>JAPTHN010000004.1:61225567-61825567 GCA_026936325.1 Platynereis dumerilii | reverse complement strand
GAAGCCATTCATTATTCTGATATTACTTGCTTTACACATGTTGATGAGCTCTTTACCATAGCTATTGACTGTGCCATCTTTAGAGTGTCTCTGCTTATTTGACCAATCTTCATTTTTCACACAAAGCGTGGGGACAGCACTATTCAAATCAGAGATCAATGGACAGTTTCTTCCATTTATAGTTTCTCATAATTATTCACATTACCAGTCCGACAGTTCAGATCACCACAGATAGACACGTTCGGTGTTTTATCTAAAAAGCATGCCAAGTCTTGTCTTATTTCATTTAAGATCTGATTCATAGTTACTATTCATACAAATTGCGCTACCTTGAGGTGGAATATAAGCACCCCCTATGAGTATCTCATGTGGTATTCTATGAATGTTAAGCCATATAATGTGTTCATTTGCCTTTTCTATAGTCACTATTTTAGATTTATATAGATTTGATTTGATTAGAACAGCTATACCACCAGAGGGCCTTCTAGCTCTATGATGTTTAAATTTTCTTTGACAATGTAGATAATAGTATCCCTCCATCTGCGGATCAAAAGAATCAAGTTTCATGGTTTCGTACAGGAAAACTACATCATATTTTGAAAACATGGATCTTATCTCATCTAACTCCAATTTCTGTCCAATACCTTGAATGTTCCATGATAGAATTTTAAGAGCTAGATTTACTGTCTTTTGTGAACAAACATTGTTTCTTTCGCCATTATTTTGTGAGTCTACAGGGTGTCTACAGAAAAAGAGGACAGTCAACACAATTGGATTTGTTTGCATTTTATTTTGTGCCAAGCATCATTATTCAACAAAACATGATTTGTATATAAACAGTATATTCAGAACAGTCAAATTACCCATTATTCGCACCCCTAGATGTGGTAACTATCTGCAGATGAGACATAAATGATTCAAAAGTGTGTTTGATGCTCTCCATGAACATTTTGCCCCATGCAGACATGGCGGAGGCCTGTAACTTTAATGCGAGGGTTGCGATAACTTGCTGGATTGTATCTCCCAATTTGCCCATACTGAATAATCCATTGGGTCCAGCTCAGGAGACAAGGGGTGGCACTCTACCTGGCTCAGGAGGCTTGTTTTGAGGCACTCCTGAGTCTTCTTCGCAGTATGAACAGGTGCTACACCTTGTAGGAAGATGATTTCGCCTACAAAAGAGTTTCTCGTCTGACGCCATGGCACCCCAAATTATTTCAGAATGTTATTATAAACATTTGCATTGATTCCGGCACTCTGGTCAATGGTTTATTTGAGACATTTTCGTGATTTTCTTGACATTGGATGACTCCATGTTGAAGACCAAGTGTTAGGTCCTGAATTGAATTATCGGCAGCTGGAGCATCAGCGAATATCCTACTACTCACGCATGAATCATTACTACTCTCACAAGCACCATAAATGGTGAAAAATTTCTCATCAAGAATGAGGAAGACAGGACGATCTTTTTCAGCTTAGAGCAATGCAAGCACTTTTGCATATCATGCTTGCATTTTGCCTTTAGTAGTGATCTAATTCACAAATAAATACATATGCAATAGACCTAATATGGCTGACTATCAAATCCATTCTTATCTAGGACTTATCACCAAATTCTGAACTTATATGAGTGTGAAAAAGAAGAAAAGTGACTGTCCTCTTTTTCTGTAGACACCCTGTACACTTGCTTTTATGCCCAAATCAAAACAGTCATTTACATAATTAACCATAATTAACTTATAACTCAGGACCCGTGTGGTTGGCTGACATCAAAAGTTAGAGATCACTTGCAACAACAACATTCACAAACATCCTCACAATCGACTTCCTTGCCGCAACAGCAGCACATGTCTGGTAAACCCAGCATTTCACAAAGGCTCTCATTGTTGCGACACACCGTGACGACTAGCATCACTATGCCAGCAAGCGTCAGCAGACTCGGCCAAAAGAATTGGTGGAAAAACTTTGAATGTTTTGCCGGAGCTCTGATAGCCGTCCCGGGGCGATTGTCATTCACGTAACACTGATAAGAGGTTCCTGGGATGCCATACGTGTTGTTGTACTTTTCAACTTTTGGCTTCATCTTCGTCCAAAACTGGCAGGATGGCAGGTAAGAACACTGCAAAAAAAAGAAGGTATTTCTCCCATCAAAGATTTGAGTTGCAGCAGACCAACAGTTCTGAACATTCCGCTGTACGGTTGTTTGGAGCAAAAGGTTTAATTTGTCTTTCTGCATCCAATGATTTAATATTACGTATACATAGAGATGGAAGGTTGGACGTCCTTATTGCTTAATGCGCCTATCTGTGCCATGTCAGTTCAACTGCTCACTTGCCAAGTGGCTCTGATGATGCTTCAAAATTTCATAGTTGACTGACCACACTCCTAACAAAAACAAAAGCAGGGACTTTAAAATAGAACTGTGAATCTGGGGGGAGTAGCTAGAGGAGATTGTCGGGGGAGGGGGATATAGGGAGGAAAATATGGTGTTGAAGAAAACTAAGTTAACTGAACTATTATGATATAGGCTAAGAAATTTCTAAAAAACATTATTTTTAACTGTGTAGTTTGGGCATAAATGAATTCCTCAGGAGTGCATATAATCTGCTGTTTGGTCGACAGGCTGACTGGCTGAATGACTGAGTTGACTGACTGGGTGCCCAAATAATGTTAGGCAGGGGGGCTTGCACAGTGTATATATGACATTAATTTTTATCATCCTTCACCTTACAGTGTCCTCCTCTTCTGATATACCTACAAGTGTATGATTACAGGACATAAAGTGCAAACCATCTGGAAAATGTGGACATCTTTCTATCCTGACTGACTGGCTGACTGAAAGGCTGGCTGCCTGTCTGATAACACCAGATACTTAGTAGGCCTAATATTACAGCATATATTTTTATTTTAGAGCATAATGTCACACAATCATTATATTATAACATTGATCATACTGAACTTATAATTTTAATTGAGTTTATTCTGTTACGACAATAATTTAATCCCTATTCAATCTTTGAAATGTGAGTATGTCACTGGATAATGAATGTGTCGGAATATGTGTGAAACATAAACATAGGGACTATCAAAGTCATCCAAGCCTGACCAAATGCAGCATCACAAGTGCTCATAATCACTTGGAATCACTCACACCTCCTTACACCTGACTTGGTTTGTTTTGGTTTACTTCCTCTGCCCTTTGCCAGGTCAGGTTCTGGGGTCTCAACACTTTGTAATGCACAAGACAATTTGTTATCTTTTTTCTCTTGTAATTTTATATGTAATTCACTCTACTTGACAAGCAGGCTTCTTCAGTACTGATGTTACTTGTCCTGTCCTGTTGGTGTATCAGAGTTTGGTAGAGGTGTGAAAGGTCATAACAAAGTCATAGACAGGACAGGAAACAGACACAAGCGACAGGTGAGGGAAGCGATCTGGATCCATCGTCTGCAAGGGGTGTAGCCCTACCATTGTACTTCAGCTATTTCATTGTTAAACAGGGATGAGGCCAGGTAATGGGGTGGGGGGGTATCAGACGAGGGATCAACCAAAGTGCAACAGGAGCTGAGCTAAGTCAAAATGTCATGACAGTCATGTTGTCGGACATACACCATGTGAGTACATCTGACATCTGACACCATGACATTTTGCCTTGTGGCTCAGCTCCGGTTGCGTTAGGAGCTTTGGTTGAGCCCTCGTCTGATACCCCTATTACCTGGCCTCATTCCTGTTTAACAATAAAATAGCTAAGGTATAATGGTAGGGCTACAAAGACTGCTGAAGTGTCAAATCTGTAAATCTGACTTTAAGGAATTGCCCCTCCATATACCAAACTTTGATACACCAACACAATTAACATCAGTACTGAAGAAGCCAGCAGTACACTTAAATTTCTTCCTGCACCTGCATATTCTGCAATAAATTCTGCAGAATTCTACAGAAAACTGGGGTTTTGATGCTCATCTGCAATGAATTAAAACTTCAGCTTGTAAAATGACATTTTGCGAGCTGACCGATCGCCGAAAAATGTGTCGTACGGCAAAAAGAAACAACGACAGACAAAGACTGACTGCTGCAGTTTATAGCCCTGGTTGTAGGGTACCTGAAACTTTTTCTAAATGAAATTTGGTTGAGATTTGACCAAACAGTGAGGCAAAACGTCTATGGAAGTTTATTTTGACAGAGCACTGAAAAATTACATTTTTGCGAGCTGACCGATTGCCGAAAAATTTGTCGTACGGCAAAAAGAAACAACGACGGACAAAGACTGACTACTATACAAATATTGACTGGTGATGAGGGCAACAGTTCAATCTGTTTGACCCGAGGGAGTGATAGTCACCTTTGTAAAATAACACCTATTCCCAAGTGCAAGAACAAAAAAAAAAAATTTTGGAAGAATTTTTTTTTTTTTTAACTTGAATCCAGCAAAAGATTCAGGTGTTTTGAAAAAAAAAATTTTTTGGATTTTTTTTTTTTTGGAAATTATTTTTCTTTTGGATTTTTTTTTTTTGGAATAAATTTTTTTTTAGATTTTTTTTTTATTTACAAAGTACTGAACTGTTGACTGGGCAACAGTAGTACTGTTGACTGGGCAACAGTACTGTTGACTGGGCAACAGTTCCAAAGGTACTGTTGACTGGTCAACAGTACCTTTGCTGGGTCATCAGTCATTTCTGACTCATGTCATGTGACCTCACTTCAGCCAATCAGAGAAGAGCTTACATCAGTGAGGTGTTATAATGTAGTCTATAGCCCTGGTTGTAGGGTACCTGAAACTTTTTTCTAAATGAAATTTGGTTGAGAATTGACCGAACAGAGAGGCAAAACGTCCATGGAAGTTTATTTTGACAGAGCACAGTAAAATGACATTTTTGCTAGCTGACCAATCGCCCAAAAATGTGTCATACGGCGAAAAGAAACAACAACGGACAAAGACTGACTACTGCGGTCTATAGACCTGGTTGTACGGTACCTGAAACTTTTTTCTGAATGAAATTTGGTTGAGAATTGGCCGAGCAGAGAGGCGGAACATCCATGGAAGTTTATTTTGATGGAGGTTATTCCACAAACTGCTGGCTGGTAGAACTGCAGAATTCTGCAGCTTCCTGCAGAACTGCAGAATTCTGCAGTTTTTTGCAGAAGCGCATAAAACCTCCCAAGCTGCATAACTCCTACAGAATTACAGATTTTGCTGCAGAAACTTTTCAGAAACACTGCAATGACTGAGGACTACCAAAACCCCAACCCCCCAAACCACAACCCCCCAAACCAACCCCCCAAACCACGTTTCCTTGGTAGTGGTAAGCCCCATGACCAGAGGTGTCTGAACTTTGAAGATGCATTGCAATAACCTACAGGAAGTAACAGAGGTTCAGAAATCATGCAGGGAGCTGCAGAACTACAGAATTCTGTAGCTTCCTGCAGATTTTTTTTGAAACTGCAGAATTCTGCAGTTTTTTGCAGAACTGCATAAAAACTCCCAGGCTGCATATCTCCTACAGAATTACAGATTTTGCTGCAGAAACTTTTCAGAAACACTGCAGAGACAGAGGACTACCAAAACCCCGACCCCCAAAATCACAACCTCCCAAACCAACCCCCCAAATCAATGTTTCCTTGGTAGCGGCAAGCCCAATGTCAAAGAGGTCTGAACTGTACAGATACAATAAACTGGAGTAAGTAACAGAGGTTCAGAAATCATGCAGGGAGTTGCAGAACTGCAGAATTCTGAGATTTTTTTTTTGCAGAACTGCAGAATTCTGCAGTTTTTTGAAACTGCAGAAATTTGCAGTTTTTTGCAGAACTGCAGAACTCTGCAGTTTTCTACAGAACTGCATAAAACCTCCCAGGCTGCATATCTCATCAGATTTTGCTGCAGAAACATTTCAGAAATGCTGCAGTGACAGAGGACTGGGATAACCCCCGTGAACAACAATTCCACAAAGCATGTTTCCTTGGTAGTGGCAAGCCCCATATCAGAGAGGTCTGAACTTTGAAGATGCATTGCAATAAACTACAGGAAGTAGCAGAGGTTCAGAAATCATGCAGGGAGCTGAGAACTGCAGAATTCTGTAGCTTCCTGCAGATTTTATTTTTGAAACTGCAGAATTCTGCAGATGTTTTTGGAACTGCAGAATTCTGCAGTTTTTTGCAGAACTGCAAAATTGTGCAGTTTTTTGCAAAACTGCAGAATTCTGCAGTTTTTTTGCAAAACTGCGATCTGCAGAAAGAAATTACGAGGGGTTTTCCAAAAGTTCTGTCCAACTTGCCACAACTTTTGCAATATTTAATACAGAAACATGATATTTGGGTCAGATAATATTGAAGTAATTTTCAAAAGATCCTGAAAAAATCAGATCATAGAGACAAAAATAAATGGTTAATTTGTTGCCATGGAAACCAAAAGTCATGAAATGCGGCCCAGGGCACTATTAGGGACACATATTCATTATATCTTGTCAAAAAATGTAGTTTTTACAGGACAAGAAGCATATTAAAAACAATCTCTAGCATTTCACAAATTCTTGTAATAATAAACCTGACACTGAGTACATTTCCTATAATCTTATATCCCTTAAAATATCAATGCCTCGCAGTCCTTATATTAAGATCACAGTTGGTGTTTCGCCGACTTTTTGTTCTTTACGATTGGTTTTCCATAAGTTCTGTCCAGCCTGTCACAACTTTTGCTAGATTTTAAATATAAAAATGATATTTGGGTCAGTTGATATTGAGATAATTTGCTAATGATCCCAAAAAAATCAGATCATCAAGGTAGAAATAAATTGTTAATTTGTTGCTATGGAAACCAAAAGTCATGAAATGCGACCGAGAGCTGGTTAACAGACATATACTTGACATATCATGAAAAATATGTAATTATTTAAAGAGAATTAAAACAGAATTTTTCCAAAACATTCATAGTCCTTTCACAACTTCCAAAAATAATGACTGGGACCTTGTAAATATGTTTTCTCATACTTTCTATCCATTTCTAAGCATGATACCTCAGTCTTCATGTTAAGGTCAGTTTTGGCATTTTCCAGTCTTCTTTTCTTAGGTTTTCCATTGTGTCTTCTCTTCATTCAGAAAAGGTTTGTACATTCTTTATTTGGTTCTGTCACTCATACTGTCTTCCTTGTATGTATGATCAAAGGTTCTTACACTCTCTGCTAGTTTTATCAAATTAAAATGAAAAAATGTAACAGGTTCATATGATGTCATCCATATCCAAAAAATTGCTCATCACATAAAAAACTGAAAAACTGCATGAGTGATGGTAAAGTAACTGAGATGTAACAAAAATACCAGTTTCCATTGTTATTAATGATTTTATAATTAACTGATTATATTTCATGAAAAAAATTATCAATATACTTCAATTCAATATGTCAAGACACAGATAATGCAAGCAGGTGTTCAGTTCATTTTAAGTGAGCACTACAAAGTCTGGGCCGCATTTCATGACTTCTGGTTTCCGTGGCAACAGATTAAGCATTTATTTCTTATTTTATGACCTGATTTTTTAGGAGTTATTTGTAAATTACGTCAATATTATCTGACCCAAATATCATGTTTCTACATCAAATCTAGCAAAAGTTATGACTAGTTGGACAGAACTTATGGAAAACCCCTCGTATATACTCCTCGAAGCCTGCTTGCCAAGTGGAGTGCAAGTCTCTACAGTAATTTTAAATCATTGGATGTAGAAAGAGAAATCAAAAATATGTAGGGGGAACGGGGGCACATTGGGACGCGGGGCACTGTGGGACAGTGGGGTTTTCTTGGATCCTGTCAAGGTATATGATATGGTAGTGCCATCATATCTTGTAATTTCACATCCTGATGTTTCCATGGTTTTATAGACAAATTACAGCCACATGCAGAAGTATGGCGAGCAAAAGTTTGTTTTTGCTACTACTGAAGTAGATATGGACAGGTTCAATTCAAACCATTCTGTGGACTAACCATGAACATGAAGCTTTCTCAGTGCTTGTATGAATTTTATATATCCTAACGAACAGTTATGAATTGCTATCCATATAAACACACTCACTGGTGTCCGAGAAATTAGCATTTTGGTGTAAAAGTCATATCGGGGCTCATTGGGACAGTGAATTTGGGGCACATTGGGACACACTTAATATGGCAGAATTTAAGTGTCCAAGGCAACTGAATGACCTGGGACAGCACACAACAGGTGTTCAGGCCACAGTGAATAGAGGTATAGTGGATTACCATGCTCTGTGAACAAATTTGTCGCAAAGCACTGTGTGTTACTTACATAGATGTCCGCACCCAGGACATTTGATGTTAAATGTTTAAAACTGTTTAAAGTGATGAACTATTGGCACTACAAGGTGTTAATGCACTGTATATTGTATAACGCACTACTTATATGTGATATCTATTGCACATGGAGTGTTAAAATGATTTTTCAATTGATGTCCCAATGTGCCCCGGCTGATGTCGGGACAGTCATTTTTTCTACTCACATTTTGCTCTCTGGCTGCAAAAGGGTATGTGAAGTCTAGTTTATTATGCCTTGCATTTAAGCTCGATGGTATTGGTGATATTCATGCAAACTTCTGAGTTCTTCAGTGCTTTCAGCATTGAGCAAAATTAGTAGACGTTAAAAGCGTCCCAATGTGCCCCCGTTCCCCGTATGGAAGATGTATGTCAATCACTTACTGAATTGGACCATTGCCATTATGGCAAGACAAGTTTAACATGGTCTTCATGACATCACTGAGGGGTGCACATGCTGTAGGCCTACTTAATCCCATTCTTTGAGCAAATTATTGTTTACATACGCGGCAAGCAAGTTCCATTATAAAGTATTCTAATCATAATGTATAGATACATACAGTTTTTTGATGACGTGTGTCTTCATTCTCGTACAAAATGGTTGCGTTTTCAGGCAAGGTGACGCCATCTTGTGACAGTTTCCCAATAACAGAATATTTCACGGCAAGGACCTCAATCATGAGGCAGTCAAATACTTTTTCACATCGATTTCCACAGATGCAGAATGGTTCAGGATCAAATCTACAAAGAAGCGGGGAAAATAAATTGTGTGAGACCACGCCCTCTCCCAACGAACTTATCTACCAAAGACCCTGGATCTCAGTCAAAGCTATAATGTTGTTTTCAAGTTGTTTGGACCTTTTCTTGTAATCCATACTTGGAATAATTGTTTGTGATTGTATACTGTATACTGTCCATGTATGGTTGGCATTGGTAGCTTTAAGTTCTAGATTATGGGTAACATAGCAGTCATTCTGCCATGGCTGTGCACGTCGTGTTTTCAGGAAAATAAAATAACTACAATTCATTACAAACAGGCCTGAAGATGAAATTTAGAGAAAGGGATCGTTCAGAATTTATGACTTGGGGGACAATTTCAAATACAGATTTTTCACACCTTTGTGCATATGCGCAAATTTTTTATAATTCATTTGATAGGGGAGATCGAGGTACCGTATATACTCGGATATAAGTCGCCCCCATGTATAAGACGCACCCCTTCTTTAAGACCCAAAAACCCCCCTCCCAGTGAAACCCGTGTATAAGTCGCATTAAGTTTGACTGGCGCCAAAGCAATACATTGCGGACGATTGAATTCCATAAAAAATGGAGCTTATTTGGGTAAATTTACCTTCTACGTAAGCTAAATTTCAAAAAATCAACTCGAATCCACATTGTTTACATCTATGCGCCGCCATTATGGTTGTCTTCATCACGTCTTCTCTCGCTTGAGTTCTCGCGAAAGCGAGAACTTGGCGAAGTGCGATGACGAGTGCGATGAAAATTCAGATTTCGGCGGATTTGACCGGAAAACTTTAATAATTTGGTATATTCCACGTATAAGACGCAACCCTTCTAGAGGTCTAAATTCTAGGTATCAAAAGTGCGTCTTATACACGAGTATATACGGTAAGTTGTGCCATTTTTTGCGTCAGGTTGATTTTCCGAAAAACCAAAGCTTAATCATGTAATCTGAAAATCAAACATTAAAATATAATACGTTGGCCAGAATCGACCAAAGTTTTACGGCAGTCCGACCATTGGGAAGATCATGGTAGACGTTTGAAAAAAGTAGGTCAATTGGCACAACTTGCCCCGGTGCCGGGGTAAGTTGTGCCGCATGACGGGGTTAGTTATTCTTCCGAATTTGTTCCCATAAAAAAATGCTTGTATTTCCCCTGTTTCTTCAGATAGATCATTTGTATTATATTTTTAAATTAAGTCTGACATGTCACATGAAAGTAATTAAACCTTTATGTGCTATTTTATGCAAAAAAATTAAATGCTACTAAAACTAGAATTATTTATTGTTAAGAGGGTGGTATAACACTTTTATCACATGTTCCTTTCAGTGTGAGTTATTTCACAACATGGTTAGGCCTTGCGTCAAATGAAAACAAAAAAAGGTGAGTAAAAAATCAAATACTATGTTATCTAACAACTCAAATGTCTAGAAATACTTCCTAACTCCATCCTACCATGCAGAGGGACGTCATCTTATTACAAATACCAAAGGGCTGAGAAACAAGAATGTCTGTCCTCGGCACTTCAAGTTTTCAGCAGCAAAATTGAATTAATGAGTGTAGCTTTTCATACCATTAGATTTGGTAGTTTTTTTTCTTGGTGCCTAATAATGTTGACCAAGTGGGTATATATGGGTGGCATTGCCTTCTTTACCCAGTTCTTCATTTCACCCCTAGAGTGGGCAGCACAAGTTACCCCAGGGCACAACTTACTAGTCCAGGAGCTTGTGGGGATAATTGTGCATATTTGTCTACAAGCAAATGTTGCTGAGGGTATATAGATTCAAATTTTTGAGGGCGCCGGAGCGGGTGCTCGTCTTGGTTGCCATAGCAACAAATTCAAAATGGCCGCCATTCTATATCTAATTTTGAGTATAACTCAGTAACAAAAGGTCATAGGACAGCAAATAATAGCTCTAAATATATGTTTTTGATACCAGGGATTCTGATTCTGCCATTATTTTTCATGTCAAACACATACTTTGGTCTATAGAGCCAAAATAGCCTGTATATTGGGGTCATACAGCTCATTTTATCAAAATTCACTACAAATCTTCAGCTTAAACTATTGCAAATTGTTCCTAGTAGCAATTCATCAAGTTTTGACAACAAAAATAAACACCAGCTTTATATAATAGAAATTCATCAACATATAATCTGTACGATGATACCAAAGTAACCAAACAAATGTTGCAGAAATGGGTATTGTCAATGCAGCTGCCTTACGCACACCTACAGGTTCTCTTGCGCATGCAGTCTTCTCCACAAAATCTTTCAAATCCATAGCCCTACATGTTGCATGCCGATAATTATATGGTATACTAAAAGGAACCTGTTGCTGTTTCAAGTATTGGCCAGTATGACATCTATTATGTACTTACCCTCTCCTGTTTTCCATCCCCTTCCATTGAAATCTTGGATTTCCTAAAGATACAATGGCGATTGATTTGAAGAAAGACTTGTTTGCAGTTACAACCTTTATCTGTGCTCAAGCATAAATGATTCTTGGGTATATATCTGAAGCAGTCTGAGATCTGACTGCCTCGTCCAAAAAGCATCACATCATAACTCTCATTTGGAATGTTTCTAACAGATGGAAGTCCAATGGGAAGAAGAAAAAGAAAGAAATTGTACAAGTGTAGCGAGCAGTCTGATACATAGCGAGCAGTCTGATATATCTCAGCATGAATTGCAGTCCTACGAGGGGGGACGGGAAAATAGAAAGCCAAATGAATAAGTGAAATAATGTGACGTTGCCAAGTTGACTGTCGGAAACTGATGTGTTCAGTTTCAAAGGGTGAGATCGGGGACTATTTTCATCATTGTAATAATTGAATGGTTAAAAGACAAGCCGACTATGTTCATTGCATCTTAATGCCTAATTGTAAACAGGTGTGACAAATTAATGACCCTTTCCTTTATTTTCCTTTATTTTAATTTTTAATCTTAAATGCTTTTTAAATTTCATTAATTTTGTCATTTGTATGGTGTATCACTGTCTGATTTAATGGTTCATGGACAATTACATAGTATTCTTCCTTTGATACATTGGTCTACCATTTTTTACCTCCTCCTCCCCCCCCTCTCTAGAATGACTCACTTGTCATAAATGTAGGATCTGAGGATTGTGCAGTTTGCGGCTTGGACATTTTTGTAATCTTTGTAAATGACAAGAAATCTCGCCAAGAATATGATGAGGAGAATGGCACCCACGACGATCATCAACAAACTCATTTGGGCTGTGGGGTTCTTCATTGTGTTGCTGTATGATGGCTACTGATTCACTTCTTCAGAAAAGATCTGAAAAATTCAAAAAATATATATATAAATTTAAAATTATCATAGCCAGAAATTATTTTTTGGAGTTCATTGAGCTGAATGGCTTTAAATTAATTCCTTTGTAAAAATCACCGAAAGGAAAAGTAGTCAAATAATATGTTAATGCCAAAGCATGAAGACGGGACAGCCTGAATGCAAGAAAAAAATTTTAAAGACTCTAAATTGTAAATATATAAATTACTTCTCAAAATTAATTTTTGTAGTCAGGTTTGTTCAGTAAAAAGTTTGGAGAAAAAAAAAGACATATAGGGTGGACAGGTAATATATATATGCTTTTTTTTTTCAAACATTTATGGCAAAAAATTGTTTATTTTTTCAAACATTTATGGTAAATTTTTTTTTGGAAAATTGTTTTTTTCAAATATTTATGGTTGTTTTACGAACATTTATGATGACATCTTTTTTTTTTCGAACATTTATGGTAAAAAAAAAAATTTTCTAAATATTTATATTAAAAATTTTTTTTTTTGGAAATTTTTTTTTCGAACATTTATGGTAAACAAATTTTTTTCGAACATTTATGATTAAAAAAAAAAAAATTTTCTAACATTTATGTTAAAAAAATTTATTTTTGAACAATTACGTAAAAAAACAATTTTTTTTTTGGAAAATTTTTTTTTTCTGACATTTATGGAAATTTTTTTTTTTCGAACATTTAAGGTAGTCACGAAGTAGTCACGCGTGATGAGAAAAAAATGCCAGGATCATATTACTTATTGAACCATCTGGATGGCTCCACTCGCCTGTTAGCCATAAGGGATGAGACACCTCGCTTTGCGAGATAAATAAAACTTATTTCCTATGTATATAAGCTCTTTTGTACCCATACTCATTTATATACACTGCGTTCCCAATTATAATGCAACTACGCTTTTTTGCCATATCTCAAAAGAAATAAGACTATTTGGATATCCTTTGCACATAACGATAAGTGCACTATGGAGCTAATATCCTGTCAATTTTGTCCTATTCCATTGGCTCAGTTGGGAGTTATGCTATATGATGACGTTTTGGGGCGTTCCCAATTATTATAATGCAAATCCTTGGAAAAGCAACCAAGGCCACTCAAAATGACCTAAACTAATCTGAAGATGTCATCAACTTATACCCCATAACACAAAAGAAAAGGTATAACTATCTCTTAAAACATAGATGCATTCATAGCCAAGAAATCCATATTATTCTCGTGCATTGAAATAAGACTGAAATCACAGTTAAACGCAATAAAAAGACTATGTTAGCCATGCAGAAAAAAATGCAAAATCATTACATTACTCATTTTCCACTTTCCTTAGGTGTACTCTCCTGTGAACCCATGGCAATTACGTTGCACCACTGTATTTGAAAAATATCTTGCAATGAATTTAACGCATCCAACTGCATGCCAATGGTTAACAGAAGTGCGAGTTTTCGATTTGGTGTCATATTTTGTAGAGATACCAGATTTGGTGTTTCATCGCACAGTATCACCGTACTGAGCTATAGACATATTCCAAGTTGAAATGTTATTGATATTTTATTTTTGAGGAGCATCTTTATTGAGAAAAAGTTAATTCAATGGTTTTCCAATGCAGTTGTATTAGACGGGACAGAGCCACCGGCTCACCGAGCGAAGCAAGGTGTCTCGTCCCTTATGGCTAACATGTGAGTGGATTGATCATGGAGTGATCCAGATGGTTCAATGAAAAATTTTGATTCAGACATCTCATAATATGATCCTGGCATTTGCTTCTCTTCACACGTGACTACAACGTGACTACCTTCTTCTTCTTCTTCTGTTTGATATATTCCACCAAAAAAAAATCATTATAAAAAAGACAATTTTTTCCGAAAAAAAAAATTATCTAAAAAAAAAATGATCCAAAAAATTGTGAAAAAAAAAAATTTCCCAAAAGAATTAAAAAAGAATAAATAAATTTGAAAAAAAAACAACAAAAAAATCCCCACAAAAAAAATTTCCAAAAAAAAAACAAAAAACATATTTTCAAAATAATAGAATTAGCAAAAAAATAATGCTTGGCATTTACCTATGAATATTGTCAACCAATCGAGTATTTACAAGTCCTGTCTTCTATGCTGCGGCATTATCATATTATATTGATTTCCTGATCAGTCATGAAGGCATCAACGTTTGAAATGATGGTTCCATTTTTTATTTAGTGTTATGAGGTATACTCTTGTGTCACTTAATAATATGACAAAATATTGGCATGTGGCAATCATATATTATATTATATTCTGCATCAAAATTTGTAAGCCAATCAGGTGACGTCATATCAATCACGTGCCACGCCAATAAATAACGATATTGGCGTCCTTAAGTGTTATTGGCGCCTCTTAAAGTAATATTGGCGTCCTCAGTGCAGATGCACTTCAATTATTGCGTGAATGCATGCATATAGTAGACCTGAATTGCAGTTCATGGCAATGTACATCATTATTCATGCACTTGTGCACTCGATCTATCTATCTATCTAATCTATCTATCTATCTATCTATCTGTCTAGCTGTCTAGCTGTCTAGCTGTCTATCTGTCTCTCTGACTTGCTATTTATACATTTACCTTGCTATCTATCTTGCTAATTTTTGTATCGATCTTTTCCACTGTTGCTTAATTTCTTTCCGTTGATCTAGGCCTATATCTGGTCCCAGAAGTTCTGTCAGCTTCAATCATGCATTTGCAATGAGGCCTATTCCAGAATCCACAGTGATCTATTTTTTTTTCGCAAATTAACAAATTTCATACATGTCAGTATCTTAGACAAAGGAGGGGGGGAGGTTAAAAAGGATCGATTGTGAAAGTCCTTTGAATAACATTAAAAATTAGCAAAATCTGTTTTATTGGTGTTAGTTATAATCTAATCTCAAATGATATGTCGTTTTTTTTTAACTTTTTTTTTTTACAAAATAAATCGGAAAATTTTGGTGCAGAATATAACAAATAGTAGATGTTGAGTCGACCAATATTGAGTTTTATTGGCCTCAGTAGATGATATTGGTCTCGGCCTGCGGCCTCGACCAATATTACTGCTTCGGCCAATAAAACTCGATATTGGTCTCCTCACCATCCACTATCTATATTATGTACTATACAATCATGTACCCAACGAGAACACAGCACAATCTTGAATCTTGTTTATAAAAATGAGAATCTGGAACTGAATATTAAAGATATTCTCCTAAACTCACCAAAAATTACATAAACTTTTAAGATTTACAATATATACAAGTATACAAATAATATACCAATGAAATATTGAAGAATAAAGTACTTACTTCTTATTAGAAACAGCTTAATCCGGAGAGTACTTTCCTGTGGTGGCTACATTTTTCATTACAAATTAATAAAATAATAGTATTCCATATTTGTACAACTATATTGCACTGAATTGTCAAGATCATCAAATAAACATTAGCCATAGACCAAAACAAATAGGTCTATATTCATGACTGTAACAGAACCTATGCTAATTCATTGATTTTTGTGGCAGCCATGCTATTATATCTGCAGTATTCAATAAAACATAAAATATTTATGTTGTCCATAGGCCAGAGAGAGTCACACCGAGAAACATGAAAACTCAAGACCAATGTATGCATGCATGCTGGCCTACCAGTGAAATAAGAATTACTTAAATTCACACTTGACTGGCTGATCAATTCAACTAGTTAGTGGTTATATACATGAAAGTCAGGGCATGATCTTTCAAGCATATCCTTACAGTTTGTCACGTCAAGCAGAGGACAGACATTTGCCCAAATATCTCAGCAACCACAAGCCCCACAGGAGAAATAGACATACCTATGTGTATCTTAGCTCATTTGTAATATGAATATCTCATTTACACGATGTTTCGGTGCTGTTTTTGTCCGATATTTGACTATTTATGGAAATCTCAGTCAAATTTTGCTAAATTTTGACATTTGTGATGCTGCCGATCTGACACACAATGGGTGGTGACGTCACAAAAGTGCACTGCAGCACCACCGAAGACTTAGTTCTTGTCAATTTGGTATTTTCTGAACCTCCTATATCATTGTGGTGATTTTTATGGTCTGTACAAACTATGCTAAATTTCTGTCTCAATGCTTGACGTGACAAACTGTAATTCCTTATTTCATAAACACCTTCCACATTCTAAAACTCATGAGAAGGAATTCAAATTCATATATTGAGGCCTTAGATCTTCTTTCAGTTATTCCATACTTGAATGTGTGTTGACCACTATTTGCTGGCACCCAGGGGGCAAAATATGCGAGCTTCGGTGAGCGGTCAACAGAAACTGGGTGTGAGGAACTCTCACTACTTTGGAAGAAACCAGGACAATCCCGGCATTTGGTGATAGCCCACATACAGGGCAGTATAGATGGTGCCACTTGTGGCACAGAACAGACACTTGTTGAGTGTTACACAGCCTTTATGAATTGTAAATTATTCTTCTGTCCTTGTTAATTTAATGAGTCACCCATCTTTTTACCAGACTGACATCATCCTGCTGCCACTTATCAGTTCAAAGCAGAGACAGGTTGTATGTACCGTAATATGGGGTGAATAGGGACAGAATTGTCCCTTTTCCTGCCATAGCTTGGGCACAAAATATCCAATAAAGCTCAGGATTCAGGCTGAGAAAACCACTGTCCCAATTCACCCCTCACTTAAATGCCCAGAGCCCGTGGTCTATATACATATAGATTTTTCAAAGCAAAAAATGAAGACGGAAAGTTGATGAGAGTTTTTAATCGTCACCACATGCACAACCAAACAGTTCACCAAGTTCACTCCGCCAGGCAGTGACAACAAGTATCACTAGACCAGTGACAAGCAGGAGACTCGGCCATAAGAATTCATGGATGTGTTTTGAACGTTTTGCAGGAACTCTGACTGCTGTCCAGGGGAGATCGTCATTCACGTAACACTGATACGAGGTTCCTGGGATGGCGTATTTGTTCTTGTAATTTTCTATTTTTGCTGCCATGTCCGTCAAAATCTGGCAGGTCGGCAGGTAAGAACACTGAAAAAAAAGTAAATGACAAGTAAGGGAGAGTCACCTAGCATCCAAAGGGAAAACCTAGTTAGCGCCCGGAGTAGTCGACATAAGTCACCACAGTCAGCCACAGCCCTCCCAAGTCAAGTGAAGTCAACAAGGGTACAAGCAGCCATCAAGGTTGTCTGGCAAGTCAGTCGACAGTACTGACTGATTTATGTCGAAGAAAAAGAGCCAAGTTTCCTCAAATCCTTCGATAAAGTAATTTAGGCATTATATAATTCAGGTACAAAGAATATTTCACTCAGAATCGGAGTTTGAACCTTCATTTGAACCTTCCATTTCATAATGGAATTGTCCAACGCTGCATCAAAACTTACCTAGTGAGTCGCATTTTGGAGTGTCTGAGAAAATTGACTTTTAAGTTCCAGTCCTTGCAGTAAGAGATGCACTTGATGAAAATCTAAACTTACTAAATACTGTAATGTAGGGTGAATAGGGACAGAATTGTCCCTTTTCCTGCCATAGCTTGGGCAAAAAACCTCCAATAAAGCTTAGTATAGTCTCAAATTATGTCCAGGCCGTAGATTTAACTATCCCTGAGAGAATTAACTGATACCTGAATTGTTTGAGGATTCAGCCTGAGAAAACCACTGTCCCAATTCACCCCTCACTTTGGGGTGAATCGGGACAGAGACTAATCTAAATAACTAGTTATCCCTGCCCTGCTTAAATGATTTATACTTATGAATATACACATTAGAAAACACGTTTAGCATCGAAAAAGTCACTCTAAGTAAAATTTGAAGTCTATTAAGTGTAAAATATTCAGTTTTTTCAAAAAATGTAATAAATCACAGTGAATTGGCAACAATGTAGTTATCTGCTTATCGTACAAGTGATGAATAATCTTGGACTTAATCAGCAACAAATGATGCAAATTTGAACTATTTAAACCCAAAACCCATGGAAATAACCTGGATTGAAAATTAGTAACGCTTTTTTGGCCACCTCTGTGGCTCTTCCATTCACTTTGATCCGAACCCATGACCAAAAAGACAAAATATCACACCCCAGCAACTCTTTTGGTCTCTTATAACCATATGAATCGATTTGGACTGTAAACTCCTTATTTTGATTACTTTATTTGAGGTTATATCACATATTTTATTATCAGGTTCTAAAATTGCATGTTTATCACAATTTTGGCACAGTTTGACCATCCAATAGCGTTTCAACAAGATTAAAATAATTTTGCAGCATGTTAGTACCCCGTCCAACATTATTTCATAACATTCTAAATATTACTGATTTTGTTTCTTGAGTTATTACTGGGGGCCGAAAATTACCCTGAAACAACTCTGGAAGTGACAGTGCATTAGTGCCTGTTGAATATAGTCAGTGCTAAGACTCAGACTCAGACTCAGACTGTATTTATTCAGCACGTAACATGACAGTAAATTATTTACAATTAAGTAATTTCAAATTTCTATAATTATCTATGGCCAGGAGACCCAACGAAGACTCGGATCACGGTCGCTGCTGGTGGGCCACCCAGATGAGAAACAAAATAATATTGATATTTATTAACAAACTTGCATTATGATAGCGTGCTAATGTCATACAAATACTCACCACGTGGTTGGTAGGAAAACTAAACAATATAATCAGTAAGACGTAATAAATTCAGTAGCAATTATAAAATCATGATGTTTGAGCAAAATACAAGACAACTTGCATGTAGTCATGATTAATTTTAATTTTGACAAACATAACAATTTGGAATTCTACCCACTTGATTATAAGAGTTCAGTAAACTTTGTTTGATAAAAGCCAAAGAGACTGTGTGTTTGTTTGTTTGTTTGTGTTTTATGCCTCTGCAGCACCTTAGTGGGCTATATCGAGGCAGGTGATCGCCGTATGATGATGAGATGAGAAGACTGTGAGTCTGGCACATACCCTATTAATTCAGGGATGCCGAGGGTCTTTCAGTTGCCCCAGCATAGAACACTGGATACAACCCGCCTCCATTTAATGTCCCATGGGCTCGGACTAAAGTGAGTTCCCGGGGTGAGATTTGAACCCACGCCCTCAAAGCCAGTTGACAAGCGCACTTACCAATTAGGCCACGGGGGAACTTAAGAGACTGTGTGTAAAAACCTTCTCTCCGTAATTATCATGCATAGAATTGTATAATTTGGGAAATCGATAAGAAATGCTATTTCTTACATATTCATGTCTTACAGTGGGGACCCTCAGTTGACCTACATTTCTCGTATCATAAGAATGTGAACGCTCATTTTATGTTAGTTTGCGGTAAAAGATTGTGAATTAATTTATAACAAAATTTAAGATCAGCCAGTGCACACATATCCCCCAATTTGAGACGGTTTTCTTTTTGGAAAAGGATGCTGGTGTGAGCATTATATTTAGCATTGCATACTATTCTTATAGCTTTCTTTTGTAATGTCACTAATGTCTTAGATTCTTGGTTCCACACAATTAGCACATAATTTCGATGAGACAAGATTAGGGCATTGTAAATTTGTAGAAGAGCAGATTTTGGAAGGTAATTTTTAAGTCTCATCATAATACCAAGAGTTCTAGATATTTTGCTTGAGATAGCTGTAATATGGCTTTTCCAATTAAGGTTTTCATCAATGACGAGACCCAGAAAATTGTAGCTTGGGAGAGTTGGGCCACTTTTTACATTCTTGTGCCTCCTGCTGACAGTTATGATTATATAAAGATGCTTAATGCATGTATTGAATCTAGAAATATTTGAGAATATATCTGTATGATTGCATTGATATATGCCCAAGAACATATGAGCTACAGCCCTATGAAAATCGTAAAAATGTTGGCCCAACTCTCCCCCAACAAGTGGGAGACCTGGGCCATTCAGAGGGGAGACTTGGGCCATTGCAATATGTCTGGTTCGGTAAAGCTGTACTTGAGGCAATAATATTTTTAACCTGTAGAATAATGGTCTTAGAAGTCATTAATCCTGAATTGAGGCCTCTTGCAACAGTAGTTTGCTCTCAGACTTAAGCCTCGGCCTGATGGCCCAACTCTCCCCATCTGGATTTCCTGATTTTTAATTTCATTAGACCATGAAATGTAATAAGGCCTAAAAATATTCAGTCTCTGTTGAAAATTGTTCTAGGCAAGTTCTTCTGTCTTAATAAAAATGAATCTGGGTAAATGCAACACATGTGGGGACAGTTGTGGCACTGTCCCAACTCTCCCCCATTCGGCCATTTTTTTCTTAATCCAAATTATGACAAAACTGGTTGTCTGATAATTTTCCAAAATATGTCAATAACAGCTGAATAGTCAAACCTATCAAGCATGCCAGGGAAAATTTTCTCAGTCCTTGTTGTCTGACAGACAACTAAAAACTCATAACATGACTCATTTTTCCGTTTTTCATCAAAATTCAAATTTTCTACTCTCTAAAGATCATGACGAGCAAATTAGCCAAGTACATTACATCCGTTGAAAGATATTTATTTTTATAAAATTTTGGTGGCTGCAGCTTTCTCAAAAATGTTTTAGTTTCCTCAAAAATCAGGGTGGCCCAACCCTCCCTGCGGCCCAATTAACTCTCCCAAGCTTCCCCTATAGTGGGTGCCCCCCCCCCCCGAGAACCCCCCCCCCCCCCAGGTGCCCCCCCCGCTCGAGACCTCCCAGATACGCTACTGGCTATGAGGCTAAAAACTGGTCAGAGAGATTAAGACTGAGTTGAAATATATTGTGCTACAGTGTTGTGGACAAAGCTTGATCTGTAAGAACACCAGACGAAAAATGTTCACATTCTCAAATCACCAGGTTAGTATCCTCGATTGGACCACTGAGTTGCCTCGACTGGACCACACCAAGCACTGTTTTTAATAATCCAAGCTGTTTGTACCATTTGACAGTCCAGGAACAAAAGCTTCTGTTTGTTATAGTCCACGGGCTGAGGGCCTTTAATGGAAAAATTTTCTTATCAATCTTATCATAATTTCTTGTTGCAGTATACAATGGGCTATCAGAAAATGTTTTTCTTAAGTGTCAACGTTGGGGCGTTTGTGTTGTGGCCCTCATTAATGCGTTTTTTGTGAAGGTCAATTTTCTCAAGATTGTTGTTTCACATTTTCATTTATTACAGGCAAACTATAAACAGTTTAATCATCAAAGTTGGCACAATATAAACCAACTATCTGACAGTTATTCGACTTTTATTTTTATTCTGATTTATACATTTCTGTATGTTTTACGAAAGTTTGAAAATCGATAAGCTACAATTTTTTACAAATTTTTTTAAAAAGTTTTGAATAAGCAATCATCTTAAACATACTTTGGTATTGACTTCTATGTGGTTATTAGCATCAGAAACTGCACAATTTTCTTAGCTTTAATTTGGTATATAACCTGATGTTGTGCTTGAAATAGCAAGCCCACAGTACCAAAATTAGTGACGTGCCTCACTTTCCCTTATATGTTTGCCACACTGCCACAACTTTCATTATCAGAAAGGCAAAAGACTCTAGAGAGTCTGAAATAGAGAATAACTTATCATGAAAAATAATTTTACTTAATTTATTGACTAAAAGTTGTCAGATTGCAGTCTAAATGACCAAATTTGAAGAATATGATTGACCTTTCGACAAGAAAAAGTAAAAATGTGTTAAACTACAAGAAAAAAAATTGACTAGACAAAGATTAATAATGATTACATTGTCATATGCTGAACTTACAATTTATGGATCTTAAACCGGTATCAATCGGATTCATGTAACAAGTCACACAATATATATGCACAGAATAGTGCTACGTAAAGTATAGCAAGAATATTGACATCCATATCTTGTGATAACCTTCAAAAGATATCTAAAAATTAATGTAAAATACAAAATCTTAAGCTACTGGGTCAGTGACTATGTGCTTTTTCTTTTTATACAAGAACTAATTTCTCGACACAAAATATCTTAACCCTAGTCTTGACAATGAACACCTTGGAATCCCCCCTCCTTCATTGTGATATCTTTTCATTTATCATTTAATACATTGATGCAATTAGTATGAGAAATACATTAATTAATGTCACACTTCGACACAGTTAAGACTAGAATTAGACTTGATTGTGACAATAATGTTGCAAGCTGGTTTTGGTAAGAGGAACTATAGGCCTTCTTTGAAATTTTAAGCATGCAGTCAAGATAGGAGGAAGATGTTTTACATTTTCTTTCTCTGCAAGAAAACTTGCATTTGGTTTCAACATAAGAGTTTCATCACTTTTGATTAGTATGTTGTATCCCTTTATCAGCAATGGAGCCAGCTTTTCATCAATGGTTGAATAAAACAGGATGTTCCTGACTTATATTTTTGTACAAACTAACATGCTCTGGAAAATGTTCTTCAATCATAAACATAGTCTTCCTGTCGGCTAGTTCAACATTTTTACCATGGCAAATGCTAGACAATTTGTCATATAGGACGACATAGGTATTGGTTATCACTCGTTTAATATCTAATGTTCAAGTGTGTTTGTTTATGATATCAAAAAGGTAAATGTTTCCTTGCCATTCGAAATCTCGTTTCTGTTATTAATTAAACTAAAGTTATCAATGATGACTTTGTTCATTTATCAGATGTTCTTTGGAAAATACTTTGAGCATCGTCTTACCATCATCCTTGTGAAGGATGTTTGTTGTATTTCCCCTATAAATTTTTAACATTGTGTTGATTTGCTTGTCTAAAACTATTCTGCACATCTCTCAGCACCTTTCAGTGCTTTCTTGGTACCTTCTGCATGCTGTCTGCACTTTCATGCTCCTTGGCATTCCTAATAGCTTCTCGCCAGTGCACGTGAAAGCATATTGACTTTGATCAGACATTTTGTCTGACAGAGAGAAAAATCCGGTCAGACAAATTAATGTTTTGTCAGACAACATAATACATTTAGTCTATAATTTTTCAAATGGTTGAAATACGTTTTAATGGAATATTGTTGTTTGATTTTTAAAGGTGGTTTTGCGACATTACAATTAAGTTTCTTTAGGTCTTTCAATTCAACATCAGAGAGGACTAGCACTTAATATGCCTATTTCCTGTAGAGATTTTTTGCCAGTAAATTTGTCTGCCCTGAATTTGAGAATGGTCAGACTTTTGCAAAAAGTGCCAGTAATGTTTGACGTGGCTGACCATTATCATGCGCACTGCTTCTCACCATTCCTTATAGCTAGGAAGCCTTCAGAACATCAAGACAATAGTTACTAGGACATGTTGCTTGCTGTACCAGATAGTAAATTTCAGTATTCAAAGTTTGGTCAAGAGCAGGACATCTTTGCTTCATGAAGGCCCTGAAATGCCAGGAAGCATTCAGGATATATAGACAGTACAAGTAATGATTGAAGAAGACGACGACAAGTAGCTGAAGGGTGGGAGAATTGTGAATTTGGATAGCAAAAGAATGGTTCAGGAAGATGAAGACATGTTGCTGAAGGGTTAGGGTTATTGTCAATTTCACTTTTATGATGATTCGAAGTCTTCTCATGCCCTAGCTGATGCCTGGTCACCAGAAATGATAACTTATTGTTTTTGATAACAAATTTTTCCAAGCTTGGGGACTGAACTTAATGCAGACTGAACTTTAGCTCACATTTTCGGCCCCTAAAGTTTCAATATTGCAAAATAACTGAAAAATGCGGTTTTGTGTAATCATGGTTATAATTATCTTGCTTATCATTCTCGGCAGAAAACTATGTTTTGATCGAGGAAGCTATATTCATGAAAAATTGGGATATTACAGGATTTCAGAAAAGTTTCATGTTGTCAAGTCTATGAGGGGAATCACTTGATTTAAAATGTCAAAGTTTGCTAAATATGCTTATAAGAATAAAGTATATGAAACAATTTATTGAAGAAAGGGAACATTTTGACAATTTAATTTAGCTCAATATCCTTGCTCCATTAACGTACAGATCAAGACAGGTCTATATTATTTTTACTATGAAAATAAAAGACACATTTTACATTAAGTTTGTCTTTTCTGAGTTTAACGACACTGTACTTCCATCAAGGTAGTTTTTTATGGTACTGAAGACAACTTCTGCACTTCCCCTCCTGAGCAGCAACGTAAATCCAACCTTTCGCTACGTAATTATTTAGGTTAGAATCAAACGTTGGGCCAAACAACGTATGACAAAGGTAGGGCAAATGTAATTTCCAAACGTTGCACTCAGATGGAAAACCAAACGTAGGTCGCAATGTTAGTAAGAGGTTGGCAGATAGTTTGTTTTATAGTTTGGCCTAACGTTCGAGTCACACGTAAGTCATACCTTTGGTTGAGAGGTTTGAAGAACGTCTTGTTATAACGTTTGGATAAACGTGTCAGTCATACGTAAGTCATACCTTTGGTTGAAAGGTTTGAAGAACGTTTGACTATTACGTATGACCATACCTTTGATTCAAAGGTTTGTCGAACATTCATTTGAGAGGTTTATAAAACCTTAGACTATTACGTAAGTCATACCTTTGGTTGAGAGGTTTGAAGAACGTTTGACTGTTACGTATGACCATACCTTTGATTCAAAGGTCTGTCGAACATTCATCTGAGAGGTTTTAGCAACCTTGGACTATTACGTATGACTATACCTTTGATTCATAGGTTTATCAAAGGTATGGTCACACGTTTGGTCATACGTAAGTTCCAAGGTTTCTCCAACGTGTTTTTGAGATGTATGGACAACGTTTGAAAGTAATGTTCAGGTCAAACGTCTGATCATACGTATCTGCCTAAGGTTTGTTGAAGGTTTGCACAAAGTTGCAGAACCTAGGATCCTGATTCTCAGAGAGCTTGTAGCGCCATCTATTCCATACCTATTCCAATCTATCTGGTAACTTTGTAATATATAAAAACTCCAACAGGATGGTTGCTGTTGTCGATTAGATGAAGCCATGAAGAAAAAGTTGACAAGCCAGTAAAAATTAAATCCACATATGTACTTTTAAAAATGTGAAAGCTTATCCTGGTTTAAAAATAATTTAATTTTTTTCCACACCCACAAAGATGCATATGAAAATTTAATGAGACCCAAGTTTAATGGTGCCTCATTGCAACTGTACTAGATGCCGAGAATGTTCCAATTTTATCAAGGTAAAATTGCAGTAACATTTTCAATTTCACCATGCAAGGTAAGTGTTTTTTATATAATTTTATCTTATAGTCCTAAGTGGACTTGTAGACTGCTCAGTAAAATGAGGAAGAAAAGTCTATTAATTTTGGGAGCCATCCTTCTTGGATAGCTCTGTTTGTACTGCTTTAATTTTTATGTTTTATATTTGCAGATTGAAAGAGAAAAAAACAATACCTCCCCCCCCCCACAGCACATCCTTGAATCCCACTAGCCACAAAAATAATTAATAACTGAGGTGCACCATCACGAATATCAAGAATAATAAGAATAATAAAAAGGCAGTGGGGTCGGGTGGCTGGACGGCCCCAGTCACCCCCCCCCCCCTCGCGCAATAATGATTTGCCCCATTTTTATCATTGAGTGAATGGGGCTAACTTTTCAGATAGTTTCTGCATCCAGTGCATTACCTACACACCTGTGACTGCTAGAAAAGGTTCAAAATGAGTCATAAGTTCCATTCGCATACAGAAACAAGCAATGCAGGCTCAATTCTTACCTCAAACATCCATCGAACACGACCGTCTCGAATCCCGGTAAATCCAATGCGATCCATTACGCTCAACCGGGTCATCTTCGGCGACGTAAAAGTCCAAGAATATCATCCGTAAAGTCCGTAACACTGTTCAAATAAGTCCACAAGATATAAATCCTTCATGTTCACAACTTTATAGGTCCTGTCAAGCACTTAATCCATCGAAAACAGAGTATTTCCGAGCGCTTCATAACGTTCCTCTCGAATCCAGCGCCATGATGGGCGGAACTGGTTCGTTGCGCATGCGCAAAAATAAGGCGAGGCCACTTTATTATAGGTGCGGGGGAGGTGTTTCCCGCGTTTAGTCCACGTTTTCTTCAGAGGTTAAAGATTTACGCATTATCTACGATATTTACGCACGTATCATAGCCGTAAGCGATTGTCGACAGATTACGTAGTTTTCAAACGTTGGACCCGATGTGAATTGGAGGTATGTTGAGAGGTTGACATGAGGTTGACTGGAGGAAAATGTCCGGGAGGGTCAGAGATTCTTACAGTTTCTGTGAACCACCCTAGTCAATTTTGTAATATTTTTCACCACTGAACAGAAAGTTTCAGGACACTTACAACATTTATTTTTTGTAGAAACCATCCAAGTTGGGATTCAAATTAAATCTCTATTTCTCAGAAATCTCTCTGCATTTTATTTGATTTTGAGAGGTTTGATTTCATGGAACACAATTCTATAAAACTGCAATTGACAATAGGCATTACCGCAAAAAATTCAGGGCTCTGAGGCCACAATTAGACATTTGAATATTTTCCTAATATTTTACACGGCTGCTAGTATTGTACAAAGGAACAGTACAGCAAAACTATGTGATGCTTTGAGAGATGATGGGCAGACGATGCATCCAACAGCACTTGGTGCACAACCATCTTCGTGCATTTCAGGCTTGACTCACCAAGGGAGGGGTTGACACTATTTAGGCTACTGTGAGCTTATTACTAATGATATCAAAGTGAAATGTACATATAATTAAAGAATGGAAAATTTCGCAGTTTTTAATGCTGGTAATGTTTAGATTTGATGAAAAGCAATGTACTTTAGCCACTGTGTAAGTTCATAACTGTCACGAAATTTAACGTAAAAATACCACACTCCCATTTTCAATATTTAATAAAAACACAAATTTATCAATGCCATTATTTTTCAGATATTATATATTCCAACCCTCTAGTTTACTCGTGCAAAATTATAGATTCGTAGACATCTTATTTTATTGGTCATATGACAAAATGTGACACCATGTGTGCTCCAGAAATGAAGACCCTAAAAAACGTTATGAAATGGCCTATACCAAAAACGCCCCAACAGTGACACTTAAGCAAAACATTTTCAGGAGCCTCAATACATACCCTAACAAGAAATAATACTAAGATTGATAAGAAAATTTTTCCATTAAATGGGTTCAGCCCGGGGACTATTAGGACTGCCAGCAGCAGGCCTTATGTGACGAGTCAGACTCTATTTTTGTGACTCTGTGCACAGGCTCCTGTTAAAACTATGCATTGTATGAATCTGATTTTTACCCTCGGCAATGAATATTGGCGTCACACAATGTTTATTGGCCTCTGTGCCAAAACTATTACACCCATATATATGAAATTTTACACATGAATGGGTCTTATAGTGTTAATGTGCCTTCTGGAGTTCATATTTATGTAATGACCACAGTTTTTGTAAAATATTGAAAATTCGGAAAAATTAATTTTTTTCGTTTCCGGACCAGAACTCGGAAACGGTTATACCTATGGGCATGAAAATCGACCATAATATGTATTAAATACCCTAGTTGTGCCTTTTGGGGGTCTGAATGCTCTACCTAAAATAGATTTCAAAGAATGAATCAAAAATGTAAAAAAAATGGGTTTTTTTCAACCCTCTGCAATTCCCTCAATTTTGGAGTTAGACATTTGAAATTTAGAATTTAGTTGTCTAAAATATACCTCTCTTAACTACTTGAATCGTTTAGAGGGTCCATCTAACGAATTTTGCATAAAAACCAAAACACTGGGAAAATGTGTAATTTTTTACATTTTTCTTGAATTTTGGTCTCTCACACCAAAACAGTAATAACTATATTGGTAAAAACCACGAGGTATTATAGTTAAACCTATCAAAAAGGAACTTTCATGGCCAATATGTAGTTGACGCGATATTTTAGGCTGACAAAACAAGTTTAAAATTCACAAAAATGTGCAAATATAAACTTCCTGGCCATTTCGTCTCTAATAAATTCATGCCATGCTCTTGAATATGAACAAAATGAATAAACATGAATGAAATACATAGTTTTCATGCATATATCTGTTACATCATCATATATTTGAACATAAAAAGACAGAAATTGCTAAAAATAGGCAAAAACTATAGACCTTTCAATTGTCGCATTTCAGTCAATTTTGGATCTTGGTTACTCAAAGTGCCATACAATGTGCCCCAAGTATTTTATTTTATTTTTTTTTATGTGCATGGAGTTTATACAATTTTTAGGCCAACAGAAGAAGTATAAAATTAACAAAAAGTGAAAATACCAACTTCCTAACCTTTTCGTTTTGAATAAAGTCATGCAATGCTCTTGAATATGAACAAAATGAATAAACATGAATGAAATACATAGTTTTCATGCATATATCTGTTACATCATCATATATTTGAACATATATAAAAAGACAGAAATTGCTAAAAATAGGCAAAAACTATAGACCTTTGAATTGTCACATTTCAGTCAATTTTGGATCTTGGTTACTCAAAGTGCCATACAATGTGCCCCAAGTAGGCCTATAATTTTTTCATCACATTCTTCCTCAGAATTTATGTGGTTAAATATGAAAAATTATATAGGCGAATATTTAGACCAAAAATGTGGTGTCTCCGTAGAAGGGACTACTTTCACACATCTTCTTTATGCAGATGATTTAGTATTAATTTCTGAAACTGAGAAAGGCATGCAAACCTTGTTGAGAAATATGGACACTTATTGTAGAAAATGGCATCTGATAGTCAACTCTCAAAAGTGTAAAGTTATGTTGTTTAAAAAATCACAGTATAAAAATACAGACAGCTTCAGCTTCTCAATTGGTAGCAAGCAACTAGAAATAGTTGAGTCATATAAATACTTAGGACATGTGATCTGTAATTCCAAGAATATACATAAGGACATGTACACACATCTAACGACACAAGCGCAAAAGGCTGTTTATGCTCTTAAAGAAAATACTCGATCCACTGTAGGTTATCTCACACCAAAATTAAGTTTAAAAATGTTTGACACGCATGTTCTTCCAATTTTGGAGTACAATAGTAAAATTTGGTTCTCGGAAAAGGAAATTCAGGATCTAGAAAAGATACAGTTAAATTTTCTTAAAAATATGCTGAGTGTTCGCTGTCAAACACCGACCACTGCTTTACTGATGGATACTGGTAGGTTACCACTGATTGTTAGACAACAAGCCTCAGCTTTGAAATATCTAGATAGATTAAACATAGGCTGCGTAGCAGCAAACCTTCAGCGAAAAACAACATTTTAAAAGGACACCATTACACCATAAAAGTGATGTGAACCACATTGCACGTAATATATGCAATAGTGGCCTGATCTTGGTCTGAAATTATCTATATGTCCCGCCATATACCCGCCTGCATGCCAGGGTATGTGGAACGATGGACAGACCTTACTAGACCAATATACACATAATATGGACCAGTTTCATGCATAAACAAGGAATAAGTTGTGTGGTATGGGTCAGAATGTTTCAAAAAGCATTAAGAGTAACTATGAAGCAGACCAACAAAGGGCACTAAAATATTATATAGGGAATGTATATAAACTTTCATCTATGGACATACAATGATGGCCAAGTTTTGTCCTGGAAACAAAAAATAATATTTTAATATTTTTTGTCAATATTTCAAGATGTACAGAATATCCATTAATCACACCCACAAAAGACACAAATTTATCATATAGGTGACATGTGTAACAAATTTCATCCATGTACCTGGAATTGTGACCAAGTTTTGGCCCGAAATGAAAAAAAAAATTAATTAATTTTTCTCAATATTTCAAAAAGTATAGAATATCAATCAATCAGACCATGAAAAGGCACAACTGGACCATAAAGGCTACATGTGTGAAAAATTTGATGCATGTACAAGTAACAGGGGCTGAGTCCTAGCCCGGAAATGAAAAAAAAACAAGTTTTTAATATTTTTGTCAATATTTCAGAAAGTACCAAATGTCCATCCATGAGACCATCAAAAGGCACAACTAGACCATACAGGCTACATGTGTACCAAATTTCATCCGTGTACATGCCATACGGGGTGAGTCCTAGCCCGGAAACGAAATAAATAATTTTTTTTATATTTTTCACAATATTTCAAAAGTTACAAAAGTTCCATCAATCAGACCATCAAAAGGCACAACTAGACCATACAGGCTACATGTGTACCAAATTTCATCCAAGTACATTCAATAGGGGCTGAGTACTGGCCCGGAAACTATCTATCCGCCCGCCGCCCGACCGCCCGACTGCCCGACCGCCCGGACGCCCGCCCGGCGGACGGACAACATTTGACCAAAGTGATAACAATACCTTCTTCGAACTTCGTTCGCTGAAGGTAAAAAAGGACACTTGCCCTACACTTCTGCGTAAAAGTTTAGCCATTCAAATGAGACTGAAAGAGAAAGGCGCTCAATGTTGGCTTACAAGGCTAGATAAAATCTCTGAATCACTAAACGTAAGTCTTGCGACTTGTGAACTGAATAAAACTATAGCATCTCTGTTTGATCAGGTTAAACACAAGATGATTACTGATATAAATGACAGCACTAAATATCCTAAACTAAGAACTTACAAAACTTTCAAAACAGAAATGCGTATTGAGCCCTATCTGAATTTTAATCTATCTAAATCCGTTTATTCCAGTATTGCACGTTTCAGATTAAGTTCACATAATCTCAATATTGAACTAGGCAGACATAAACGTCCGTATGTACCAGCAGAAGAAAGAATCTGTGAAAAGTGTGATTTAAATCTCATTGAGGATGAGATCCACTGTTTAATGATCTGTACTAAATGGTTAGAGCACAGAGTAAATTTATTTGAAGTAGCTCGTAATTCCATTGATGGGTTCTTGGTATATGATAAATCTCAACAATTTCACTTAATTATGACCTCTAAAGATTTCAAGCTAATTATTGCTCTTGGCAAATTTCTGTATTCAGCGCTAAAAATAAATCAATAACGATGTCGTTAAATAAGGTCATTGTTCCTAGCTCCTGGTATCTGAGTGGTGAGTGGCATGTTGACAGTGTTGCTTCCAGGTGTTGTTTGTATATATATTTATATCCCTTGTTACATAATATGTATCTATTGTACTTAAATTGTGCATCTATTTACTCGTTACTCATTGTTAAGCCTTATAAGTTTTTTTCTATCACCTCTCTGCACCATTCTGCACAACTTTCGCTTTATTGTAATTCGTACTATCAAAAGAGATTTTGCTCCAATATGTATATATATATATATATATATATATATATATATAAAACTTTTTTTTTTTTTTTTGTTTAATTATTTATTTATTTTGCTCTTATATGATAATAATTCATTTGCAATATTTTTCTTGTACTTTATGGTTGCTATATATATGCTTATAATACAGATAGTCCTATTAAATTTGTTATGATCATTTTCAACTCTTATTTATGCTGTTATTGTGCAACACCAATTTGATTTTTCCCTGTACAATGGTGCTCCTTACTTGCAGTATTTTGCTACAACAACTCTTAACTATATATCTCTAAAAGAAATAATGTATTTTAAGTATATATGTCTTACATAATTATTGTAATTTTTATAAGTATACTTTATTGGTGCTTCTAATGTTCGATGTAGCTTCTGTCCCTCCTTTTGTACATATATATCTCCTATCTTGTCTTTTAGTAGTTGTAGTTGTTTTTACACTTTGCTTTCTTATTATGACAAATGTATCTTGTTGATATTTTTTGTCAATAAAAACCTATATATATATATATTATTTATGCAAATATGCTTTATGCACATACAATGTAGTTCTGACTCAGGGGGGCCTTACCATTCTAAACTTTTGACAAGAAATCTCAAAACCCCCTTTTGCTCAAATCTAACCTGAGTGATGTAAATTAAAGGAAAGAAATTAAATTAATGTCAGTCTGCTTTTATTTCTAATATTGCATAAAAACTAAATGTGATCAAATAATGATTGCAGAAATGATTCCATTAAATAATTGTAAGGTTATTCATAATTTACTTGGCATGCAACAAAATCTTAATTCTATGAATTTCAATATTTCATTTTATATCCAAAGATATTTAATGTTGGATAAATCTGAATTTTAATTATTATCGTTTTCATAGCTACATGTTTTTCAAGTTTGCAATTTGCTTCATTCCAAAACTGTGATGTCAGGGATTAATTTGAATAATTTTGTTTAATACAATCACAGATTTCAGGAAACCATCGATGTGACACATGGATGACGTGCAACACTCAGTTTATACATGCATTGTTTGTTGTGGTTGGACGCAAGTTGTAACATTGCCTGACAGTTTTAAATTCCTTTGTCATTAACTGTTATTACTGTGATGTCAAAGTCTGAACTGATATGTCACAGATTGAAGATTAGACCAATCATATTGACAGATACCCGATGATGTCACGGTTTAACTGCAAAACGAAGTTTTCAAAAAACACATAGCTATGAAAACGATAATAATGACAAAACCCATCCCAACATATTTTAGCACCTTGAAGACAATAAGTGTCACTGCTTTGTTGGGGAACAGGGGTGCAGCTTTTGTTGAATGGACATTATGTAACATGATGTCACTAATTTTCTCCAATGACCAAACCCAAGGGGAGAGTACAGAAGCAGTTAAATAGCACCCCTATATTTCTAACAAAATTCCCCTTTTTCTTAGAAATATGTTCAAACTGCAATGATAGTCTTTAAAATAGATAGATTGGATAGCTAGACAACCTATCTAATATTTCTGTTTTTAGGCGGGCCTTCGTTCCATTCATAATTTATGATAAGATGATAAAGGTAGAATAGACAGATAGACAGATAGACAGATAGACAGATAGATAGATAGATAGATAGATAGATAGATAGATAGATAGATAGATAGATAGATAGATAAATAGATAGATAGATAGATAGATAGATAGATAGATAGATAGATAGATAGATTAGGTGTTTATATGACTGAAGATTACTTGACTGATAGGCCTGATTGGATGAATGATTAATTAATTGTTTGACTGATAGATCCACTGTGAATTTATCCCAGCATTATATTGATTGATTGATTGATTGATTGTTTGATCATCTATAATTATGTAATCTAATACATCCAGAGAATCATGGATGGACAGATGATTGGGACTTTACCTCCTGTATTTATGCACTTGGTAGGCTAATTAGGACAGGAGGACATGAGGTGACCCTTTTATTTCATTGAAACATCTCTTTTCAGTACCTTGAATCTGTTGAATGCTAAGGCTGGGAATTTGTCAAAATTAAATACTATAAAACATCATATAAAATAGAGAAATGGACATTTCATTTATCTAAAAACACTTTCCGTCAGCCAGAAAGAGTGAGGAAGCTTGAGAGAGTTGGGCCACTTTTTACGTTCTTGCACCTCCAGCTGACCATTATGATTATACAAACATGCTTGGTACATTGATTGTATCTAGAAATAGTATGAGGTTATACCATGGGTAGGTGCAGTACATCCCTAGTATACTCCCCGAGACTCCAGTATATTCCCGAGACCCGAAGGGTCGAGGGAATATACTGGAGTCGAGGGGAGTATACTGGGATGTACTGCACCTACCCATGGTATGACCTTTTTATCCCATGTCTAGGCACATTTTCAAAATAATTTAAAACTTTTTCTTATAAATGAGTTCATTATAACTGTTTCTTTGTAATCCTCTCTTGCACTGATAATTCTTCCTTCAGTAATATTTTTATTATGGCATGAGTTTTTAAGATATCACATTGATATTTTGGATCAATAAACTTAACAATATGACGGACGTGACTGGTAGATATGGTAGAACTGGCATATTTAGATCCTGAGATATAGAATTAAACGGCCATGAAACTTAAAAACCCGTTGACACAAAATCTGTAATGTAACGCTTGAACTAAAAATTCCTGTTTCTCAGTAATAATTTTTTCATGGCAAGGGTTTTCAAGATATCAACGTGAAATTTTAAATCAGTGACCTTTGAAATATGACAAAAAGGTCTGGTGAAAATAATAGATCTGTTGTTATTATATCCTGAGATATAGAATAAAACGGCCATGGACCTTGAAAATATATTGACTAAAGATCATAAAGCAGCAGCAAAGAATGTGACGCTATACAGACTTTCTGTGGGTGTGTCTGAATACTGCTCTCTGATTCGTTGTTTTCAGTATATTCCCTGTAATTACAGGGAAAAAACGTCGTATACAGGGTCAGGTGACCTATACTGCTTTTTCTCCCCTATACTGACTTTTTCCCTGCTGTATTGCCCAGGGAAAAACACAGTATCGGGGAGAAAATGTGCCAAGACATGGGATAATTAAAAATATATCTGAGGGCTTTGATATATATTGTCATGAACATATGAGCTAAAGCCATATATGAAAATTGTAAAAATTTTGGCCCAGCTCTCCCATCAAGTGGGAGACTGGGCCATCTAAATATGACTGGGTTGGTAAAGCTGTAGTTGAGGGTCATAATCTATCGCCAGTATGTCAATTGATTTCACCGGCTTCAAAATAGCCTGCTGTATAGCCGAGGGTATGCTGCTGCGCAGCCTATGTTTTGTAGTATCTTTACTTGTGGCTCATTGAAAGCTCGATTTTGGCTAGTTGCTGTGACTTTTTGGCGATTTTATTGAAAAAACTAGTCAACAAGAAAAAACATTCCGATTGCTACCTGAGGAAAAATACCTCTGTAAACCTAATTCGAGCATGCTGATTCCAAATCTGAAATCAGGATTTCTCCAGAACGTCTAGATTTTGAGTTATGAGCATGTCAATATTTGGCAATAATCAGGCTTGGCATAAGCAAGGCAGTGAATGCACTCTGCACTGAATGCCAGAAATAAGCATCTTGAATGTAGATTCTCGATCTCCGGATTCATTAGTGTGATGAATTTACCTTCAGGAGATTTGACGAAAGTTTTCAAATATTTCGACGACTTCGCATCGTCTTCATCAGTGATTGTGCTGTGGGGCTGAGTTGTCACGTGACCCGCGAGAGTCACGTGACAGGAGCGCTGAGTAAACCGGGGCGAGCTCTAGTCTTCTGTCTCTGTTATACAAAGCAGGGGTGTTTTAATGTCAAAAATTAGCAAAAAAATATATCATTTTCAGATTTCCGAGCCACTTAAATTGCATAATACCAGAGAACTACTCATCAAATGTGAACATATTATACATCAAAATTTTCCTTATTTAGTCCTCTATTCAGTGGTATATAACACATCTTTATTCCATGTCTAGCTACATTTCTTCCCCGATACTGACGTTTTTCCCTGGTGAATACGAACACATGAGGGAAAATACAAGGGAAAATACAGCTTTAATGAGTTTAAGAGGGAAATACAGAAATTAATGAGATTGAGAGGGAAAATACGAGATTCGGCCAATCAGAAGCAATCTGAGCGATGACGTTACCATGACGTCACGACGTCACCACACATGGCACCGTCAACAAAAACTGAAAAAGTCTGATCATTTACACCGGACGTTTTAGTCCGCGGGCCACCATAACCCCCCCTCCCCCCCCTGGGAATTTTGAAGACACATACCATCGGAAAGCTAATATTCCAGAGAACACATTTTTGCTTGTTGGTCGTTATATAACCTCAACGACTGGCGGCCATGATGGATAATTCCAAGATGGCCGCCAATTAACCGTTTCGCCCGTATCTCTGGATCTAATTGGGCTAGAACAATGATTTTTGGGTCTAAATATATGTTTTCATGGGTCAGGAATTCATTAAGACAGGTTTTGATACTCTCCTGGGAAGTTAAATGCAGTTAACCCCGTTTTTCAAAATGGCGGCCATTTACTTTGCCACAATCATCGATATAATAATATCAAGGATCTTTGGTGTTATACTATCTATTTTAATACACTAAACTATTACTATATATTACTTAGTATTTTTTTTTAAATAAAGGACATGGAAAGGGTATTGTTTCATTTTGGACAGAGGGTCTGGACATCCAAGCCATAGCCAGTTCATAGTTTGGAAGTTGTTGAAATTTAGCAAAAATCTACGATTGTCCAAATTTTACGAAGCTTGACTAGAGTGTCCAGAGCCTTGGTCCAAAATGAAACTATCTGCGCCAGATAGCCTGGCAAATAAGCTAAATTACCATATAGAATTCAATATGCCTAGCCATTTTTATGACCACTTTTAAGCCAGCTCATAGTTAGGAAGTTGCTGAAATCTGGCAAAAATCTGTGATAGTCCTTATTTTAAAGTGTGGCTGGTGTGCCCAGACCCTTGGTCCAAAATAGAACTATATGTGCCAGATAGCCTGGTAAATATACTAAATTGCCATATAAATTTCAATATGCCTATTGCCTAGCCATTTTTATGACCACTTTTAAGCCAGTTCATAGTTAAGGAGTTGTTGCATTTTAGCAAAAATCTGCGCTAGTCTAAATTTTACGAAGTGTGGCTTGAGTGTCTAGAACCTTGGTCCAAAATGAAACTATATGTGCCAGATAGCCTGGCAAATAAGCTAAATTACCATATAAAATTCAATATAATTAGCCATTTTTATGACCACTTTTAAGCCAGTTCATAGTTTGGAAGTTGAAATTTAATGCCAGATAGCCTGGGAAATATACTAAATTGCCATATAAAATTAAATATGCCTAGTCATTTTCATAACCACTTTTAACCCAGTTCTCAGTTTAGGAGATGTTGAATTTTAGCAAAAATCTGTGATAGTCCAAATTTTACAAAGCTTGACTAGAGTGTCCAGACCCTTTGTCCAAAATGAAACTATATGTGCCAGATAGCCTGGTAAATATACAAAATTACCATATAAAATTCAATATGCCTAATCATTTTTATAAACCACTTCAAACCCAGTTCATAGTTTAGGAGTTGTTGAATTTTAGCAAAAATCTGTGATAGTCCAAATTTTACAAAGCTTGACTAGAGTGTCCAGACCCTTTGTCCAAAATGAAACTATATGTGCCAGATAGCCTGGTAAATATATTAAATTACCATATAAAATTCAATATGCCTAGTCATTTTTATAACCACTTTTAAGCAAGTTCATAGTTTAGGAGTTGTTGAATTTTAGGTAAAATCTGCGATAGTCCAAATTTTACAAACTGTAGCTGGAGTGTCCAGAATCTTGGTCCAAAATCAAACTAAATGTGCTAGATAGCCTGGTAAATAAGCTAAATAAATTACCATATAAAATTCAATATGCCTAGCCATTTTTATGACCACTTTTAAGCTTTTTCATTGTTTGGAAGTTGTTGAATTTTAGCAAAATTCAGCGATAGTCCAAATTTTACAAAGCTTGACTAGAGTGTCCAGAACCTTGGTCCAAAATGAAACTATATGTGCCAGATAGCCTGGTAAATATACAAAATTACCATATAAAATTCAATATGCCTAATCATTTTTATAAACCCCTTCTAACCCAGTTCATAGTTTAGGAGTTGTTGAATTTTACCAAAATCTGCGATAGTCCAAATTTTACAAAGTGTGGCTAGAAAGTCCGGACCCTTTGTCCAAAATGAAACTATATGTGCCAGGTAGCCTGATAAATATATTAAAAATTACCATATAATACTCAATATTATCTTTAAAATAATAATGGTTTGTACTTAAAATAATAAAAAATTAATTTAACATATTTGTTACCATATCTGTGCAAAAATAATTTTTGGCAAAAGAAAAACTGGGTAAGGGAAGAAAAAGGGCCTCTCTTGTTATGAGCATTCCTGATATAAATGAGAAATATTTTAATAAATAACCAATTTCTTCTTTTATTAACCATGGCTGAATTCATGACTTTTGTATAGAATTTACCTTTGATTACAGTGATTGTATGTGTGTGGAAATCTTGTTTTGTTTTAAGTAAAATGTTGGGGTAAGATAAAGAAAATGGCCTCATGTCAAATTTCGGTCCCTCCTCTTTTGTAAATCAACATAGCATCATGTACCCTACTAATTTGTGGTTTCAATGATACCTACATTTTGTTATATAAATGACTATTGAGGCAGTTGTTGCCAATTTTGTGGCATAAAGCATTTCTTGTTAAAAATAATGAAATTTGGCACCCGATATTCAGAAAAATGTATTTTTTCTGGGATTGAGGCTGCCATTTTGAATAAACAAGGGGTAAATGCACTATCTTCCTTTCAAAAAAGGAAAACCAGTTGTGATTAAGTTCTTATTTCAGGAAAAATTATGTTTATCCTGAAAACCATCAATGTAGGTCACCCGGACATGTTTGTAAGAAAATATGTTTGGTTGCCAATCTGCAATACGGCTGCCATAACCAAGTTAAAAACATGAAAATACCTGTTTTAAAACCCCTGAAAACAAAGTTAACTGAATATAGACTATTACAAATATCCACAATCGTTTTCATAAAGATACACAGAATCCTGGAAGATATATTCACAGCAGAATCTATGTCGTTCATCCCCTATATCGAAAAATTTGATTTAATCGTACATAAATGCAATAATGAATAATTGACTGCAGGTAAGCTATTGTTGCAGTTACATGGTTGTGTTATACATCATTTTAAAGCTATGAATATACAGAATGATGTGAAAGAAACTTCAGGATGCTTCTGACCCTTAATGAACCGTACGGGGAACTTCCATGAAATAAAATGAAATTTTCTTTTTAATTTCGAGTTATGGCCGCTTGTTTTCCATTCTGTTGACCAAAATGGATATCCTAATCAATCAATTTTGGCACTAAATAGATAGAGGAATGAAATACCTTCAAAATGGTACCATTTAAGCATCTATACATGGATTAGTTTATGAATAACAGTATATTTTCTGAAAATAGCGCCGCACTCGGTTTGGCGAAAATTTATTTTCAACCTTCCCGCACTCATATAGCTCCTGCTGGTTATCGTTGAGGTCTAAGATTGACCAACAAGCAAACTTTGTAACTTAAGATATATATCTTTCAATATATATTGGTCTCCGAAATTCCCAAGGGGGGGGAAGGGTTTCGATATCTGGCCCACGGACTATTTTGGATCAGGGCACGGTTAATAAGGCTCCGATTTGAAATCCGTAAAGTTCTACAGGTAGGTCAATACTAGCTGAAAAAACTGACAGGATCAGATTTTGTCCGACGATCGTTTTTGACCCGACACGGCACTTTTCCCGACGATCGGTCTGCTCGTAAATGCTTTCATTTGTCAGAAAAGATGATCATGGCATTTTAGACATGGAATAAATAGGTTATGACATGGGTTAGACCTGTATTTCCCTGATATTTTCACCCTCGACCCTGTATTTCCCTCGAAGGATTGCGGGTCTCGGGAAATACAGGGTCTCGGGTGAAAATATCAGGGAAATACAGGTCCAACCCATGAAATAACATGAAGGTCTGAGTAACAATGTAGCCACAAGAAGACAAAATGCTTCCCCTTACACTTATTTTTTGAAAATCGCCTAAATTTTGCATCTGCAACAAGAAATGTGCAAAAAAGATATTTAATGAATAAAAATTGACCACATTAACAACAGAAGCTCAGATGAATGCAATCCTTCTTTATTCATTACATTTTGGGTGATTTATGGGTTTAATTATTATATAATATATATATATGGTGGTTCAGGCATATATTATGGCATAATATAGGAATTGCCCCTAATAAACGCAATCACGACAGCAATTCTCACCAGGCAATCAACAACTTGCCTATATACCTGATTTCTTGCTTTCCCTATTTTGTCCTCCAGGCAGTGATATATGACACACATGAGTTTTCTAATGTATGTGACCAAAGGAAGTCAAACCCATACCCTTATTTTGCTAATAATAGAAATTTGCCATTATTCCAAAAAAGATATTATGATCGACAGTCTTGATGATGAAGCTGAGTTGTTAATTTCTTCTTTGTTACTAAGGAACATATTAGTGAATTATGGAAAACAGCAGACTGTTGCTTATAAGGATTTAATATATATGCATTCTGGTTGTTCCCAAGTGAGGATGCACACCATTTTTACGGTTCCAAGGGTAAAATGCAATTTGATTTTTGCCACAAAACAGCAGATCTGTAGTTACTTTATAATTTAATTTAGGATTTAGGATTTAATTGTGAAATGTTTGAACTAAAGTTGGTTTGATGGACCACTTTTGACAGGGAATCAAGAAAAGTGTTGAAACGATCTGGTGCGTTGTACTTACAATGTATGCAGCTTTCTAAAGAAAAATTGTTCCAGCTTCTGTGTCACACTTCAAAATATAATTTCATCATTTTAAGTAAATATTTTTTGGAAAAAAATGAAGTGAGTCAACTACACCATAACATGGATGACTGCTGGCTTGCTAGAAAGGAGAAATAGCCACATTTTGACAATGGTGTAACAGTAAAAAATTGGTTATTATGAAATACAAAGAAAAATGTAGGTCTACTGCTTACTTTCCATCAACATTTGATACATTGTCAAAACAGTGTTGATCCAACATTTGGATTTAAAGTTTTGTTTTCAATAGTTTTGTGTGACTTATGCAAACCAAAATGACTTGCCATCCGGAAAATGCTGCAAAGAATCATGTGGTCACATTAGTACACTAGCTAGTCATAACTGGAGTGCACAACAACCGACATGCCATATCATTTCCTATTGACCAGTCAGAACTCTTGCTCGGAGTATTCCTTCAATTTCACCATAATCATTATAATCTGAACTGCTTGGCTTCAACAAGATGTAGTAGTTCGCCACTTGACATCAACAACCATATTTAATTCGTCAGTGACTTGCTGCAGTGTCTGAGGTCTAGGGCATCTTTGAGCCACTTTTGAAGGCCTCGGCCTCAGTCTCAGTGGCTCCTGCCTCGCGTTCCTTCTCAGCTCAGCTTCGGATCTACCTACCTCCACTACATCACTGGTGTGCTGACCATTTACTCTGAAATGTTTCTCTGCTGCTTCTAAAGACATTCAGGGATCACTCAACTCGTTTCCTCTGTGAAATGATGCATAATATTTTGCTGAGAATGTGATTAACAAGGAAACATGAACACAGGGATTCCTGAGACGAACCCCGAGCTAATGTCCTTAGGACATTACAGGGCAAGCATACAAGTCCTCAGTGCACCCACACCTCGAGTATGTTTCATCTGGGATCTGTAGAGACAATGCAACACTATTCCATTGAGATGGTGCAATGGAGGGTTGCCGGGTTCGTGACTCAAGACTCAAGACTCAAGACTCAAGACACATTTATTCGCCTATGAAATACATGTCCGTTTTTTTTTAAAGTAAACACTTTTTATTAATAGGCGGGAGATCACTCTAAGACAAAAATATTGTCGCTGACGAGTGACCACCCTGAGTGGAATTGACTGCTGAGAGAACCATGCGTACCAGGGTTGCAATTTCTATTGATTTTTATAAAAAAATATAAAAAATCGCATTTTTTTTATTTAAATCGGATTTAAATCATTAATGGAAAAAGTTCATTTTCCGTATCAATTTCACCAACTGTTATTAATTTTTATGCATTGACATATTATGAATAACACATATATGGATGTCAATAAGGCATATATATAATAATTTAGTTTAAATTAGAGAAATTATAATGCAAAATTATGAAATCAAGGCAGGTGATGTATTAAATATAATAATCATAATGTAAGCTATGGCAGCAGTTCCACATTTTGATACGGCTTTGTTAATAAATTTCTTTTTCACTGAACATCAATCATAACTATATAGCTTACTTGTAATAGAAGTACACTTTCTAAAAGATAAGGGATGTCAAAACGAGTCATCATTTTCCCTACTCTGCAATGAACTGAATTGCTACGTTAAATCACCAGTCTCAGCACTCAGTCTCACGATGCCTGTTAATTTTGTTTCACATGTAGTGTATTTGATATCAGTTTAGCAGTAGGGGCTTTGGGGACAGTGCTGCATTTGCAGAAGAACATGGCTTTGTTTTTCATTGCAGCAATGAAATTGTTGAGAGAATCATGAGAATGCCATGATTGAAATAAAATTGTTTAAATCTTTATTTGCATGTATGTAGTCATTCTACTCGGATATATTTATCAGAAATATTTTATCATATATCTAAAATTATATCTTATATATATACAAGGGGCCTGTGTGATATGTCATTAGACATATTTATGAAAGATTATTGCTAAATGGTAGGTTGCAAGCTGTAATATCTCACTGCCAGCTTTTTTTGTGCTTTTTTAAGCCTTTTCATCACAACTTTGATTTAAATCATGATTTTTATTGAGTGATTTAAATCATGATTTAAATCAATGATTTAAATCGAATGATTAAAATCCAGCAACCCTGATCCAAACCATTATACAATTTTTATAAAATTCTGTATGAGTAATTTATGAGACACATGACCTGACACATGACCTGTCACATGACCTGACCCTGGGCGGTCATGTGACCAACTGAGCCTTTCAGATAGCTGAGGAAGCCCTTGAGAGAAGGGCGAAAGCTCCTGGTGAAGACCTTTGTGCTATGAACTGTACAAAATATTATGGAATTCCAAAGGTCAGGATTAAGCCTTCATAGTTTTATCTGGAGTCAACATGGACGAGACGTCCTAAAAGTGCTCAGATCGTTGGAGAAAATCACCGAAAAACTTGCGAGATGGAAGAACAACAGCCATTACAACTGGAAATGCATCCGTAGCAACCTTGTCCCAAAATGTTTCCACCTGAAATCGCCAGTGAAAGGACGCCTAGCCGATGACATCCTACATAAAACCGAACGTAGACTCCTGAATGTTGCATTAGCACAATGCCATTTCACGATCAAGAAACTGAAGGAAGAGAAAGAACGAAATCTGGATAAACTTTCCCGCGAAATTCACAACGAAGCCACCATGGCCGCCATTTGTAAACACTTGGACACCGTACATGAACGAGAATTCGCCACCACAAAAGAGCGCCAACAACGCAAATTCCAGCACATCATGAACAAGAACGTTGAAAATAAGGACACTGAAGACCGTAATATTGACAAGAACCATTGGGTAATGAACATTTCTTCTTACAATGTCACTGAATCCGAAAGATCGTTACTTGCGAGGGGACTAAATTTAGCTGTGACACTGGCGAAACTTCCGGTCGACGACTACATCATGGCCACCGAAATAGCAGGTCAACAGATAAACGATTCCACAAAAGCAGCTGCCTTGAGAAGCGATGTCACGAGGATACTATCTAAGAAAAGATCTTACAAGCACAACAACTCCCTGGAAGAGAGGAAAGCCCTGCAGTCACTAGGTCGGAAGAAAGACCTGAAAATCCTCCCAGCTGACAAAGGTAGGGTAACAGTCTTAATGAACAGTACTGACTATCATGCTAAGTTAAGAGCACTCCTAGATGATAAGGATACTTACATTAAACTTAAGACTGACCCCACTAACAAATTCAAAGCCAAACTTGTCCGACTTCTGAAGTCATGGAAAGACAACAACAGAATAACTCACCAGACCTGGCAACAACTGTACCCAACAGCAGCCACACCACCGAAGTTCTATGGACTGCCGAAGATCCATAAGGCCAACAATCCACTGAGACCGATTGTATCTAGCATTGGCAGCATAACATACCAGTCAGCCAAGTACCTGGCTAAAATATTGGGACCTTTAGTTGGGCGAACTCCGTACCACGTCAAGAATAGTGCTGACTTCGTGAACAAGATCAACAACTTGGAAGTCCCTCCTCCTTGGAAGCTGATATCTTTTGACGTTTCAGCCCTCTTTACGAGTATCCCCATCAACGAGGCCATCAGAGTAGCAAGAGACTACCTGCAGAAGGATCTAACGTGGCGCCAAAGGACCAGCTTACAGGCAGAGGATGTCATACAATTGCTCGACTTGTGCCTTAACACCATTTATACCATTCGACACCTCTGTCAGCCAATCATGAGCTAGTATTTCACTGCAATAAAACATATATTCCTTGTTGTCCAGTTATCCTCCCATGGGAGAATAATAAGTGAAGCTGTGAAAATAACACAGCAACAAATGACAAGTTTCAGTTTTGTCTTATGGTATAAGCCGGTTATTCACCGCGGGATCGGCAATATGTGTTTATCACAGCTCGGGCTAACGCCCTTGCTGGATAAATCACATATTGCCTCTCCCTAGGTGAATAACCTATACATACTTTGTCTATCAGTCAGAGTTTTACCAACAATGTCAGGGTGCAGCCATGGGTTCTCCAGTCTCACCGATAATTGCAAACCTGTTCATGGAGGACTTTGAACGTAAAGCCATCAGCACGGCCAAGAATCCTCCCAAAGTGTGGTTTCGTTATGTTGACGACACCTTCACGATGTTGCACGAATACGATGTTCAGGAATTCACGCAACACTTGAACAGCATCCACCAGTCCATCAAATTTATGTGAAAACCATCACATAATTATATTGGTGTTTCTAATTCTATGCTCAGCCTGGTGATTTGCCATTGGAAGTCTAATTGAACAGTGGATGCTGAAGACGGTAGCACTAAAACAACGGTCTACCGCAAGAGTACGCACACTGACCAATACCTCAACTTCAACTCCAACCACCATCTGGAGCACAAACGGTCAGTGGTGCGACTCTTGTTAACCGAGCAGCAAACCTGATCACAGAAGATGATGACAAGAAGGCAGAGCTGGAACATGTGAAAAATGCCCTCACCGCGAATGACTATGCCCCCTGGATGATGTCCATCCCCAATAGGCAACAACAACAGAAACAAAGAGACTCAAGTGACAATAGTAGGAAGAAACAACCACCCATCGGCTTGCCATATATTAAAGGAATTTCGGAGTCACTGGAGAGAACTTTCAGGAAACATGGGGTCACTGTTTACCACAAACCCATGAATACCATCAGACAACAACTGGTCCAGCCTAAAGACGTAACTCCAAAAGAACAGAAGGCGGGAGTCATCTATCAAGTCAAGTGCCAGACCTGTAGTAGACTGTACATAGGAGAAACGGCTAGGACGCTAAAAACAAGACTCGAAGAGCATCGAAAGACCACTTCATCCGCCATCCACGAACATTGCACCAACTTGGGACATCAAATAGACTGGAAAGACGTGAAAGTTCTGGGAAAGGAAGACCATTGGCTAAAACGCAAGATCAAGGAAGCCATAGAGATACGCCGCAAGAAACCATCACTCAACCGGGACCAAGGCTGGGATCTCCCCCCCATTTTCTGCAACCTCCTGTCACATGACCTGACCCTGGGCGGTCATGTGACCAACTGAGCCTTTCAGATAGCTGAGGAAGCCCTTGAGAGAAGGGCGAAAGCTCCTGGTGAGTCAATTGAAGACCTTTGTGCTATGAACTGTACAAAATATTCTGTATGAGATGTTATTGTTATTATTGAAATTGATTGAGGAGCAAATTGAGAATAATATATAATTAATGATGACTATAATTAGTTATAGCAAAATTACATAAACGTCTTAGGACGTTCGAGCATCAACAATATCGAAGAACACTTTTCTCACTCTCTATTTTTTTAGCATAAACATCGAAGTACTTCAAAATGTAATTAAAAAACCAAAAAAAAAAAAAACCAATTATATCATCTGGTATTTTTGAGGCGTAATAGACCAATATATATATAATAAGCAATCATCCTTAGAATCAATTTGCACATATCACAAGCATCTTGAGATGAAACTCACATGCATATTTCAAAAACACTTTTCAATGAAACCCACACGCATATATATTTCAAAAGTATAGTTTTATGAAGCTCACTTGGTCAGTTCAAACGGCTCTATAAGACCAAAATAATATCATAATCATCCTTAGAATCAGTTTGCACATATCAAAAGAAACTTGGGATGAAAATCACATGCATATTTCAAAAGCGCCATTTAATGATACTCACATGCATATTTCAAAGTATAATTATGTGAAACTCACTTGGTAATGTCAGAGGCATTGTAAGACCCATATCTATCAAAAGCGCCTTTAGAATCGAAATGCACCATAGGCCTATATCTCTGACAGGAAGCTTGAGCACATGCAAAAATTTCAGAAGCACCATTCAATGAATCCCTCAACTAATATAATATAACATTTATTATTACTAGGAATTGCATGACGCCAAGAGCCAGGAACTGTAACAAAGATCCTCCTGAATCTAAACACTGCTAAAGTGGCAAGCGTAAGAAGATTAATTCCATTTTTCAAGGCAATGGGAGGAGGAGCTGCCATTAACGTCCAACAATATGTGCAAAGTACATCGGCACCTGCCAGACAATATTGCAATGATGAGTTGAGCATCATGACAAGTACAAGTACAGCCTCATCCCTGGACAATCCGTCGACAACTGGCCCTTGGTACCAATTGGTGCAATCCAAGTACCATCATTGGAGAGCTTCAATACAGCCCTACTGAAACTGCATGCTCTGAATGTCAGGACCAGCTATTATCCTGATTCTACCATGATTTTTAAGAACTTTTAACACCCAGATTTTACAAGGTGCATAGGTTGATGTGGGCACACTGCCCACCAGCATCCACTGTTCAATTAGACTTCCAATGGCAAATCACCAGGCTGAGCATAGAATTAGAAACACCAATATAATTATGTGATGGTTTTCACATATTTTCACACATTGCCCAGTTTGAAAATTTTTTAGGAAGTTCAGTGCAATTCAAATCACAGGGGCATCACTTTCATTCTTAAAGTGGTGGGGCAAAATCAGGCAACAGCCTTCGTGGACCGAGGTCCTTGGATCCTGACAATTAAAAAAAAATTTACAATCTATGCTTCTGCCAAAACGTGGTGGGACATAATATGCTCCATCAACCGCACTAACACTGGTTGGGTTGATGGAGCAAAACTGCAAATCATGCAATGTGGAAATGATGGTTCTTCGACAGCTTGTGACCATATTCCATCTGGTAAGTACGCCTAAAGTTGTATGTTGAGAAACATACATCCAGGTACATGTGGTCAGACAAAGGTATCTTCAGCAAGCATTCTGAATTCCTAGCCAGGTCTGGACCTGGAAGCTTCCTCATCCCTTCAGCTCTTTATTTCCATTTAGAAAATGTCTCTTAAGTTTGCGATTGTAACAGTTGCTATGTGTTCCAGCAATTCAGACGCTTTTTGAAGTGTTTTCTTGATTGTGACTTCACTTGACTGCATGATGTCATTTTTTGCATCTGCGTTCAGTGACCAGAAGAAACCCTCTGAATCGTCAAGATGCTGTTTCAATTGCCACATGCAACAGCATTTTTCTTCTCACATTTCTGGCATATTCTCTTGTAAGAATTTTCGTTGGATGCAGGATGGTTCCAAGAGTATTTGTACAAGCTGTGCATTTAGATAATGTCAGCTGCACATGGTTGTGTTTGGTTATTGTTCAGTAGAACTAATATTGCATTCAGAAATAAACTTCTGTAGCACCTACATGTAGCAGGTTTAGTTTTTCTATGCTTGTGTATAAATTATACTTCCACAAAATCTTACAAGACAGTTATTATGTCCCCGGGATAATGTCTTCTTTGTAGGGTAGTCACTGCAGCCTATCTGCAATATCACCCTCCTAATTTTGTTGCATTGAAAAAGGTTGCAATGTTTCTGATGCAAGCTTTTTTCAGCAAAGTTAGTTTCTTGTTTGTCTTGGTAAAGGGCCCTTGGTGGTGATTCTCTTTGTTGGGGTGTGACTTGCTCCCAAAAAAATCTTATGTCACTTATCGAAAAGCTCTTAAAGCAAGCACGAAGACATTTTCAAAAAAGTAAAAACAACACCTACTGCACACATGAAATTATGTAAATAATTAATAATGACATTACAACATCTGATTTAGAGTTCCTGATCATAATAAACCAAGGCCTATATGTGAATGATATCGCACAATGTAGAAAATATGAAACATTGTAATTGAATAAGTTATAATTTGAAAGAGAAACATGAAATCAGACATAAATGCAAGTTGTAATTGCTGGTAGGAAATGCTGTCGTGATTGTGTTGATTAGGGGGCCATTCCTATACTATGCCATAATGTATGCATGAACTACCATATATATAGTAATTAAACCCATAAATCACCCAAAATGTACTGAATAAAGAAGGATTGCATTCATCAGAGCTTCTTTTGCTAATGTGGTCAATAGTTATTCATTAATTATATTTCTTTTGCACATTTCTTATCGCAGATACAAAATTTATGCGATTTTCGAAAAATAAGGGTAAGGGGAAGCATTTTGTCTTCTTGTGGCTAAATTGTTACTCAGACCTACATGTGTTATATACCACTGAATAGAGGACTAAATAAGGAAAATTTTGATGTATAATATGTTCACATTTGATGAGTAGTTCTCTGGTATTATGCAATTTAAGTGGCTCGGAAATCTGAAAATGAAATATTTTTTTGCTAATTTTTGACATTAAAACACCCCTGCTTTGTCAAATATAGAAAATATTACAATAACTAACCTATAATATACTATCCTACACCAATTGGCATCAGTTAGGACCATTTTGAAGCATTTAAGTTTCAGAGGGGAGCCCATATAGGCAGAAAACTGATTTTTAATTTTTTTCGTTTTCGTAACTTACTTTACATCAGATATATGCTCTTTTGAACATGTCAGACACCTTTGAAATCACCACAACCATATTTTTCAGATCCCATTCTGCACAAGATGGTATAGGTTGTGCTTTGTTATACCTTCTGTTGGGGTTATCTCCCAAATGTGCTCCATTGCCACAGCACTAATGGATCTAGACATATTCTGACTCGATAGATAGACAGATCAATATTTAGACAGATTCATACAAACATATATAGCTTACTATAAATAGGCCTAGACCTATATTATGGCATGCTGGCAGTCCTACGTATGCACTCTCTGAGTGTTCGTTCTTGTTTTTTCTAACCTAAGACAACATCAATTTAAATTTTGGAGTTCTTGTCCATCAATGTTGTTCCAAAAAACACCAATAGAGGGCATGCTAGCATGGGAGCTAAATTGTCAATATAGCCTGAAAATTTTCTGCGAAAGCTCAAAATATTGTTTTAACAGTTTCCAAATTTTACAGTGAAACTGTGTACGACTAAAATAATCATGTTTTATTTTGCATTCCGTTTTTTAATTTAAAACAAATCTTTATAAAAAGAGAATTGTAGTCAGCAGACTCAGCACTGGATTGCTAAAAGAATTATTATGTATTGAATTTTTAGGCCAGTAAAAAGTGGGGTTGACCTGGACCTCTTCATAACAGTACAAATTTGGTACCAAATGAATCCTTGAAATCTCTAGTTTCACCAAAACAAATTCCCCAGAATTGCCGTTCGGAGGATTTTTTTTATTCAAGTTTCCATGGCAACACTCTTGAAAAAATAAGAACCCACAAATGAACAACATTTTATTGAATAACTTTCCTTCTGCTCTGAGGAACAATTTCAATTTTGGCACACAGTACCTTCATGACCAACTCTCTCAGATGCATGCAAAAATTGTGGTTTACATTGTGCTTGTGTGTTGCTATGGTAACAGAAATATAAAAAATCATAATTTTTTTAAAAGACGGTCTTAAAATGTTTGATGTGGAGTGAAAAAATAAATATACAAGCAAAAATATGGTCATTATATTAATAGAGCATCTCTTTGTTGACAATCGTAAACAAAAATATTGGAAATATCTCATATAATATAGTCGCTATAGAGACTGATTTAATGTTTATTTAAAATTACTTTTATAAGCCTGAAGCTAAGGAGGGGCATTTTCCCATGTTTTCTTCAAATTCATTTGATGAATGGACTTAATTGTGATATAATATTCATCTCTGAATGCAATTAACAATTTAAAAGTTTACTGTTGCCATGGAAACACTGCTGTAGCGAGTTCCATAGCAACAAACCTCAAATGCACCTTTCTGATCAAATGCATAGCCAATGGTTTTTGCAGTTTAATCACACATCTTCCCAACCATATTAGCTATATCAGTAAATTAGTTTTACAACTTAAAACAAGTTGTTTGTTTTGTTTCTATGGTAACAAATGCCTCCAAACATCATCAATTTCTAAGATAGGGCAAAAAATAGGCAGTTTCTACAGTTTGCAGTCATGTAATAATGTTTCCAATGTAATTGTGGTTTTGAAAAGGCATTTGAACCTCAGTATTTAGTCACAGAACACCCTTAACCTAGAAAGTGACAAAGGGTTGCCATGGAAACCACAATAATATAGTATAAACTGTCAATGATAATTCAACTAATGATTGAAACAAATTCATAAAATCTGTAATTGTACAAAATATGGTTGACCGATTTTCACGTATCATGCATCAAAAGATAGCTGGTAATGGCTTCTATTTTTTTAATTTAAATTATTGTTGCCATGGCAACCAGTTATCAGTTATGTTCAGTTTCAACCAACTTTGAAAAACTTCATAAAATAAGTATTTGCCATATTAAATCATTAATATCCATGATAAATAGGATATTATTCATTTATTTCACATCACCTTTTAAATTCTGGGATATTTTTGTATAAATTTGATTGGAATAAAGTTTATGATTGCAAGAAATTTGGCAATATGATGATTCATAATATTGAAGTCAAGGAGATTTTCTTTGAGACATTATGAGCAAAAATGGAATTTCTAAGGTTTGAAAGCAGATATCTTATCGTATGATACATCATTTTAAAGCTTGAGTAAAGATCTATCTTTTGCAATGAAATTACTTGTAACCATGGCAATAGAAGGGGTGTATCAGGCAAATCAGTCCTGTTTTTTTTGTCAGTTATGTTCCCTAGTTTCTCCTTTTTTTATGTAATAAGTGCAAAAATTATCATGAAGATTAGTCCAAAACCATACAATGGTATACATTATCTATTTAGGATACTTATTAGTTTACAACTTAGTTGCCACGGCAACTAGAAATTAATTAACAGGACAAAATGTGAGCTTAATTTTAAAAACCAATTTGGATAGACTGTGAGGTTTTTCAGCCAAGCAATCTAACTTTAGTGATTCAATTCAAAATCTCAAGATTTTTCTCGACAGCAAGATATTGGACCTAAAAGCAACAAGCCTAAAATATACACCAGGCATATTATCATAATCAGTGGTGTACCATTTGACACTACTGTCAGCCAATCACATGCCAGTATATCAGGGCGATAATTCTGATATTCTTTGATGTCCACTTATCGTTTCATGTTTGACTGCTTGAGTGTTTGTCTCATGTTATAAGCCGGTTATTCACCACGAGATCAGGAATATGTGTTTATCACACCTCGGCTAAAGCCCTCAGTTGATAAATCACATATTCCCTCTCCCGTAGTGAATAACCTATAATTATCACTGATTTTCAAGTTAATTTCTCAATATTTGTTGGTTTGGAATTGTAAGGTAAGTTTCCTTGAGTTGGACACTTAGAGATTTAGGTAACCTTGAGTCGGACACTATTAGTGGAGCTGACCAGGCTAATTAAGATCTTCTATACCACCTTATTTGGTACCAACCTGTAGCCAAAGACGTCCTTATGCCTTTCCAAAAGTATGAGCATGATAGGAACACATTTAGTGGTTTCTTCCTGGCTATAAAGAAGGGGTAAAAACCCTGTTTTTCTCATGATTCTGCCATGAATTTGTGCATTTTAGTGAATTTTGGTCACATTTGAAGGATCCTTTGCTGGCCTATGGTATTGATTTTAATTTCAATTTGTTAAACATAGTTAGGAAACATAGTTAGGAAGGATGTCACGCCATTTTCTACTCAAATTTGGCTTTTCAAGGGACTGGATGGATGGATGATTTGGGCTTCACGTCCAGTATTTATGCATTTGGTATTCTAATTAGGACAGGGAGAGGACATGGCTATGAGGCAAAGGATGATTGAAACAGCAGTCCAACATACACCCCGGTGACCCGGCAAAAGCTGGATTTGAACACTGGGCCCAGCAATTGGCAGTCCAGCAAGCTTTACCACTTGACCAACCCTCCCCCCTTTTCAAGGGACTGAAAAGTTATTTTGCAGCTATATATTTAAATGTCATGTTTTTGCGACACAACTGTCTGACTCAAGGATACCTCCTTCCTTTTTCTGTTTCAGGGAATTCACCCGATATTCAGTGTTCTTACCATGCCAACTTACATATACTATTAGTGTTAATGAAAACATTTAATTTGAGGCTCTGGTTGATGAAATACAACCCATACAACCCATAGGCCAAGCAGTATATGCTATAAGCTTGGCCTATGGGTCGTATTATACTATTTCACATTTTTTAAATGTCAAGAATCCAGTTGTCCGGCTCAAGGAACGTCACCCTAAACATCAGAGATTTGCATAAAATCAGAATTTGTATTTTCTGGCTAATCTGTCTGCATTATTATTAGCACAGTTTTTCCAAAGAAATAATCAAGGAACACAGACAGGCATCTTTAAAAGAAACTTAATTTTCAGTATATATTGGCGTCTCAATAATAGATATAGTTATGAGAGAGTTGCTAAATGCATAATCATAATTGGGTTATGATATAGTTAGTACAGCCACAAAAATCAAGCAATGCAAGATACTAATCTCAGTGTTTAAGGTGAAACCCATCTTTCATGTTCTTTGTTGTGCCAGATAATTTCATGAAAGTCATCTTGATTTGGGACTTTTCTGACTATTTTTCAAATTAGTCTTGCCAAAAAAATCTGCAGTAAAACGCATATAATTGTACCATTTCTTTTAAAAGTTTATGATATCATGACATTTTTGGTAAAGTGCTGTTCTAGAGGTGTCAAAATACATAGCTTAGTCATAGCGTACCCAAAGCTTTGTACTGCTGGTACAGTGTGCATCAAAAAATAAGTTTACACTGCTGCTGTACTTTGAAAATTGTCACAAAATCATGGTTCCAGTTTGGAGTGACACACAGTCAAAATCTAACTAACCCTAGTGATCTAACCAATTACTTCAAGTGACATATTGATTTATTTGCAGACTTTGTATGTGTCTACAAGCATTGTAGTACAAAAGAAATGTTTAGGACCATTGCTTTTCTTATTCATATTGAAAGTACTTTTCGTCCTCCCATAGAAGTATTTGAAGGGAGGGCTAAAAATTGGAATTGCTCGCTTATAAAATCATGAAAATCTTTTCCGATCATAAATCACATTGCAATTATTCAGGAAAATCAAGTAAACATTACATCCTTCAGCAAATTTTCAAATAAACCTTAAGATTTACATGTAAGACAGCCACCTCTGAAAAAGGAGCAACTAGTATTTGATTTTCCTCAGTGTCTTTTCTCTGTAATGATAATTTGCATTACGTATTCATTATTTTTCAGTTGCCCAGACAACCATGTCATTAACTACTAAGTATCAAATATAATTGTATTATGTATGGTTTTGAGCTGATCTTCATGATAATTTTTGCACTTCTTACATAAAAAAATTAGAATCTCAGGCCCTAAAAATGACTGATTAGCCTGATATACCATTTTTGTTGCCATGGTTACCAGAAATTTTCATTGCAAAAGATAGATCTTTACTCAAGCTTTAAAATGATGTATCATATGATAAGATATCTCCTTTCAAACCTTAGAAACTCCATTTTTGTTTATTATGTCTCAAAGAAAATCTCCTTGACGTCCATATTATGAATCATAAAATTGCCAAATTTCTTGCCATCATAAACTTTATTCCAATCAAATTTATACAAAAATATCTCAGAAATTATAATATGATTAGAAATAAATGAATTATATCCTATTTGTCATGGATATCAATGATTTAATATGGCAAATACTTATTTTATGAAGTTTTTCAAAATTGGTTGAAACTGAACATAACTGATAACTGGTTGCCATGGCAACAATAATTTAAATTTAAAAAAATAGAAGCCATTACCAGCTATCTTTTGATGCATGATACGTGAAAATCGGTCAACTATATTTTGTACAATTACAGATTTTATGAATTTGTTTCAATCATTAGTTGAATTATCATTGACAGTTTATGGTATATTATTGTGGTTTCCATGGCAACCCTTTGTCATTTTGTAAGTTGAGGGTGTTCTGTAACAAAATACTGAGGTTCGAATGCCTTTTCAGGACCACAATTACATTGGAAACTTTATTACATGACTGCAAACTGTAGAAACTGCCTATTTTTTGCCCTATCTTAGAAACTGATGATGTTTGGAGGCATTTGTTACCATTGAAACAAAACAAACAACTTGTTTTAAGTTGTAAAACTAATTTACTGATATAGCTAGTAGGGTTGGGTAGGTGTATGATTAAATTGTAAAAACCATTGGCTATGCATTTGATCAGAAAGATGCATTTGAGGTTTGTTGCTATGGAACTGGCTATAGCAGTGTTTCCATGGCAACGGTAAACTTTTAAATTGTTAATTGCATTCAGAGATGAATATTATATCAAAATTAAGTCCATTCATCAAATGAATTTGAAGAAAACATGGGAACATGCCTCTCCTTAGCTTCAGGTTTATAAAAGTAATTTTAAACAGACATTAAATCAGTCTCTATAGCGACTATATTATAAAAGATATTTCCAATATTTTTGTTTAAGATTGTCCACAAAGAGATGCTCTATCAATTTCATAACCACATTTTTACTTGTATATTTATTTTTTGTCTCCACATCAAACATTTTAAGACCGTCTTTTAAAAAATTGATGATTCTTATTATTTCTGTTGCCATAGAAACACACACGCACAATATAAAACACAATTTTTGCATGCATCTGAGAGAGTTGGTTGTAGAGGTGCTGTGTGCCAAAATTGAAATTGTTCCTCAAAGCAGAAAGAAAGTTATTCAATAAAATGCTGTTCATTTGTAGGTTATAATTTTTTTGAGAGTGTTGCCATGGAAACTTGAATAAAAAAAATCCTCCGAATGGGAATTCTGGGGAATTTTTTTTGGTGAAACTAGAAATTTCAAGGATCCGTTTGGTACCAAATTTGTACTGTTATGAAGAGGTCCAGGGTATGGCTGATATTGGGCCTTTTTCTACTGGCCTATTTACATGCATTCTGATTGCAAATGAATAAGAGCAATATATATCCTAATTTACAGCAAAATACAGCCGTTTCATAAGTTTCAGAATTACATTTTCCTATATAATGTAGAGCAATAGGTATACTGTCTTAACATGCTTTCATTGAAAAGAATAAAGATACAAAAGTATTTCCCCAGCCGAGATTCGAACCTGGGTCCACTAATTTGCAACTTTGAAAAATTCATAAATAGTGAACACTAATTTATTGCAAATTTTGCATGTATCAATTTTGGCAGTAATCAAATTTTAGGAAAACGATCATACAGATTTTTTTAAAAATTAGCATATATCATAAACAGGTTATTGTCAAACAAATGTCCAAAAATAAACAAAAATCACCAAGTCGTTTTTTAACTGCAGTACCATGACTATGCCAATGTCAATTTAAAGAAATAAAGACAATTTTAGACACAGTTGACTGAAATTAGTTGAGAAAATTCTTTTGATAAGGACAAGAAGCTGAAACTTTGAACTAGCATAGAGTAGGTGTTGCTGCATTCAATAAAAAAATAATTATGCTTCTAGCTGCATTAGATCTCATTTAAATAGCAAATTACTGGCTGCCATGCTGTTAAAAAAAAAGAGAGCAGAAAATGGTAACGTCACAACTTTTTCAGGGCCTGCAGCAGTGGTGACGTTATGTTGCTAGGCAACCAGGCTGCTCAGAAGTATGTGCAGTGTACCACGCTTGAGTCACCTTAAATCAAGTAAAATGATTTGATTTAATGAAATAGTCATGTCTTTCCCTTGCTGTTCTCCCTAATTGTAAAAACTCAATTTATGCATAATGTCAGGGCCGGATTACTGAATAGGCTGAAAAAGCTGCAGCTTAGGGCACCATGCTAGCAGGGGGCACCATGAGCCCTCCAAAAAAAACAACTACATTATAATGACTGAAATAAAACATTTATTTAAAAAATTGCCCCCAACCCTCAGGGTGCCCCCAACTCTCAGGGTGCCCCCACTCCTCAGGGTGCCCCCACTCCTCAGGGTGCCCCCACTCCTCAGGGTGCCCCACTCCTCAGAGTGCCCCCACTCCTCAGGGTGCCCCACTCCTCAGAGTGCCCCCACTCCTCAGGGTGCCCCCACTCCTCAGGGTGCCCCCACTCCAGTGGCGGATCCAGACATGATAGTCTAGGGGGGGGCCCAGACGTGTTTCGGCATTCGCGGGCCCTTGTTATTGCAATTTTTCTTTAAAATGCTACTGTTAATCTTGGTGGTCTGGGGGGGGGGGCGGCCCCCTAGCCCCCCCTGTATCTGCCACTGCACTCCTCAGGGTGCCCCCATTCCTCAGGGTGCCCCCATTCCTCAGGGTGCCCCCACTCCTCAGGGTGCCCCCTAGGGTGATGTAAAAAAGTGAAGTTTTGAAATGTTAATGGGGCACCCCCTGAAGTTGTTCCAATATATGGAAAAAAAATTCAGTAAAAATTTGAGCTCAATCGGACAAAAATTAGAGGGTGCTACCACATCATGAAAATTAACATTAGTATTCAATACAAAAATATCCAATTATTTGGCATGTAGTGAGTTCAACTATACCTGGTGCACCAAACCAATGCGGCATGGTGGTAATTTTTGAGTCTGATTGTCAGAACAGCGGGTAATGCAAATCTGGATTATTTTTGACTTCTCCATGGTGCTACCACCACACTAAGAAAGATAAAATAGTCAAAATATACCAAATTCGCGGTATTTAATAACATTACGAGTTTCAATGTCACAGAAATGAAAGTTACTTCAATAGATGGAGCATGAAAAGAGCTTTAATTTGAATACCAACACTGCTATACTCTGACCATCTGACCCCACTGAATTAGCTTATTTGTCATTAACATTTATTTGCGAAAATTCCCAATATTCAAAGCACTGCTGTAATACTGTAGAATATAGCAACATAGTAATGTTGGTATTCAAATTAAAGCTGTTTTTCTGCTTAATAAGATGGTGTAACTTAAATATGTGTACCTATATTCCTGGTTAAGTTATTCAATACCGCGTCTAACCTTAATGCTGTAAAAATCGGGCAAAATTTGTTGCTTTAGGAGTGCCCTGTAGCCTGAAATGACCGGATATTGGCAAAATATGAATGAATTTGTGATGAGAATAGTGGAAAGCTCAAATAAGAAAAAAATTATCAACACTCTCGTGGTTGGATAACTTCCTTCAACCCGTCACCCATAAAACTGGGATTTCGCCCATTGCAAAACAATGTTATATTTCAAATTGCGGTAGCACCCCCTAAAATTTGTCCGATTTGGCTCAAATTTTTACTGAATTTTTTTCTTATATATTGGAACATATTTTGGGGGTGCCCCAGTGAAAATTCAAAAGTTTATTTTTTTGTGCGCAATCTGCATCACCCTAGTGACTGCCCCCATTCCTCAGGGTGACCATCCCTCAGAAGGCCCCATCCCTTAGTGTGCCCATCCCTCAGGGTGCCCATCCCTCAGGGTGCTCACCACTCTTCAGGGTGCCCCCACTCCTCAGGGTGCCCATCCCTCAGGGGCCCCACCCCTCAGGGGGGCTCTGCCCCTCAGGGTGTCCTCACTCCTGAGCCCTCCAAAAAAATTCATTAAAACATGTAAAAAAAAACATGCCCGAAGTCCCCACACCTCAGGGGGCCCCACTCATCAGGGGGGGGGGGGCACTCATCAGGGGGGCCCCAACCCTCAGGGTGCCCCAACCCTCAGGGTGCCCCTACCCCTGAGCTCTCGAAAACAAATTCATTAAAATGACTGAAATAAAACATGAAAAAAATTGTCCCACTGCTCAAGGTGCCCCAACCCTCGAGAATGTAAAATTTGTAAATTAAAAATACAAAATCTCTGTGTGGTAAAGTAGTATGGGTACAGTTGCCAATGGGAAATAAAACCGTCCGGATCCTGAGGCCCCGCCAGCTCAAGTTGAGCACCTTCGAAAATCAGGTCTACTCTGGAAATTAGTAATGTAGCTTAGGCGGGGGGGGGGGGGGGGCACCAACTCGGCCGGCAGCTTAGGGCACCATAAAGGGTTAATCCGGCCCTGCATGCAAGGAATATGCAAGAACAATTCTCACACTTTCCATGCATGCATGGAAGTACCACAAAATCCATATGTTTTCCATGCTCATTCCTTACAACGCCTGGATAGCAGCCAGATCCTTAAGTTTTTCATGCATAAATCCATGCATGGTTCTAGAAAAATGCATGGATCCTTCCATACATAAACCTTGCGAAATTCATGCATATTTTCAGTAAGGGTGCTCTCATTGAAATGTCCATTGTACTATTAAACAGTAAATACTGTAGAATTAATTCATTACATTGTAAATGAATGAAAATTGGATTTTGTTAGAAAATTTTATTGATAATCAGTAAAAATTGGAAAATGATAGGGACGTTGATTTTTGGTTGATGGAAATTTGTGTTGAATTGATGTAATATTGATATTTTACATGCAAAATGACCAGATAATGAATAATGAAATTTTGATGTCCGATTCATGCTTCTCGGGTCAAAATTATCTGAAAAAGTGGTATTGCATTTGATTCTAGGACAATTAGTTCAAAAGTTGTCGTAGCAGTTGGGCGTACGGCGGCTATTTTTGATTTATGCTAATTACAGGTGTTGCCCAAAGTTGCCGGAATGGAAACAAGACTAAATTTTTACTATGACCTATATGATGATGAATCTATCATAAAACCTTACACTTCTCACATTTGCAAGGTCCATGTTTTGGCAACTGGACTATCAAAATATAGAGGTCAAATTAAAATATTTGGGTTTGGGGCGAGAGGCCAGACATGGTATGGGGCATGAGGCCCCCTTCACTAGGGGGGTCGAAACTGCTTCAGGAACTGTTTAATAATGTGTACTTTGCCTTAAATCATGATAGAACAGCTAATTAAAATAGAAAAAAAAATGGCCGAAACTGAAGGACCCCAGGAAATAACTTTCAAGCTGAATGCGCTTGCAAAAAATTGCCATAGTCTAAGAGGAGAATGTTTTTACAAAAATGGCCATAACTCCTTTATCAAAATTGGTGGACATTTTGTTTTACTAGTTATAAGTAGAGTCAAGAGATCCCTTCCTGATAGCATAAGCAATTAAGCATCCAAATAATTGACCATAAAGAGTAGGTCAAATCGCACTTCGAAGTTAAGGGGGGCTGCATGCCCCGCCCTACTCTACAGCAGTGAGCTGCCACAGGCAACCCGCCACTGTTGTAGAGCAACTGCCATAAAAATTGAAATTACACATTTTAGCATCCTTTATCACTCTGCATTCTTCGTTTAATAATATCAGCAGTAATAATGGCAGAAAAACAGCATTTTTCGTTCAAGAATATCAGCAGTAAATAATGGCAGAAAAACAGGTCAAAGTAGGGGAGCTTAACAAACTGAATTTACTCATGCATGACCCTGAATTCTGCCAGTCTCCTCACAGCTTGCACTGTTCAGCAATAAGGGACTGGGGTCAGTCTGGCTTAGACCTACTGACAACTGTAATATTATTAGATCTCCATGTCTGTTTAGTTTTTAACAAATGCACATTCTATCGATAGTCATTTGAGCAATTTGACTTCAGACGAGAATAAATAAAAATCCATTTGTCCAATTTGATCTTTTTATTATTTATTTACACAAACAGGTATATAGATATAGATCGTATATATATATGAAGGTAATGAAACACTGCACTATTTTGGACATTTTGACACTATTCCCATCTCTCTATCTCTAATAGTTCTCAAGATATAACATATTCAAATATCTCTGATTTTGCAAAAAATAGCTGTAAATCGCCAAAAATGTCATGATTTATGAGTCTTGATTCTGAATACTTGAAGAACGACTTTTACCTTACCTATTAAGGACAAAAAACGAATAACTTATGTTTAATTTAACACCCCAATCGTGTCTCTACCTCTCTTCAATCCCCTGCAATGCCATATTTATTTGGAAGTCTTCTCTCAAAAGTCCATTTATTTGCTAAAATGGGCATTTTTTATGAAAGAAAGTGCTAATTTCGGATGTGAAGTTTACAGAATATTGTGAGTATGGAATTCAGCCTATTCTGAGTTACTACATATATAATGGTAGACATTATTTAGCTAAAATTAATGATGAATCACCCAGAGAATCTGACCTAGACTAATATTTCCATACCGCATATTATCGTGGATTTACGTCACGAGCGCCCATGACTTCAAAAGTTTACCAACAATTTGCGAAGCAACTATTTACTTTGCTGAGACATACTGCATACCATTTTAAAGCTCTCAGAGAGATCTATCTATCCATGTGAGCATCACACCTGTTACCAGTTATGTAGTCAAGGCCGGGACATCAGAGTCCGAGGCAACAGCCTCCAAAACCGAGACAGAGACCAGCCTCGAAGACCTACAACACTGGCCCAAAGACACCCAAGACCGAGGCAAGCCAAGGATCTGGAATGGAGACAGAGCCAAAGCTGAGGCCATCAAAATAAGGTTCCGAGACCGGCTTTGAGACCTTCAACTGAGCCTCTAACCCTTACAGAAGAGTGCAAATTTGGCTTAATTTAAATGACATGAGTTTAGGCCTTTTCCTGGACTACCTTTTGGAGTGTGTCCTGCTCATTCACCAAATTCTGTGTAAATCCCACTAATATTTGAGTTAAATCTCAGGTCACATGACCACCACAGTTGCCAGCTATTAACACCTCCCACAGACATGTTACTCACTCAAACTATCCTCCTATCCTTCTTTGTTGCTCTCATACTCCAGATGAGAGCCCCCAATGGTCTAACTCCTCTCTCATTTACGTGTTCATACTCCACCACTCATCTGCCACCAGGAGTGCATGAAACTACATATCTCTCATATTTTACTCCACAGAGGTCAGCAACTAATCAGGCTTTATCTGCCTCTTCATAACATCTTAGGCCTCCAGCCAACATCTGCTTCCCCTCTACACGAACATTTCAACAATTAACCCCTTTCAATTTGATTGCCTATCCAGGTTTAAACACGTACATGTCACTCTAAATACCAGTACCAAATGTCCATAAAATATTCCCTTACTCTAACATTGTTTAACACGACAGCATCACTTCACGATAATTCATTGTAAACTTCTTTTACTATAATGGGCATTTTCTAGTCAAGTATATGTAAGTTAATATAAGTTTCAATTTAGCAGTAATAGTTCTATAAATGCAGCTTTCCAAAATAATTTCAGGGAAAATCAAGGCATGCACAGAATCACAAAACACAAAGTGAAATTTTGGGGCGAAATGACAGACATGTCTCCTTCTTTCACAAATGAATTAATTACAAACAGACAAATGTAGAAGCCAAGGGATTGAAGGGACCACATTACATATATATATATATAAATTTTATTCGACATTCAAATATCAAAAATGATACATATGTCAGGCAAAAGCAATTAGGAAAAACATAGGCTAAAATAGTAATAAATACATAGAATACACATCAATATATCGACAAAGTTCACATACATACAATACATACAAAATATAAAATAATTGTAGTTTTTAAGTTAATCCCGGTTCCAGCCACCCTGTTAGTCGAATAAAAACTAAAAATGTTTAATGTGGTAATAGTCAGAAGTAAAGGGCTATCCCTACACTAACACAAGCTCTTGGTTTCAGCAAAAGTAGTATAATTAAAATAATTTAGTTGGAACAGCGTCATCAGTAGTTTTTAGATTTTAGATATTTATTTTATGTCACAAAACTTTTCTCAATCGGTGACGTCACCTTGATTGTCTTCTCGACCAATCAGATCACAGAAAGCAGTACTCCCTGCTAGTCTGTTGAATCACAGACCGGAACTAGATTGAGTAATTAATGCACAGCTGGAGTCTCTGCAGAAGCACACAGAAAATGGGCGATAATAGATCGCGTGAAAGTCATCATTTTCAATTACACGAGAAAATTGCAAAAATACGTGACTAGAAAAATTCTGGTACCAAGCAAAAACATGACCTTTCATGTGTACATGCAGAAAAGACTACCTTCCCGTCTATGGACAGATCAGAGAGCAGGATTTGATCTATTTTACTCCAGAGAAAAACATCCATTGCAACGCATGAAATGGAACCGATGTTGTATTTTCTGTGTGTAGAGTTTCCATTGAATTCTGAAAAACTTGAATGTATTATCGCGATAACTCGATTTTCAGATTCATTCTTCTACGATTAGGGATAAAAATGTTGGTGTATCGTGAGTTTGTGATTTATTATCGTTTTCATAGCTATGTGTTTTTTGGAAACTTCGCTTTGCAGTTAAACTGTGACATCATCGGGTATCTGTCAATGTGATTGGTCTAATCTTCAATCTGTGACATATCAGTTCAGGGTTTGACATCACAGTTAATGACAAAGGAATTTAAAACTGCCAGGCAATGTTACTATATGTGTGCAACCACACCAAACAGCACATGTCTAAGCTGAGTTTTGCACCTCACCAAAAGAATCTCATTGTTTTCCACACCAAATGTGTTGCTGTTTATCACAAGACACCAGTCATCACAATTTCAAACAACTTTTGTTGTCAGTAATTGCAACTCTCATTTGAGGCTAAGTGGTCTGTTTGGTTCAGTTACAGTTCATTGAAGCATCTTTCAGCCAGGACAAGCTGAACAAGTGAAACATACATCATCCATGTGTCAATGCACTTTGTCAGTTTCCCCGAAATCTGTGCTTGCAATAAACAAAATAATTCCACTTAATCTCTGACATCACAGTTTTGGAATGAAGCAAAACGCAAACTTGAAAAACACGTAGCTATGAAAACGATATTAAAAGTCTAGCATGTGACTCTCACTTCACAGCTCGAGTCTCCTATGAGGGGACTTTGCATTGGACTTTGTTTCACAGGCTTTGGAAATTAGAATGATGTATAAAATCAAGTGGAGGCCCACCCATAAAATATTACCAAACTTTCTGAAGAACCGCCTCAATAGCAGAATGCCTTTCAAATGGACGGTCACCTTGGGGATGTACTCGAATTGATCACAATAAACACTTAGTTGATGAATGCTAATGTCAACACTTGCTACGTCTTCAGGGTGGATATCATGGAACCAGTACAAATGGCTTCTGATGATCTTTTCGGCTTCAAGATGTTTTTTTCCTTCCATTGTCATGGGAAATGAAATGTCAGTATCAACGACTGTGACTTCAAAAGTGATTGAATGAACTTCAAGAACTACATGCCAGCCTGGAATGTAAATTGATTCAAGAAGTGCTTGCCACCTTGGAACGTAAATCGATTCTAGACATGCATCATCAGAGAGTACTTTATCCTTGAGACTGAGTGTGAAGAAATCATGATGTATTTTCAGGTCAACATCCATAAGTTTTTTCAACATGGAAATCTTTGTTGAAAGTTGGAAATAAAACATTTTCTTATTGCTGTTTCCCCAGTGACCTTTCACCTGCACCTGCAACAGATAAAATTCCTGCAATTTATCTTTTTGCCATCACGTGGAGTTAAAATTGATGTTAACTGTATACGCTGGGCATTCATCACACATAAAATGTGACATAATGATATGCCAATGGTGCCATGGAGCCGATATTTACCCTGGTAATTGTCCAATTCCGTTGGTGCTGTAAGGAGTAATGCCATGATAAAGCAGCCACATATATGTTACCGACAATATTCACTATTGTGCCCAATAGGCCTATTGGGCATGGATATTAGGCCTTTGGGCAGAATATAGGGTCTTTTGGCAAATTATAGGGTCTTTGGGAAAACTATAGGGCCTTTGGGCATTACGACTCCTTTTGGCATGACTTTCCCAAAGTCATCGCATCCTTCAAAATATCCGCGAGGCCTTTGGGCAAAATATAGGTCCTTTGGGCGCATGCCTAAATCACTCATTATCACTCACTCCCGGCTATAGTGGATTTTGGCAAACATCTTATACTTTGGATACATGCCCAAGTCACTCGCAATAACTCTTTTATACTATTGTGGATTTTGACAAATATCCAACTTTGCATAATAGTGAACTGTCCAATGAGAATACGCCCTAATATCTTGACCAATGAGAATCCACCCTAATATCCACAGTTTGGGGCACTGCATGCAGTTAATAGTTTGTCCAATGAGAATGCCACCCAATATTCTGTTATGATTGGCCAGTGGCTCATTCTCATTGGACACACTGAGAATTCAATGAGATTCCAATGTAATATCCAACAGCCAATAAAAATTTAGCCTAATATCAAATAGGCTAATAGTCAAATAGGTTCTTTGGTCAAAGTCAAAAGAATAAACCAAAATCCATGACAGCCTTTTGTGGATATTTGTGAGTGATTATATATGCTTTGGGCATACACAACATACCAGGCTTTTGCGCGTCCCAAAATATCATTTTAAGACTGCCCAAAAAGATTTTTTCTTTCAACAAAACTGCAAGAAATTATGTATCTAAAGATCCTCCAACCAACAACTGAACATCTAAAGGTTGCCCCCTAAAACCATCCTCACTTCTCAGTGTAAGCTAGGGAAGCTACCCTGACCACATCATACACTGTTTTGTGAAGTAGTAACAAAAATATTAACTCTCCTCCGGTGTAACAGACATAATTAACAGTTTGAGATTTTTCAAGGCAACTGAATGAATGCTTGAGTGTTTCATAGTTGCCTGGATGTTGTATCAATTAGTTTCTTTGTAGAAAACCATAAACAATTAATTAAATCATGCCAGAAAAAAGCTGACAATGCTATAAAATTCTTCAGCATTGTGTAGAGCCTGTTGGCTGGGAGAGTATAAACGAGTCCTGCAATGGGAGGATGCCTAAAACAGGACTATACCTTGATTTTGGTGTCATCTGACTTTTTTCTCCTTTCCACAATAACTTTTCCAACTTCTTCATGGTCAAGAATGAACGTCGGCAAAACGTGATCATAAAATTCCTTGGTCGACATTTCTCGCCATTGTAGTTTCTGAAGCACTTGTCTTAAAAGAAATCGCAGGGTCCCTGGGGTATCTTCCCAGTCAAGATCCTTACAACGGCTTTTTGCCCACTTGACGCTGAATTCAAAAAGTTCTTTTTGGGAGTAACCCGTTCCTTTCGTGGAACAAAAGAGTTCCCAGACATCACTGGAGAAATCCAAGTAACTCTCATCTTCAATGATATTTCTGGCATTCGTTCGAAAGTATTGTTGACTGACTTGAGACAATCCCTGACTGCCTAACCAGTTTTTGGTTAACAAACTCTCATATTTTTCATTGAAGTCAAGTGCTAACTCCCTGAGCATGTTTATGGACTGGTTGCCAATCAAGTGATTGCAGTAGACCATACAGTCCTCAAGCTGGAATTCTTTTGCTGCATGAATGATTTGGGTCAAATTCTGGGTGTTTACATCACATTCACCGGTATAAATAAATCTGCAACATAAAAGAAGAATTAGGTTACTTCTGTTACTTACCAGCAGTTCGACATATGTAAAAACATTCTTTCTCTGCTTTTTATTCAGGATTTCGAGATATCCGAACAAAGAAGAAAATCCTAAACTTTCTGGGGAGGGCCAGAGGGGTACAGTGGTGCCCGCATTGTGAGACCCCCTGTTGTAAGACCGACTTGCCTTATGTGACCCCTTCCTCTCGCAGTAGGTAAATTTAATTTCTGGGGAGGGCTGGAGGGGTATGTGCTCTAAAAATCTGCGTCGATCCTCTTAAAGGGGGGGGAGCAGCCTGGGGAGGGGTACTGTAGAACGGGTGACTTTGAACAGTCTGGGGTGACTTTGAACGCTTTTCTGAAAAAGATTGATCCTTCGTGAATGCAAAATCATATAAGCTACCCTTGTACGGTATATAAGCTTCCAGTATCTTATTCAATTTTGCATTCACAGAGGATCAATCTTTTTCAGAAAAGCGTTCAAAGTCACCCCGGACTGTTATAAGTCACCCCGTTCTATGGTACAAAAAATCGACATGGAACCTCAGGGGTATATCAATTCTTAACGACAACTTCTGACAAAACTCACACCCCTCCCACCCCGTCATAAATTCTGAACTGTCCCGAAGCTGCGGTGAAGCATTAATGTTATTGAGTAATGGATGTTGTTACTGCCTGCTAGCTACTATCATACTAACTGCAAAATTATCCGGAATGTTTGTGGGGTTATTCTCTCATCCTTCAGATAAATTATCTTTTTCTTTTGGCGACGTGAGGAGCAGCCATTCAGAAGTTCACTCAGGTATCCTCCATAGGAAGCCAACACAGCCTGGTGACATGGTATCTCTGTGTTTTGAACGACGAAAATCACATCCGTCATCAAATCATTTTTCAGCATTTCATAAAGCCTGTTTCCTGTGTTCCCAGTTGCGTTTCCACCTGTCTTCTCAGGTGTGGTCCCAGCCATTTTTAAAAGACTAAATCTGAAAGTATCATTGAGAATTACATTGCGTAATACTGGATAAACAATTAATCTCTGTTTGGTGTTTTGTGTCCAGGTTCATATCAAAATTACCTGTGAGCAGGCCAGCTACACTGTACCTTACTTTACTGAAAAATAAAAAGAAGGTACATAGGCCTATATTGAGTAGGCCTATATGTCTATATATTTATATTGGCCCTATATATCATACACTGAGCAAAAAAAGAAACATTCTCCGGTTCAAGTCCAATATAAGGACCAAATAGTTCCAAGTGTAACAATAAGGGTGTTGTTTGGCTGATGAAATCATCAAAACAACAATTTCAACCAATCAGCGGGGGTGTGGGGGCGGCAGCCCCCAAGTGACGTCATGACAACGGTTGTGACGCAATGATTTTATGAAGTAAACAGTCCCTCAGGAACTTCTTATCCGTATATTGGACTTGAGCCCATTCTCCTAGGTCAACAGGATTACAAAGGTCCAAATTATGCTTTTTAATTTTTGAAAACTTTATGAAAGTATAGAAGAACATCATTGCAACAACATGAATGACTTTCATTAATATGGACTTCACAGTAATTTCACAGTAACAGTAAAAGTCAACAAGGGGTGCATTTGAAAAATCACAACATGTCAATGCTGAGTGTGGCCACCCTTTGCATGCACTACGGCTTGACAGTGGCTGCATGTGAACTTCACCAGCTGCTTCAGAACTTCCATGGAGCATGTTGGTTCATTATTTCACCAGAGCATCCGTCATTTCTTGGACATTTCCAGGAGGGGGGATCTCTATGCCTGGCTTTTCTGTCAAGGGCATCCGAGGCATGTGCGGGGTTTATGTTTGGACTTATGGCTGGTAATGGCATAATATCCACCCCATTGGTCTGAAGTAAGCCCTGAGGGAGTTTGTGTTGCAGACTGGACCCAACTGCCCACCTCCAGTCCAGAACCAAGGGTAAGTTGGACCAGTCGAGGGGAATAGCGGTCCGGTATACTGCTACCCACTGGTTTCCGATTCACGAACAATTTACACCAAACATCATCAGAAAAGGTGTGAGAAATGAAAAACTTTCTTTTCTCTTCTTCTTTTTTGAATTTTTTACCACTTCTGTTGACCCTGTCTGTACCGGTACAAACAACCTACGGACAAGTTTTTTGGAACTGAGGGTGGTCCAGTACTGAAGGGGTAGTGGTACTGGTCCTAAGCAATCCAGTTTACAATCATCAGTGAGCCCCGCAACTTACTCACTGGTCATGCAACTTGCAGAACACCCATGGCTCATTCTTGATGCTCAGATGGCAGTCTCGGCATGGTGTTTCTTCAATAAATTGGGATGCTCTGATCATTTAAGCTTGTTTTTTTTTCCTTCATAGCATTAAAAGAGACAGGCCTCATGTTTTCAGATTTTTCAAACAATTTGTTTGGTCTCCATAGACCAAATTAGTGTTTGAGACATTTTGACCACTGCTCATGTTCTGCTTGAATGATTTTATCCAAACAAAATTTTTATTGAATCTCTGGACAAATATACGCATTCTTATGTCAGTTTTACATGGGCAATCCTTGTATGCCAGAAGTCAACAGTATGTTGAAAATGGGACGTTTCTTTTTTTGCTCAGTGTAGTAGCAACACGAATTGGGAAAGTAAATAAATATGTTCATGATATTATATTATAAGTAATATTATGTTATAAGTAAATGAAAATACCTGTTGATCACAGTGGCAGTCTTCCAGTTATCTGAATATTGGGAAAAAGCTGCACTCACTTATCTTGCTTGACCCACTTGCCATGTTCTAAAAATGTATTATACTTTGCTTTATGATAATTCTGCACATGATAACACAACTTTTTTTTTCACCATACCATGCACCAGACCAAGTGCATGTGAATCAAATGTATGAACTATGGCTACAGTGCATGTAACATTTAGAGGACACAACTGAGCTATGAGTCGGAGGGAGAGGGCCGCCCTCGACTTGGGGGGGGGGGGTAGTTTGCAGACTTCTGCATAATAGGGATGCGCCATGGAGATTTTAAAACCAGAACCATTTTAATCCAGAAGCCAATGCCAAAACCACAGACCATTTTAATCCTTTAGCAAAAATATCAACTACCAATTTAATCTTTATGATTTTATACCATTGTAATTGTCTTTTCAAGCGGATTCTGACGGTACCAAACAAGTTGGGGTAGCAAAAACGGGAACCAAATCAATCTGAATTCCTGGAAAACCAATACCATTTCAATCCTAGAAAGACAAAAAATCTAAACTAAAACCATCCAGCGGCGCCTCCATATACACCCTGTCATAGTGAGTAGGCCTACACCCCCCCCCCCTCCCCGGCCCCTATCGGGGGGGGGCGGTTGCTCGTTTCAAGTCGTTAGCCTTGAAATTTTGATACGTTACGGATGTGACCAGGTCGGATCTGCCCTGATATTGGTCAGGATGACAAGGGGGGTGGGACTGCAGCCCTTGACCCCCCATGATATACACCTTCCTCCCCCCCAAAACATTTATTTTAAAACCATTTTTGAGGACTGTTACAAAATTAGAGATTTATGGCAATTCGGGCATAAATATTTGGGCATCCCGAAAAATATATTGACATCCTTTGCATAAGAGGGACATTGTAGCATTCATTACACATCAGGAAGTATCGATTTTGATACACCGTCGCTCATAAATATGGAATACTTGAACATTCTCCATTGAAAATGCATGACAACTTTAGCAACTTCTGCTGCATGGAGCACATGATAGTCCGATTCAATGGTAACTAAGTCCAATGACTGCTATTTAAAGGGAAGAACATGTTGTTGTTTAAAATGCATGCTGCAATGTTAACCCCAGGAAAAGTTACAGCAGCACGAAATATGGAAATTCAGGGTTTTTTTAGGGTGAGGTTCATTCAACCAAAAATTAAAAATTCTTGCAAAAAATGTAGTTGAGGCTTTTGAAGAGTGATTAGAGAAGATGACTTGACCTTTACAATGGACCTTGCTTACATTCACACTCTGAAATTTAATTTTTCAAAAAAGTATTCCATATTTATGAGCAGGAGCATATTTTGTCGGGACAAAAAAAATGACTTATTTATTTCTAGCACTAAACTTTACAACTACACATTGCTAAGGAATCCATCTACCAGAGTTTAGTTCTTTCTAGACTCCCTGGGAAAAAAAGTAGTTTACACCTCAGGTGACAAAATTTGTGGACAGGCAGTTCTTGGTAAGAAGACATTGATGTATAAGAAGCTCCGCTATTGTTTAGAGCTTGGTGTGACTGTAAGTTGTGTTGACAGTAGAGGTCTGCGCGGTTAGCACCGCACTGCGCGTGTTGCGGTGCAGTGTGGTGCAGTGCGGTGCGGTCTTGAAATTTGCGGTGCAGTGCGGTTGCGGTTTTGAACTTGACAAGTGCGGTTCGGTTGCAGTGCACCGCAAATCAAGTGAGTGCTTGACACACCAGATTCAATCTTGTACCATTCGACATCCTTCAGCCAATCATATGCCAGTATTTCAGGGAGATAATTCCTATATTCTTTGATAATTAGTATATTCTTTGTTGTCCACATCTCCATCCAATCCAAAGATATGGCACCTCAAACATTGATGATACGGAACATCCAACTTCTTAAAAATGGCATTGGAATTTCCTGTCATTGCAATTACAGTCAGTCACTTTGATATAGAAAAAGAGTGGACTGTTGCACTGTGAAAATGGCACTTGGTGTGTCATCATGCTGATGATTTGTCATGATCAGACCCAATACTTTCAATGTTAATTTGATTTAAGGAGACTGATCCCGCTTGTTGGTGACAAACGAAAAGATTATGCGTCTGATTTTTACTCAAAAATCAGTTATGCAAAGTCAAATGGCCATCTCTTGATCATGACTATAATCAAACAGCCCCTAAGTTTCCAATGTTGAAAGTAGAGAAGATGACACTTTGGCAATCATGAGTCAATAAGTGCATATTTCACAGTGAACTGGTCCTCGTATTTTCTATGTCAAAGTGCAGACTGTGAAGAACTAAGAAAATCAAGAAGGGCACCCAATTTTGATAATTCAAAAAGTTCAGATAAAAATGGTTGTGATTTATTTAAGATTGTCGCTCATGGTGTAATGCTTGTGAACTATACCAGTTGACATACTCTAATGCATTCTGTTTCATCAAAACACAAACTTCAAACAAGTTTTTGATGTATAGATTTATTTTGATTATACAAGTGTACACACACAATAAAAACATACAGCACAATCATTAATACTTACATAAAATTATTGTGACTGTGTGCGTGCCATTTTGTACCTCACTTTCAATATAATCAGTATTGGATGCATGCCTGGTCAATATTTAGAGGTAGCAATCATACACAATCATCTCTCCTTCTTTTGTTAGATATCTGTATAAGGGTAATGTAAAAATATCTCTTTACATAAAATGTATTAATTTTAACAAACACATACAATTGCATACTATATATATACAATATATATAAACTTTAACAATTTTTTAAATCATAATTTATTCAATAATCGAAATACATGATTTCTTCGATAAATATCACAGTATTTTTGAATACTTCTTATTGGTTTGTCGATTGCATAGTACAAGGCAAAGATAATATATTACATCACATTTATTCGTAAACGCAAAAATTTAATCTATATAAAAACATATCAGCCAATTGTATGGAGACACGAAAAATACTCGAAAAACATGAATATAGCAGAAATACATTTTATATCTATATATACAAAGGCGCTATTCTGGATGCTTCGGTCCCTCTTACTAAAACCACAACTGCTAAATTCGCACAGTGTACTAATATTGATGTCCTGCAGTGGGCAACTTTTTTTTTCCAATTCCAAAAATAAAAAAATTCCAAAATTTTTTTTTTTTTAAGATTTAGAAAAAAAAATTGTTTTTTCTGCACGGGTCAACATTTTTACCTGAGGGGAATGAGCGGGTCAAGTCCAATAGAAGGACCAAATAGTTCCACCAGTAACAATAAGGGTGTTATTCAGTTGTGACGTCATCATAACAAATGTTTCGGCCAATGAGCGGGGGTGTGGGGGCGGCAGCCCCCATGTGACGCCATGACAACGGTTGTGACGCAATGATTTTAAAGAGTAAAGAGTCTCACTGGAACTACTTAACTACTTAACCGGATATTGGACTTGAGCCGAATGGGCTACCTTTTTTCCCACAGTGCACTTACATTGTTGTCCTGAGGGGACTGGGCTACTGCTTTTTCCAATTTCAGAAAAAAAAATTTCCCAAATTTTTTTTTCATCATTTTTTCTGCACACTTTCTTCCAAAATCTTTTCCCCGCTTGCATTGCATCACCATGGCAACTACACTGCCTCGCTTAAAGAGAATTCGGTAGCTATAACTAAACACCAGTTTTAAATACTCTATTTTGCCACAATGGGCATTTCTAGTTTTATATATATATTTTAAGATATTAAGACTACATTCAGTGTGTGCGTTAATCATTAGGGGGCGCTGGGGCATTTTCAGCATTGTTTTTGTTCTGTTCCTCCAGAGCGAGCTCTTGTTCCAGCAGTCGCATAGCAACTGTTCCGGAAGGCTTTCTGTGTTGCCAGTTGGCCACTCGACGACAAGGGAGGGCTATTATCCCAGCGATTATCATCATCGAGCCAGAAGATATAAAAGATATCATGTAAGACTCTGTTGCATCATAGATTATACCTGAAAACAAATAATGGAGAAAAGTCAATTCCCACAATGAATATGTGCAATATGTGGTGTATACATTGTTAGGGTATGCTTCACTTTAGCGGGCCGTGAAAATGACCATATTTGGAAAACAATGCATTCGTGACGTCACCTCATTGTAGCCAAGCAAGAAATGTTTACATGACGCAATCAAGACATGATGACGATCTTGTTTAGGTGACGCAACGAAGTGACAAAATACACTAAACATGTAAGTTTTACAATAGATTTCGTTGTGAATTGTTGAAGTAGTGTCATGGAAGTCATGGTAACGTTTTGACGGGGGTGTGGGGGCGACAGCCCCAACGTGAACCACTAAAAAACAATCGTTTTCAGTTGCCAAATACGGTCATATTGACGGCCCGCTATAGTGAATTTTTTCCCATTGTTCTTTCCTTGTCAGATTTAATTGTTCTGTATTCTTCGAGTGTAGCAATTTGTTTGCAATTTCATAATTATTCTGATCCAGGAGGGAGTTGGAGGCTTTTTTCACATATGCCTTTGTATTTTTTCAGGGCAGCTAAAACATAACAGAAAGGGCGGGAGGAGATGGAAGTTGGACGTACTTTCAAAGCGAGCTTCCTTGTCCAATGACTTCCTGATTTTTGAAATATTTCCTAAATTGAAGTAGGCATTCCTGAACATTTTGTTGACTCGTTTTTCCATAGTTGTGTGTTTGTCAAAGATGACACCTAGATTTCCAACATAACGGCAGCATTAATTTTGATCTTTTTTGTCTTTGGTGGGTCTCCTCTTTCGTCTATATTTATTTGTTTCCCCCATTTCATCCCATCATCATTGAATATGTATACATGTAACAATTAGTTGATGAAATAGATTAAATATGTCTGTCTGTCTGTCTGTCTTTGACATTTTCAACATGGATTGATGATACTTGGAGTTTATTAAGCTTAAGCTGAACTTATTAAATTCCATGTCAACTGTTATTCAGTTTTATTTTATTTTACTATAAATCACATTTATTTTGAGGTGTCATCCTGAGATTTTATCTGTGTACAATTTAAATATAAAGTATGAATATTCTAAATATGAGGTTAATAAAAGAGTTGAACTTTCATTTAATGGGAGTTGCAGGTAACATCAACCTACCCTCTTTCAATGCAGTAAATACAAGGGGAAGTAGTTGAAGGACCAGATTTCAAGAAAAGAGAATAAATAAAAACTCAAAAAATATTCAACTCACCATTTCAGTGCAACAATATTCCTTTGAAGTAGCAAAGGTTTGTCTTTTCATTAATTATTGCCATTTTCCACAATGAAACAGTAGGGGAGATTTGTTCTCTACAGACCTCCATTCCTGTATTGCCTGATATCAATCTTTTAACAAATTAACCAATCAGAGACTTGCATTATGACAAGCAAAATGTTGATTTCAGTATCAGGCCAGCATAGAAATGCAGTCCTGCCACTCAAATTCGCATATATTTCTTTGCAAAACTTTCCACTAGGTGGGGCTAAAGTAATTTATTTTATTGGGACTGGTGCTTTTCTGAGTACAAGTGGTACCGATTATGATGCCTGTTCTGGCTGTTCTTAAATTCCAGGTAAAATCATGCACTGACTCATTCATCCTGGGAAAATCAATGCTCTGACTCATTCATCCTGGGAAAATCAATGCACTGACTCATTCATCCTGGGAAAATCAATGCACTGACTCATTCATCCTGGGAAAATCAATGCACTGACTCATTCATCCTGGGAAAATCAATGCACTGACTCATTCATCCTGGGAAAATCAATGCACTGACTCATTCATCCTGGGAAAATCAATGCACTGACTCATTCATCCTGGGAAAATCAATGCACTGACTCATTCATCCTGGGAAAATCAATGCACTGACTCATTCATCCTGGGAAAATCAATGCACTGACTCATTCATCCTGAGAAAATCAATGCTATGACTCATTCATCCTGGGAAAATCAATGCTATGACTCATTCATCCTGGGAAAATAAATGCTATGACTCATTCATCCTGGGAAAATCAATGCTATGACTCATTCATCCTGGGAAAATCAATGCACTGACTCATTCATCCTGGGAAAATCAATGCACTGACTCATTCATCCTGGGAAAATCAATGCACTGATTCCTTCATCCTGGGAAAATCAACGCTATGACTCATTCATCCTCAACATCGTAATGGGTGGATTGTTTGATAATCAAAATCTTGTTGCCAAAGACGATGAATGGTAAAATGCATTTGTTATAAAATAATTAATACATGACTTAGTGTTTTCACCTTCAGAGTTTTAGAGTCTTGATGTTTAAAAGGATAACTTTCTGACTTCCCTTTGTTTGTGATGCACACTTCTGTACAAACATAGCTAATAGATGTGATGATCTGAGAAGAGTGTTATAATATTGATATCTATATAGAAAGATAAATTGATAGATTTACATTATTGAATATGCCAAGAATTTCCTTATTGACAAATATGTCTCAAAATGTGACATAGAAAATTGTCTCATATGTTCTTAATTTAGCAGTTTGTACTCAATTTACTCAGTCATAATGTTAGGCTACTCAAGAAAGAAGGATGCTTTGCATGAGTTCCAAATAAAGTTCTTTAATGGTCCAATAAAATTCCAAGTACAAATTCCCAATCAATCACGACATGTAAAGGTGATCAGCTGAATAGATGAGTAGATGTGTAGATGTGCATTCTACAAGAAATACAAAATAGTTTCTCTTAGCACAATAAGACCCATGTTTAATAATGAATCAATAAAATAAATAAAGTACTAAAGTTGTGAATAAATGTCTCAAGTTCACAACAACAAAATTCTGAATTAAGTATACTAAGTTCACAAATTATTTACATGAGCAAATGCTCCACTCAAATGATTTATAAATAAACACAAGTCACATCAGTGAATTAAATCATTACAATTGAAAACACAAAGTAAATTATAATATCTATCTATCTATATTTTTATGAATGTACAAAGTAATTAAAATAACACTCACCCTGGACAAGGTATGCTAGCTATCACAAGATGTTATCTCAATGAATTTCATGCAGTGAATGGCTCTGTACAATTGAGATTTCCCACCTTCACAGCTCAGTGCTCAGCACCAGCTCCCTCTGTGAATTCAATACACACAAGACATGTGGCACCCCTAGTGTATTTGGAGGCCTACTAGCATGATTCAACATGATCAAACAAACACAATGATCCAAGGGTAACATACACCCCCTAGTTTACAAAATGGTGACCTCACCATTTCTAAGACTACAAACATGTACAATGCAAAAACCATAATAACCTCTTTTTTGTTTCCATGTATATAAATAAAATTCTCACACAGTGAGATACCAAAATGAATTTTTTTTTTAGATCTGAACATAAAATTTTACAACCACAATACAATAAATTGACAAAAATTTGATAAATGTATAAATTTTTTTTTTTTTGTTTCGTCTAAAACATGATTAAAATGAACTTTACACATAATACACTGCATGAGTGATATAATCACCACTCCTGTACCAAGCTGGAGGTCTTCTGTTTCTAACAGGTCTGGCATCATTAACTTCAGGAGTTCTAGCATTGCCAGGAATGTCTACATTTGCTTCAGCAGCCTCCAGTCCATCATTTTTAACATTTTCTTGCTGAGCATTAACAGTTTCTTCAACCTGATCACTTGGATCATCTTGTACAGTTTGTCTCGTTCTGACAACTACAGAGTTTTCTGACTCAGTCTCTGATTCACTTTCAGATTCATCACACTCATTTACAGTTACATTTTGTACATCGTCATTTTTTAACACATTTCTTTTCCTCTCTTCACCTTGTCCATTTACATTACAGTCCCATTCTTGACCAATATGGTTGTGGCAAATAATGGAATCAGTAGTAAAGTCTTTCAGGCTGGTCTGTTGTCTTTGGTGTCTCTGTCAGTTCTGATGGTTACAGGGCTTGGATTTCCCTCCAAGACTTGGTCACACTTGGTCACACTTGGTCACACTTCAGTGCCACCAGTGGCAGCTATTGTCACTATGGAGTGCTGACTCGTGCTGTCCTCTGGAGGAGTCCCAACTGCTACACTCTCCCCTTCTTCATGTGGCATCGAGTTGTGTGCTGGAGAGAGGATATCAGGAGAATGTCACTGGAGTCACACAATCTCGATGGTAGATGGAAGTAGCCCTCTTCTAGGTCATCTTGGATGAAGGAATTCCTTGGTGTCAGGGATGCTGTTCCTCGGAGATGAAGCTCATGATGGTGGAGACGGATGGAACCCTCGTCCAGATGGTGGGACACTTCAGGAAGTTTGTTGTCTGATGGGAGGAGTTTAGGAGATGGCAGATTATAACTATTGATTATTGTATATTGATTAACAGTTACAGTTCCTGAGAGGAACCAGAATCTGGAGAACCTTTAAAAGTTCTCAGTGAATCTGCAAGAATGATTCAGTCTGCAGCTGGTGTATGCTCATACACTGGGCACAAGAACAGTACCTGAAGCGTATAGCACACACACAGCCTGCCAAACTGAAGCTTGTAGCTCGACTGTAGGTCTCGTTGGTGAGGTGGTGGTCGGTCTACGTGGCAGCCATGGACAAAGATGCGACCAACTATCTTTGTCCAATCCCTTTTGGGTGGTTGCTCAGACGGCGAGACTTCATGTAAAGGGAATCTGCGCTTGCATAGCGAGATTCTTCTGGTCTCATCAACATGTCATGACGAGCAGATGACAAGCTTCTCTGTTGAATTTGATTTGCTGCCATCTCTGCTGCCATCTCTGCTGCCATCTCTGCTGCCATCTCTGCTGCCATCTCTGCTGCCATCTCTGCCAAGCATCGTCCTGAAGGAAGTCTCAGCAAGCCATAGGACGGGCGGGAGTAGACATCTAGGTCAGGTGATCTCACAGTCACCAAGGGCTGTGTCTCAACCTGTTTAGATGTGACGTCACTGACCTTTGTCTCATGCCATTTCATCTTCCCTTTGGGCCAGGTTTCACTCAGAAGGATTCCTGAAGAGGGAGGCAAGTGTTGAGCCGTGTTTGCACAACCTTCGTTGATCCAGTCTGCAGAGTTTCTTGAAAGTGATCGGAGAAGGAGTTGATCTTGCTGTACCCTCCCCCCGACGGTAGCCTCAGGAAGATCCATGCCAGCGCAAGTCCCGCCAGAACCAGGAACAATGCAAACCCCAGCATGCATGACGGACTCTCTCCTTAAGTCATGGACGCCAGCAGCTGCAGGAGTGACGACAGGCCTACAAACCACAGAGGCTGCATACAGTTGATCTTTCATTACATGGGATGCCAAACGACCTGATCCATTAGAATCAACTGGTACTTCTTCAGGTCCAGATGTTTGGTGTTGCTCCGTAAAGCAACCACTCCGATGGAAGTCACTTGCATCAGGCTGAACCAATGGAGTAGCAGAAGGCAGTCGGAGAGACTTTGCCAAGCTGCGATGGTCAGGGGTCCCGAACAGCAGATGAAAATCGTCAGACCAGTCCATGGCAGTCCACAATTCTATCTTGCTCTCCCCTTCCCTCTCCAATTTTTGGTTGTCGGCACTGTCTTTATTGTTGGATGACACGACTCTTCCTCCCGTGATGTCATTCTGTGGAGAATCTGGATTTGAACAATTTCCTGGGTTTTTAGCAGCAACCCCTGTAGGACAATCACATTTAGCATGGTAACAGTGATGATCAAATGGTCTAGCTGCTCTCGGCTGAATTGTCGATATCATCGACTGTCGAACCTCAGTAGCTAGTGAATGCTGAATTGGAGCCTGGACATGAAGAAATGGCTGAACAGGCGGTAGTGCTTGACCAAGAGATGATAGATGACCAGCAGATGGATGGCAAATTTTCTGAGATGGGCATTGCACAGCATACTTAGGGTATCTGGTACTGTCAGATGTCTGGAAAGTTCTTGTGGGAGGCTGTTGGACATTCCCCGCTGGAGCTGGTTGTTGATAGCTCATGGAGGCAGGTTGATGATACGACTCCTGTGTATCCCGCCCACGGCCTCCAGTAGTTACTTGGTACTCTTCCCTCATTAGAGTATCAGCCGGAGTACTCGTGGAAGGTACCTCATTTTCAGACACCACCAGCGGCATTTGTCGAGCTGTCATCAGTCGCGGATTTGGCGACTGACTAGACTGCTGCGACGGGGGCTGCCAAATCTGGTGAGTTGGTGGCTGTCTGGGCTGAGCAGATGGTGGTTGCCTGGATTGGTGAGAGGGATGACTGGGTTGATCAGAAGGCGGACTGGTCTGGCGAGACGGCTGACTGGCCTGGTGAGACGGCTGACTGGCCTGGCGAGACGGCTGACTGAGCTGGCGAGACGGCTGACTGAGCTGGCGAGACGGCTGGTCCGGAATTGAAAGCTGGCTTGGCTGCAATCTCACATGTGGCTGGTTTCTCGCAGCTTGGTCTTTTGACTGTGAAGTCAACGTCTGCCCCCTTGACTGTTGAGGATCGATTCCGTTAGCAGGTCCTCTTTTATTGAGCTCGTAGGTGTAACAACGCTTCTTTGTAACCTCAGTGTCGACAGGAACAGATAAAGTTGTCCCCTGGAATTTCCCAATATTAATCGGATCTCCCTTTGGATGCTCCATGGTATCGGGGAAATTGACTGTGGTTGACGTGAGATCAGACGTTCTTGGAGGACTGTTGGATTCCAGTGAGTTTCCAAAGGAAGTGTTCAGCCTTTCAGCTGCAACTTCCATCTGGACTCTCTTCTGGCCCACATCCTGGACTGTTCCTGTCCTCTTATCTACCTTCTGGATGTGGCTCAGCTCCTCAGTCTTCGTAGTCTGCTGTTCCAGAAACTTCACAAGATTCCGAAGTTCTCCTCTCATTTCTGCCAGACACCGAAGCTCTCCTCGCATTTCTGCCAGACCCCCGATCTCCCTTGCAACATATGCCATTTGCTTCTGCATCTTGGTGGAGTTCATCTGCACGGTATGCTGTCTGTCAACCTCTGTCTGCATCCTATTGTCCCGGTTTTTGAGGTCCAGTTGATTTGTTTCTTTGGAAGTGTCCTCTGATAGCCACTGATGTGTTTCGGTGTGTTCTTTCAAAATGGTGCTCCCGCTGATAGGCTCCATTTGTCTGTCTGGGATGTTCATTTCAGATTAGTGCCACAGAAGCTGATCTCCAACAAGGAGTTCAACTGAATCAGCACAGGACTTTAGAACAGAAGTTTGTACATTGATACTGGGGTACACCAGCACAACCGTCACTTTTTGCCAAGAGTGGGATGAAAATGTTGACCGTTAGCACAAAGCCAACAGTTCACAAGATAATACCGCTTTGACAACAGACAACCGTGACAGCTGCTCCCTGAACCAATTGCAATTTCAGCTAGTTGTTACACAACATCCAATCAGACACAATAGAATAACAGTGCCCAATTTAGTAACAGTAGGACCAGGGATGGCATGCACCTATCAGCTAACTGCTGGTTACCATACAATCACCCACAAGCCCACTGAAAGTGGTTTAAGTTAACTTAAATTGTTGCTAACTAATGAGTTAACTCATACGAAATTACTTAGTAGTTAAAGTAGATAACTCAAACTTAAGTCACTAATAGGTTTAACCTATAGCCCAACTCAGTCTAAGTCAATCGGAGTCAACTGCAATTAGTCTAAGTTAACAAAGTTGAATATGTTAACTACTGAAAAAGTGGGACCAGCCTGAAAGACTTTACTACTGATCCCACTTCTGACACCAATGTGGTAAATAATGGAATCAATAGTAAAGTCTTTCAGGCTGGTCTGTACTCTTCGGTGTCTCTGTCAATTCTGATGGTTACAGGGCTTGGATTTCCCTCCAAGACTTGGTCACACTTGGTCACACTTGGTCACACTTCAGTGCCACCAGTGGCAGCTATTGTCACTATGGAGTGCTGACTCGTGCTGTCCTCTGGAGGAGTCCCAACTGCTACATGGTTAATTGGCAACAACAAGTTTCTGTGTAACCTTCGTACTCTTCCCTTTCTATCCTCTCTTTTCACTTCAAACACAGGCAATTCACTGTTCGGCTGACCAGTTACAACATGGATTTCATCTTCCCATTTGTTATCAATTTTGTGTCTACCTTGAGCGAAATATGACTTTCTGACAAGTACGCGATCACCAACACTGATCTCTGCTCCTCTCACCTTACAATCATACCGTTGCTTTGAAGCATTTTGTACACTTTCAACTTGCTTTCTGGCACAATCATAAGCATTTTCAAGGCGTTCTTTCAACTCATTTACATAATCTGAATATGACACCTCATTGCTGTCTTTGCACAAACCAAATGCTAAATCAACAGGCAATCTTGGATTTCGACCGAACATGAGAAAAAATGGAGAATAACCAGTGCTGTCATTTTTTGTACAATTGTATGAATGAACTAAACTTGCGACATGGTCTTTCCATCGACTTTTCTGTTCACCACTCAAAGTACCCAACATGTTTAACAAAGTTCTGTTGAATCTTTCACATTGGCCATTGCCCATTGCATGATAAGGAGTAGTTCTACTCTTTTTGATGTTCAACAGATTGCACATTTCTCTAATCAAACTGCATTCAAAACTCTTTCCCTGATCAGAATGAATTTTGGCAGGAATACCATAGTGGTTTACAATGCTATCAATCAACACTTTGGCAGTTGTTTTTGCAGATTCATTTTTGGTTGGGGACAGCTGTTGCATACCTCGAAAAATGATCAGTAATGACTAAGATATGCTCAAAACCACCGACAGACCTCTCAACCTTAAGAAAATCAATGCAAATCAATTCCATTGGATAAGTGGACGAAATGTGATGCATAGGAGCTCTGTCTGCTACAGATTTTCTTTTCACACACTGCTCACAAGTTTTGACCCACTTTTCAACATGACTTTGCATCTTCGGCCAATAGAATCTCTCTCTGAACATTTCAACAGTACGCTCACATCCAAAATGACCACTTTTGCAATGCAACAACTGAAAAGCCATCTTCCTGTACATTTCAGGCAGAACCAACTGATATTCAACATTATCACCAAGTTTTCTACGCCGATACAGAATTTCATCTCTCATCTCCAAATGGGATCTCTCACGCCACAACCACTTAGACTCAATAGGACATTCATCACTGAGACTCCTACTTCTCTGCAAAAGCGCTTCAACGACACAACTGATTCCTGCATCTTTCCTTTGAGCATCCCTCATGTCCTCATCCGACACCATCTGAATGACGCCAGACTGCTCATCAGGAAAAGTAGCACCACTAACCGCAACACAACCAACAAGACAACTCATGGAAACAGCTTTAAACAGAGCTTGTACTGTATCTTTGTCAATCAATTTGCTTTCTCTGGTGTACATGCGTGACAAACTATCAGCGACAACATTGGACTTTCCTGGACGATATCTAATTTCAAAATCATACATGGACAATTCCGAGACCCATCTGTGCCCTGTGGCATCAAGCTTAGCTGTAGTGAGCAAAAATGTTAACGGATTGTTATCACTTTCAACAACGAATCTGCCACCTAGTAAATAATCTCTGAACTTGTCACATATCGCCCATTTGTGTGCTAACATCTCTAACTTGTGGGCCGGATATTTACTTTCTGCCTGCGTTACGGTTCTGCTGGCATAAGCTATTATCCGCTTCTTATCACCTTGGAACTGATAAAGAATCGCACCTAGCCCATGAGTACTAGCATCAGTCTGAAGCAAAAATGGTTCGTTATAGTCCGCAAAAGCTAACACTGGAGCCTCAGTCAAAACTCTAATCAAGGTTCTGAAAGCATTTTCGTGACATTGCTCCCAAACAAAAGGTTTGACTCCACCTACCCTAGATTTTGCCTTTCTCCTGTCCTTCTTGCGAAGAGGTTCACCTTTTAACAACTCATTCAAAGGTTCCGCAATTCGGGCATAATCTCGCACAAATTTCCTTAGATAACCAGTGAAACCGAGGAATCTACGTAACTCGTCCCTGTTTCTAGGAACTGGCCACTTTCTGACCGCAGCGACTTTGCTATCTGATGCAGAGATACCTTCCTCAGAGATGATGTGACCAAGATACTCGACCCTCTTTTGCAGCAAACAACACTTTTCTGGCTTCAACTTAAGACCTGCCTCAGCTAATTTCTAGAAGATGATATCAAGTCTCTCCAAACTTTGCTCAACAGTTTCTGAATACACAATTATGTCATCGAGAAATAATTGACACCATTCTAAGTTGCAAGACGCCATGACACCTTCTATCATTCTCTGGAATGTTGCAGTCGCATTTCGGATTCCCATAGGGAGAACTTTATATTGATAGAAGCCACACTGACCTACTGAAAACGCCGTTTTCTCCTTATCTCGAGGATCTAACGGAACTTGCCAATAACCGGACTTTAAGTCAAGAGTCGAAAACCACTTACTGCCCTTCAACCTGTCGAAACTATCATCGATTCTTGGAAGAACATGAGCGTTAGAAATGGTTTTGTTGTTAAGCGAGCGAAAATCTACGCAGAACCTTAGGCTATTGTCTTTTTTTCTCACTAGGACAGTTGGAGAAGAATAAGGACTAGTACTAGGCTCAATAACACCTGCATCTAACATCTCCGATAAATGCTTCTTGACCTCACCTACAAGATTTGGAGGAATTTTCCTGTACCGCTCCTTCACAGGAATGTCATCAACCAACTCAATTCTGTGCTCAAAATCCTTGACCCGACCTAAATCAAGATCACTGAAAGAAAAAGCACTCTTGTGCTTGAGAACAAGATCTTTCAAACTAGAGAATTCGCTGCGAGACAAATCATTTTCAAGACAATCAAATTTGAAATGTGACAAAGCTGTTCTATCATCTACCTGACTACCAACAACCTGAGACGCATGGGAAATCACAGTAGCAGGAACAAATTTTCCAACACAAGCATTTGCCGGAATTTCAACATCATGGAGAGTAACATTTTGAATGGCAACTTCAAGAGACCCTTTGGCTACACCTGCTGCATCTATAAATACTGGTTCAACAAATAATCCTTCTGCTAATGACATGTCTTCATCAGTTAACAGAAATGTACCCCTAACATCACTCGGTGCTGAAAAATGTACATTTACAACTTCTTGTCCCTGTTTTGGAATAGTGACTCGTTGTGCATATACAAGTGTTTCTACATCACACTGTTCTGAAGTTTTTCTAGCTTCAAACCAATCGAATGCCAGTTTCCAAGCTCGTGGACACTTCCAGTTTGACATTCGTCTGTCAGCACAAGCTTCAATTACATTTGTACCAATTAAGGCTGGCATGTCATTGGAAAATTGAGGGACATCTTTAGTGACCAACAGCAGGACATCTAACTTATTGCCTCTGCTAACACCTGAGGGAAGACTCATTTCTACCTCAACATAACCCACATAGGGCAACTCATGGCCACTAACACCTCTCACACTACAAAATTTATCCAATGGTACCACCTCTACATGGGGTAAATACGTACGAAGAAAACCTTCGCTAATACATGATACCTGTGACCCAGTATCTAGTAATGCTTTGCATGATACATCATCAATTTTTACATAAGTATCATTTACAGTTCCAATTAACTTTTGCCACGGATTTGGGCTTCTCTTGTTAACCTTGCCATTTACTTGCCCAACAGAAATGGCAGAATCTAGTTTAAATGACCATTCTGGCTACAGTCTCTTTTAACATGACCCCACTCCCCACATTTAAAACACTGCCTAGGATACCTTCTTGGAGGACCTTGGTTTCCACGTCTTCCGTTGAATCGACCTCTGTTTGTTGATGATCTGGAGTGTTGCGACTCGTTTTCAGGTTCCCTTCGATTTACGGTAGAGTTGTTGACCTTCTCCTGAAGTGCTGAAATTTTCTTGTCTTGAAGTTCGAGCTGTTTCAAGAGTTTATCGAGCTTGTCTTCCATGGCACTGTTTCCGATAGTGGCAGCATGGATTTTTACGGTTGACGCTTCTCCCATTTCGTCTTCAATCTTCCTGGCGGCAGCAAGTAACTCGTTGAACTTCTGGCCGTTGTCATACCGATGGCGAATTGCTGTCTTATGTGACAAGTGCTGTCACATTACTTCATTTTTATAAATTAACTATTTAGAAAAACTCTTGCATTATATGAAATGGACTCAAGGCGAGCATGCCGTCTACGTGCTGCTATAAATCAAAAGGGCATGCTCCAAATGTCTAGCAGTACATGTCTCAAGGACATCTCAGAGGGCAGCAAAAAAGAGGCGATCTGAAGAATTGCTCTGTTGTCTAAGCTCAGCATAGCCATGCTATATTAACTGATGCATCAGAGATAAAACCCTTATGGGCCTCTGGCTTCAACTCCTAGCTCTGCTTATTAGCAGCCGTTATTCAATAGCTGGCCAGAGTGTATCAGCAGCTGGCAGAGAGATGAACTGAGATGAACTGAGAGATCCAGCAGAGGAAACAGTTCCTGAGCTTTGTCTATATCGTAACATCAGATAAGTATCATGATTTATACTCCATCAGTTAGGCAGTCATCATCGCGGTTTTGCTTTGGGAACTAAAATTTAAGGGATCAAATTGGCTTGTACTTAGCACCAATTTGATCCAAATTCTAAATTCATAATTATTTGTGTGAACTGAAGGAATTGTTAGAAGAGAAGGAATAATTGAGAGCTTGTTTTCTCAGATAAGATATTATGATGTTTAACTATGTTTAAAGAAGGAGTCTGAGCTACAGCTCCTGGGTTCAGATATGTGATCAATAGAAACAACTGCAGAATGTCATAACAACTCGCAGATTTTACACTTGTTATGTAATTAAGGAAATCATTTACAAATGTTATGTAATTAAGGAAATCATTTACAAATGTTATGCAATTAAATAATTGTTGTTTTAAAGGTTAAATCAGAGTCATAGTTGTGTATTTAAGTTCAATGACATCAGACCGGCCAGAGTGCGGTTCCGGCCTCAATTACCACAGCCAAGCTGATTATTAAACCTTGTTTTAACAGAATCATCACCAAGACGACATGGTGGACAACCGAACCGCTGGAATGTCTTTGAAAAATCTACCTAGAAAAAATCGACACTGGCGACCTTGAGCATCCAAGGACGAATGGATCATCTGAAGGACGAAAGGACGAGACACAACATGGCCATAAAACATCTCTAAAACAACGTGGGAGCACCAGCACCAATAAATAAAAGTTAAGTAAAAAAAGAAATATGAAAAGCATGCGTTGTAAGAAGTTAGAAAGCATTTTTGTACTTTTCTTAGAGAGCAATTTTGTACTTTTCCTTAGCAAGTATTCTGGGTGTTTATGGGCATGACAATGAATTTGCTATGCCTATTTCAAATGCTATGAGTCATTATTATGGATAGTTATGTTAAGTCTTGGTGAGTTTTCTGGTAGATTAGCTCGTGAAAGTACATCAGCTCAATTAGAAGGCTGGATTACAAAAAATACTACAAAATTAATTAAGAGAGACGAAGTATTACATTATTCTTCCTGGCTAAGTTTAGGAGGTCCAGGACAGCTAGACCTGCCAATATTGGTTTTAATTAAGATTATAGATCCGTTTGCAATAAAAGTACCACTAGAAAGAATAATTGGCGTATTGGTACCATTACATTTACAAAAGCATAACAGGAGGTGGAGTGCAGAAAGTAAAAATACACGTAAAGGAAGTAAAGATAGTTTGGGAGATACATCCATAGTGGGTTCACCTAATAAAGGTGAAAATCCTTTCAAATTATTAGATGGAGCAAGTATTATGGAAAATAATGATGAAATAGCACCAGAAGACCCAAATGATGCTATAAATAATCTGGAAAGAGGAGCAGAAATAGAAGCAGGTGCATTTGGTGGGCATGAGGTTGTGATTGATGGTCGGGAGAAGTTGATAACTGATAATACTGATAATACTGGGAAAGAGAGACAGGAAGAAGTGGAAGATAGAGAAGCTTCTGAGGAAAAGAAGGAAGATAGTGAAGCTTCTAAGGAAAGAGAGGAAGATAGACTTGATGAAGAAGATAGAGAAGCTTCTGAAGAAAGAGAAGAAGATAGAGTTGAAGTAAGAGATAGAGAAGCTTCTGGGGAAAGAGAGGCAGATAGAGGGACTTCTGAAGATAGAGACACTGAAAGTGACTCCTCGGAAGAAAATGATAATCTTAACGTAGAAAAAGAGGAGGTACAAGCCGAAGTACATGTAAATACTGAAAAATTAACAGTAGATAATATTGAAGACAGAAATGATAATGTCACGCAGGATGAATTATTAGATAATCTTACAAATGCGACAGATACAAATGAGGCGCTGACTGAAGCAGCAACCACAAATGCGACAAATATAAATGATACATTGACTGATGCAACAACCACTAATGCTACAATCACTCATGATACAGTGACTACACGACTATCCAGACAGCAACCAATACTTAAAACATTAGGTACGGACCCAAAAGGTAATACGTTTGATTACAGTTTGTCTACCAAAAGACAAATTATTAGGCCGACAAAAACGACAACGACGACTACTGATACAGTCACGACCACTAGTATTAGTACACCTTCAGTTTCTAGCATAGTACATAGAATAAATACCCAAAATACAAAAGTCAGTGGAGGGGCTAGATCGAAGGATACAGTAGCATCCAAAAGTAAGGAGGGACAAGCAAAAAACCCAATTGGGGAATCAAGACAGGAAAGTCAATCGGAAGTAATTACAATGGCTTCAAGTAACCCAGTGGTACGTCCTTCAGACTTTGCACCAAAACATTTTAGTGGAACAGGAGGGGAAGACCCTCGAGATTGGTTCAAATCTTTCCTTGATTATCTAGAGTATCAGGGATTAGCAGGAGATTTTCCTGCTTCTTTGAGACGCCTTCGTTTATTCTGCAGATCAGCTGCTAGATCTTGGCTTTCAATTCATGCTGAATCATTTGAATCAATTTCTGATCTCCAGAAGAAGTTCGAATCGGATTTCGGGGAATTTCATTGCAGGGAATCTAAATTACAAGCTTTAGAATCAAAAAAATTGCTCAAGAATCAACCTTTGACCTCATATTTAGCAGAAATAAAAGATCTGGTAAAATCGTTAGAATTGGGTGAAATGAGCATACAGGATCACTTTCGTCGAGGGTTGCCAGCAAAAATTAGAAGAGCATTGAGTCTAGCACCTCCCAAGGACTTTAAGGACCTATTCAACAAAACGCAGGGTTACCTAGAAACCTTAAATCCTTATGACGAGGAAGGATTGAATGATTCAACTTATTTCCCAATGCTTATGAACTTTGAGACAAAATTGGACAGAGTTGCTACCCAATTGAATAAGCTCAGTGAGGAACAACAGTATCAGAAAAGCAGTGCTCAAAATTTGAATGATAGTGACAGAAATAGATCGGATAGCAGAAAACCGATAGATTTCAGGTATAGTGAGGAAAGGTCAGAACCAAATCCTAGAATCATGGAAAGATCTAGACAATCTACTCCTTTCACTGGTCAGTTCAGGGGCCGTTGTTTTTTGTGTGGAATAGTTGGACACAGAGCAAATGAGTGCAGATCTGGTAGATGGAGAAACCAATTGCCCCCAAATCAAGGTCCATTTGAAAATTATCAACCACAATATGACCAACAAAGAATGCTAATGCCACCTTCAATGCCACCTTCAATGCCACCTTCAATGCCACCTTCATTGCCACCACCGATACCCTCTCCAATGACCTATAGTCAGTCATTGCAGAATTACCAGGGGTACAATCAGCCTTATCAATCATATCAGGGTAATACGGCACAAAATGATAGATTCCCAATGAATTATCATCAAAATGAGAGATCAGGTAGATCTTACAGGAACGATGGCCCTAGAAACAGTTCTAGACAACAAGGTGGCCAGCAAAATCGAAGGAGAGACCAGAATAATGGAAGGAAATATGAAGGAAATGGTCAGAAAAGACAAAATGCACCGAAATGACTAATCACAGTAGAATCCAGAGTCAATATAAGTGATAGCACTTCCTCTGGATCTGATACTGACCCACATTCTGATAAAGGTCAGGGACAAGATATTAATTACAATTCAAGTGATCGAAATAGCAAATTAGCAAACAAAATTGTCAGTTTAAATACAAGCAGTGATAACTTGTATGAGTCAGATTTGAGCTGTGAATACCACAGTATAGATGAAACTGATATTGTAACTAGCAATCTTGATCCATTGGCTCCTGAATTTAAATTAGAAAGTGACAAAATGTGTCATTTTAACGACAGGCTTGACGACATTAAGATGCACGAAGAAATACGTGAAAATTGTGGAGGCAAACCACATGAAGCTGAAGTATTGAAATTGAATATTGAATGGTCTAATTGTGAATTATTGAATGAGTTCTATACGGTGGTTGAGAGCGAACAACCACCTGTAGAATTTTATAAAGCAATTACGGCCAGAAAAATTAGTTTCTTGGAAGAAGTGACAGAGAATGAATCAAAAAGACAATTAGTAGAGCGTCCCAGATATGCAGATTGTGGCATTGACTACAGTGAAGCTTTGAAAGAGTACAGTAGTCGGCCAATAATGCAAGAGGTAGAAGCTCCTAAAATAGCTGATAAGGTCGCAGGTTCAAATCCAGCTCAAGGAGATGTGGATTTCATGCCTATAGTCCATACAGATTCAAAGAATCTATTGAAATGTACGCTACCAGATAAGACAAAAGCACTAGCATTGTATGACACTGGTTCGTCTATTAGCATTGTAAATCAGTCCTTGATCAATCGAAGTTCTTACTTACAGAAATTAGGGACAAAGAAACTTGAAGATCCATTTAACTTGCTGGTTGGGAATGGAGAATCCATTCGGGTTACTGAATTGATAGAATTCATGGTTGATATAGGGGGTACTCAATTAATCATGAAGGGACATGTTTATTCAGTTTCTGCAAGTTTTGAAATGGTTATAGGAGCAGATTTACAAGAACAAGCTAAAGCTATCTATGATTCAGCAAATCATGCGTTATTAATACAGGCCCCGACTATTGCAGTATTATCTGAACAAAATGTTGATCTACAAGCAGGGGACTCAACATTTTTAGAAATATCGGCGGCAGAAGATAGGCCATATCTGACTGGTGATTTTGAATTGAATGTAGATTGTGAAATTGCTGAGTTAACTTCTAGTAGATGTTTATTGCGATTCGAGAGGGGCAAGGCAAGATTGCCCATTGCCAATGATAGTGTTAGACCGAGACGACTGGCTAAGCATACTTTAATAGGCTACTTACAGTTGGAAAATAACGTGCAATCGTTTATACATTGCAATGCAATTGAACAAGAGGGAAATAAATTGAGAATGATATTTGCAGAAGCAAATATATCAGATAAGACATACAATGCAATTATTGACCTGGGACCAAAAACGACTGAAAAACTAGACCGAGAACAACTGGATGGCAGCAATGTAGAGATGTCTCCAGAGGAATTAAGAGATTATCGGCTGAAGAAATTCCCTTGGAACGACAAGGACGACCCACGACTGCTTCTACCGACACGACAATTGATAGAGAATGAAGTAAGTTCGGAAGATAATCGATTCAGTGACGATGAGAACCAAAAATTGATTGACATTTTATGTCAACATCGAGAGTCAGTATCTCTCTTCTCTGAGATTGGATTAGTAAAGAGGTATATTTTGGATTTAGAGCCAGAAATAGTGGGAAAACTTAAACACAATGGTGTCCCGTACATTGCCAGTGCTGAAGACGAATCTTTCGTAAAAAAGGAAATGGAGAAGTTGTGTGCTCTTGGAGTGTTTACGAAGGGCCTGGCGGAAGTGACGAGTAGTATGTTTTTGGTCAGACGAACGCCGACATCAAAGCCTCGTATCGTGACAGACCTAAGGGCCGTCAACAGGGCTTTACGTCCTGCAAATAGACCTGGTACGACAGTAGTATCTTTTATCAGGGAGTTCGGCCGAAGGCCCGGAAAATTCCTAAGTTCCATTGATTTGATACAAGCTTATCATAGTGTGAAACTAACGACAGAATCTCAACGATTCTTGGGAGTGTGTACAAGTAGAAATGGACCCATATATAGATACAAAGCGTTACCGATGGGGCTGGGAATAAGCTGCAGCGTGTTCAATGAAATAATTGATAGAATATTGGGAGAACTTGATGAAGAGTATCGGAAGCAAGTTTTCCAATACTTCGATGACATTTTGTTGTGTTCACAAACAGCAGAAGAACATCTGCGACTGCTTGAAAGGATATTTCAGTTATTCGCGAAGCACGGGCTGATGGTATCACCGAAGAAGTGCTTCTTTGCAATAAAAGACAAGGTAACTTTCTTGGGCTACGATATCCTCATTTCTGATAGCGAAGATCCCAAATTGAAAATTAAGGAGAGTAGGATAGAGGCCTTGCTTAAAATGGAGAGACCGACTAGCAAAAAGCAGGTTAAAAAGATCCTAGGTGCAACTCAATATGTAGCAATGTTTCTTGAAGGTTTTCAGAAAGTGATGCGTCCCTTAACAAAACTGCTGTGCAAAAATGTGGAATTTGAGTGGAAAGAGGAACAGGAAGTGGCTTGGAAGAAGTTGAAGGAACTTCTGACTACGCCACCTGTTCTGGCGTTCCCCACAGAGCAGGGTAAATTCGTAATTGCGTGTGATTCGAGTAGAGAGGCGGTCGGCGCCAGCCTTTTTCAGTTGCAGGAAGGTCCAGAAGGAAAACCAAAATTAGCTTTAATAGCTTACATGAGCAAAGCATTAAGCCGAATAGCAGCGACAGCATATAGTGCGACTGAAATTGAAATGATGGGCTTGTATATAGCCATGAATAGTTTCCGCAATCTATTGGGAACAGGGCATTTCCTGTGTCTGACAGACCACAAGGCCATACAGCATATTATGGAGAGTGGGTCAGAATTCGCAAATAGACGAATTGAACGTCTATATTGGAAAATACAGAATTTCCAAACTAGCATAGTCTACAGTCCTGCAAGTGACCCAACTATACAGTTAGCTGACTTGTTGAGCAGGCATCCAAATGCATCATGGAAAAGGGAGGATCCATACATAATACCACAAGCTTTGTCAGAAAAGGATTTAGCTGAAAACACTCATTTTAGTGTACAGAATGAACAGGGGGAAAGTGAATTCGAGGACACCTTGAGGTGGTCGAAAAATGATGGATACACCTTATATCCAGTACTGACTAGGGCAGCTATGAGAAGAGTCGCTGAACACGGCTTAGATAAGGCTTACGAAAGCCCAAAACCAAAAACAATTAACAGACAAAGAGCTAGAACAGAAAGGCAAAAGACCGGGGGGTCTGAGACCGCTGTAGCTCCAATGGAGAGTCTGGCGAGAGAGGCCCCACCGGAGCAAGGCCCCGAGGGAGAGCCCCCAGACTTAGAAGACATAGAAATTGAAGGAGAAATGCAACATAGGGATGACAATTATATAGATTTGGAAGGAGATAGACTGAATTTTGAGCCCATACCAGATGGACTGAGTGGAATCAAGTTCCTTAGTGAGGTTAATCCAAATCCTGTTGTACTTAGTAGGATACCCAGACAGGCAGATTTGGATCCCTTAATCAAGAAATACATTGCAGACGTATTGACAAAAGTGAGAATCCCAACGACGAGACAAGCTCTGATAGCAGCACAGAAAACTGACTCTTTTCTGGGACCATTGATCCAATACATACAGTATGGTAAGCTGACTGGTGAAACAGGAAGTCTAAAAACTGTAATTCGGCTCTCGGAAGAATTCGTGATATTGGACGATTTACTGTACCATTTGAAGGTGTCAGCTAAATTGGATAATCTGAGATTACAAGTAGCGCTACCTGAGAAATACGTTGGAAGTGTCCTGGAGTTCTATCATGAAACTTCCGGTGAAACTCATATGAAAGCTGATAAGCTTATGAGTGTAATCGGAATGCACTTTTATGTCAGAAATCTGTATAAACATGTCATAACGTACATACAGACTTGTTTGCAATGTCAGAGACTCGTTCGAAATCTCACATCAGATAAAGACAGAGAGTTACAGCCCAGGTTGATAGAGGCAAACGACAGGGCATTCGATCATATAAGCATGGACTTGTTGTGTATGCCGTCGGCGAATGGATACCAATATGTAATTATGGTCCAGGATGTCCTGACAAGGTTCCTGATTGCTCATCCGTTGAAAGACAAAAGAGCCGAGACAATTGTGAAGGTTTTGTGGGAAAGGGTATTTATGCCATATTTCATACCTTCGCGTCTTACATGTGACAGAGAGACCTCCTTTCAAGGTCATATCATGAAGGCCATACAGGAAAGCCTGAAAATAGTCGCTAGGGCATGTAAGGTCCATGGGCATTCTTCGTTACCAGTTGAGAGAAGTGCGAAGACACTGAGAAGTTGGCTTACTGCTAATTTAGAGTACAACTACGATGAATGGCCAGGAAAGGTCGAGTCAGTAGTTAAAGCTTACAATTGTTCAGTAAATGATCAAACTGGGTTCAGTCCGACATTTCTAGTGTTTTTGAGAGAAGAGAAGTCCATTGGTGATTTTGAGTTGTTGCCAATTAACAAACTGACAGCTACATACACAGAGCATGTTACAAAAATGCTAGAAAAACTTGATACCTTGATGCAAACGACCATTAAAATTAATAATGGGAAGAAGGTGCGACAAGCTGCCCAACATTTAAGCAGAAGGAAGAAAATCAGAGAATTTATTCCAGGACAGTTGATTTTGTTGTTTGCGCCAGAGCATACAGGGTTGAGAAAAAGTTTGAAAGTAGCAATGAGTCTCATTGGACCACTTTGGATCTACAAAAGATTTGATGTAAATTCTTTCATAATAGCAAATATTTTGAATCAAATTTTGCCAGGAAGTTATCATCAAAGTCGATTGATCCATGTAACTGTCAGGGGGAGCAAAGGGGAACAAATGACAACAATTGAGGAAGTTAGAAAGAATTATAATGATGTTTTAGAAATGGCAAAGCAGTTGCAGAAAACAAGTCGGCTAGAAATGCAGGATGCATCATTGCTTCTCACGATGTTGAACCTGGACGAAGAAAGGAAGTCCCTGGAAGGCCAAAGGTTACAGGTTTATGATGTTCAGACTGGAAACGAGAAAATTCTAAATGACATTGAGGACCACGTGAGAGTACCTGGCGATGGTACCAAAACCCAGAGAAGGGACCTGAGGGCAGACGAGGTCACCTTGGGTCGTGTGACCAAGGCTAGGTTCCATGGGGGATATCTCCAGTTGCATATCAAAACAGGACTGGAAAGATTAAACCAATGGTACACTATAGCCAAGGAAACAGGATTGTCAACTATGATGGAACCAGTGAGCAGTGGCTCAATGATTAGAGTAAAGGGCTCATTTAATAGGTTCCAATCAGAACTAATGGCAAATCCATTACTGAAGGAATCTCATTTGAACGAGATGATGCAGTGAGCTGCATTAAAAATAGTTTAAATTGATATATTATGGCTTATATATTTGTTATATTATTGATCATTGTGTGTGCATAGAAATATATTGAATACCATTGATATTATGGTCATAATTTGGTATTATTGTGTGAAAAATAGCGTGTAAATACAGGACGTAAAACTCGTCCATCCAACATGTGGGCCAAAATAAAATTTGGCAAGCTCTCATTTTGTCCTTGAGTCGAGCACGTGTGCAGTTTGTTGCACTTCAGGGGTAATAGGAGAAGCCTCATAAAGATGAGTCGGGGGCAAGGGTTACTTGAAAGGCAGACTCAGTAATCAATTTATGAGCATTATGTGAGTGCAACATGCATTCTGAGCATGCAAACAGATACAGCACCCTGGATACAATAAGTCACAAGTGCAAAACAACAAGTTTGTTGCACTCATTTCGCAGATATAGAAAAATAAATATATCATAACTAATTGTGTTAAACAGAAAAATTGTAAGTTAATTGTTACATAAAGGTTATATGATATGGATAATAAGTATCTTGTGGTCTCCAGGGTAGTAATATGAGAAGAGAAAATATTAGAAGGGATACATAATAAGTACAATTGGGATTTATAAGTAACCATGTGCGTTAAAGAGATTAAAAGGGGGAGCTAGGTGAGCTCAAATACAGAGATAAGAGAATAGAGAGAGCTATAAAAGCTAGAAGAGTAATTATAGAGGGATAAAAATTGAATAATTAACAGGATTTAGTTCATTAAGTCGGCCGACGAATATAAGCACCTTTATTGTATTATCGTTACAATAAGCATAAACTTAAATGTTTAAGAAATGACCATAGAGCGAGGGCTTAAAAGTTCTTATGAACCAGTGCACGGGTTTATTAAGTTTTCTTGACAGCCATTTGGAATGAGTAAGGTGCTTGGAGTACTTAAATCCTGACGAGGATGAGTACTGTTTGCAATAAAGCAAGCATAAGGTGATATAATTCTAGAAAATTATCACCACGAGTAATTGTTTTACTGACCTAATATATTTCTTCTATAAAGTCAGCATGACTGAGAAGATTGGACTGCATATCCCAGTATGCATGTCCATAATGATTATTACAGATCTTGAATCGATCGGAGTAGTAACGAGTACGAATGATAAATTATAATACACAGGATACGAGGAAATATCACTATGAAGCCTCTTATCAATCTCCATATCCTCAGCCATTTGTTGGATGAAAACAATTAGTGCCTATATTGACTTCTTGGTAAGCCATTTTGTACAAATAATTTCATGAGCAGATTAATCATATCGAATGTTCGAAGGATATCGTTCTGGCAGGAAAATATTTAAACAATATTGCTAAATCTTTGCTATATATTCTTAATCATTCATAATGTCACTAAAATCTCTAATAAATGCCCTCTCGAGAAAGTCCAAGTCACCATAAGAATTACTGGATACATTTTTCACACACTATTGGAATCTTCTTAATCGGTTTCAAGACCAAGATAGAAATGAAAATAATGATAGTTCTGAATAGTAAAAAGGTATAGGGAATGATTTAATAATATTAAAAGAATAAAATCGATTAAGAAATTTGACAACAAGCATACAGAGGGCAGTGTGAGCGAGGGCCAAGATGGAGAAAAATAGAAAAAACTACCAATCACAAGCCATAGGAAAGAGGGGGTCAAGAGAAAAAAGGGGTCCAAAATTTGGGAGGCCGTGCGCACCGAGAGGCTATGCTACAAGAGACAGTGCATCTGTAAAAATCTTCACATCACTACTGATTGTCATTTGAGAAGGATTAACTTGGAGGGTTAAAAAAACTACAAGATGGATAAGTTGCCTGGAGTCGGCAGAGGTTACCAGCTCTTCGGAGCTAGACTCAAAGAGCCAAGGCCTGGAGCTCCTCTCGTAGTACCAGGTGAACCTACGAGAAGGACAGTCATTACTTCATTAGGCAGAGGCCTAAAGCTTCAGATAGGCTATGCTCCCGATGAGAAAGACTATTCGAAGGATGAACAGAAGGACAATGTAACAACAGAAAGTAGTAGTGAAAACTACGAGGAACCTCGAAGCTACGATGAAACTCAGACCGAAGAACACCAGACCGACGAAGAATCTAAGATAACGACTAGAAGACGTGTTCGATTCAAAGAGACCTACGACGAATCCTACGAAGAAACAAAGATAACGACTGGAAAACGAGTTCGATTTAGAGAGACTGACGATGAAAGAAGAGTGCGAATGGGTCTGACTGTAACCAGAGAAGGAAACGGAAAGAGGACGGTTTATCAACGGGCCAAACCTTACACCAGCCAGAAGGAGATGTACGATCGTCTCCTAAGATTCGAAAAGGCCAATGCTCAATGGACGGCAGATTGTGGGAGCCAGACGGAGGGAGGAAAGGACTGCCAACTACCGAAGGATGCTGTGACCCAAACAAAGAACAAGTATGTCAACATGAAAGACACCAATTCGATCGGAACTAACGTACGTTGTGACCACTACAACGGAGAGAAGCCTCGTGTATTGAGAACTGTTAACAATTACTACTCACAACAGCTTAGGTGGTCTCAACATTTTCAGCAGAAAACTCCTTTTTTCCTCCAACACGGACTAGTTAATGACGTTCATATCGAGGAATTAATAGCATGTGGGGATGTATCGGAGGATGACTTCCTTGCAAAAATGGATGAATTGTCTGGAATCTACGTTGGTAAGGGAAGGGAGAATCTGAGGGCGGTGTTTCATGTGATGGCTCGGCGATTTGAAGATAGGGCTGAAGAGAGGAGACCTTGGGTGATTGGGCGATTTAAGAGGTGGGAGCGTTGTTAAATTGGGATTAAGGGGATATGATTATGGGTATTAATGGTATACGTAAGTTTTGAGACATTTGAAGGATGATTTGTTGATTACAAGGCAGTTGAGTAAATATTGGAAAATTGTATAATTAGAAGATATTAATGAGTGTGAAGGAACTGGATGTTTGAGGGTATATGTTTAACATGACGATTAAGATGCAAGTTAATGGTACTGTATTTCTGAACTTGTTGATGTTTGAGTCAGGAAAGTGCTTAGCAGATGGTTTGGCTATTGTTGATACAACTAGTACAATGATTCTATTTCTATCGAATTTTCCTCTATATGCATCGAGGATTGTGAATTTTTACCATTATTTGATGAAGACTGTTTTAAGATTTGTATTACATATGTCATCGACCAGGTATGTCGTTAAACTGCAATTATTTCGATTACGTCTGTAATTGGATCTGTCATCGACCAAGTAAGTCGTTAAACTACAAGTAATTTGAACGAAGATTGTTCACATCGAGTATTGGTATTGCTATCATCATTATGATTACCATATTTTCAGTAAGACTGTCATTAGGAGTTCCTATTTGGCAAACATTAAAGAAAACCAGACGAACATGAGTAAATAGAAAATGACATAACATTTTAAGAATCGGTTTTTGCCATCTTTGAAGGTAATGCTTCATGCATGTCTCGCAGGCATAATGAAGGGGTCAGCTTTGCTGATAGTGTCTCTCATAATAATGAAACGATTGTATGATAGTATAGTTTAATGAAATCGAACAGTTTTTATGTGAAGAAAGAAAAATCATTGTGATTGAATGGATTGAACTGAAGGTTAAACTGACAATTGATGTCAGAAGGCACGTTGCCTTTTACAATATAATTGGCACCATGATGTATGTGTTAAAACATCTGAGATAGCGATGATTTGCTTAAATTGACAGGATACAGATTGTCAGTTGCATACATGAAAATATGTCAGGTATATGATACAGATTGTCCTTTGATTACATGTTAAAATATCGGGAATAAGTCCGATATGATTAATTAAATGGTTGATATTGAAAAAGTTGAGTTTGTCTACATAACAGTGATCTACGAAGTACATTATAATTGCTAAAGTTGAACTGTGAAATCTTGATCTGGGTTGCGATCCTATTATACAGGATGTGTTGCTCATAATGGTAAGGGCAGGTAACTGACAGATCAAGAGAATGTCGAATTATTGATGAAGTCCAGCTTGGGAAATTTTACCTAGGCCAAATCCTTCAAAAGAGCAGTCTGGTTGTGTGAAATCTGAATTTCTGAATGAGAAGATTTGATAAATTAATAGCTCTTCTTCAATTTATGTGATAAGAATGAGACTTGGGTCGTTAATATAGTGGTTAACGAAGAGTGAGTTCTATAAATTTCAGCAATTTAGGGTCATTATTTACGACGTTATGGCCATAAGAAGTATCTTTTTATATCTTTTAATATTTACTATGTACAAAATGTAAACAAAGATGACCTAGTTTTGGATCTTTTGCACTCAAACGACACCATGACCCCAGCGAGGTTGATTGGGTGTTATGTAATACAGTATGGTTGATTACGTAAGAATCCCACGCCTACGCATGACTCAGCAAAAAATTACAGAATGTAAACATTAGTCGCTAAAAAGTTCATTTCTTGGGGGAGCTGAGTTGAAAGCTAAATTGCGTGATTACGCTAAGTTGCGAAGAAAATTGAATGATGGGATTAAATAGACAACTAAGTAAAGTATGTACAGAGGGAAAATGGTGCTGCCGACTCCATTAGATTAGGAGTTATAAGGAAGTAAAGTAAGGTGAACTATAATTATAGAATAAATAGCAAAATTCATAAGATAATGAACTGAATATGAGGTTTGTTACTGGCTCTTGCATGATATTAATATTGCAGATAAGTACTACTTTAAAGCAGACTTCCAAAACCCAGAAATGTTAGCAAGGGAAGTTTATCATTAGTAGTTTTTACCACTGTCGACTGACTCGACAAGTCATTTTCTACTAAGAACTGCCCTATGAAAGCCTATCCTATTAATCGAGTAATTACACGGTACTTTCAATTGTCGAATTATCTTGGCCATCATTCATAATTACTAGACCATCATTTATAATGGTCCAATGGTGTTATGCATCGGGCACCGCATTCATCATCCATAGTTTGGGAATAAGTACAGTGATTTCTGATGGCCAGGGCATTAGTTGTCTCCAGTATTTTTCAGTCAAATTTGGTTTCTTGTTGTCTGAACTTACAGCTTTTAAGCTGCAGCTCTTCCTGGATTGAGCTCTTCCTCAATCTGGCTGAGTTAATGAGGTGATAAAATATGTATTCGATAATATGGCAATCTTTTGTTTGTCCAATAACTGTGTTATTAAAATTCTTGTATTTTGGCCGTGTTGATGGTTTTCATAGCTCTTGGGGCGATAAATGCGCGCATGACCAAAGCAAGCACTGCGTTTGGTACATTCCTTAAGAATGCAGACAATGCAGTTCGTTTGAGAACATTCGATACACCAAGAACTTAATCAGCATAATTGCTAGAGTACCAGCTACAACCGCAAAGAAAATGTATAAGGGCATACAGAGGCATGCAATTGGAGTTATGAAAAATTCACAATATTTAAAATAATTCATTTCGTCTTGAATAGAAATAAGAGTGGGACAGCCGAGACTTCGGTCTAAGACGCAGAGGAATTTGGACGAAGAGGGGGGTCTTTGTGCTACCCCCACTTCTTCTAGGAAATGGGAGGAGTTTTGACTAGCAGGGGGTGTTTCGTTCTATTTATAGACTGTTCATTCTATTTATAGAATGGATATTATGGATGCCATGTGTGGAGGCTAGGTCGACTGTTTGCAATAACACCAGAGGTCGACACGATGCAGTTGGTGGTTCTACATGAGGCTACACTCACTTTCTTTACACCGACATCTGGTGTTGAAGCAGATAGTTACCAATTTTGCAAGGAGAAACTAGAAAGATCCATAAGGAAAAATGCAAAGTTATAATAAATAAAATTCATACATTCTACACAATCCTGGTCAATTGTAGTACGGGTGGGTGAGCCTACTTGCTAATACAGTGAGCCACACATTGTCGAATAGTGTGCTAACAATTATTTGCGATTCTTGCAAGAAATTGAATGTTCCTTGAAGGGACTTAGCAAATGATCGAATATGTTCAGTCTTTGCTAATGTTAAAGAACCAGCTGTGACTCTTGTAAGAAGTTGAACGTTCCCTATACATTGAAATTGAAATCAACTCCAATGTTGAAATACACTCTGCGTGTTTAGTGTATTTTTGGGTATTCCTTCTTTGGGGAGATAAAAAAAAAAAAACTACCTTTCCTCAGTTCCATTCGGACTTAGTCGAAGTGTCCGTCCATTATTCTTCTTTTGTGAATCAGTGAGTGTTCTATTCACTCTTGCAGAACATTTGGTACACTGTTATTATTGTTGGCAACTGTATTTCTTATTTAACCTTTCACATTTTGCGTATACCAGCACTTGTGATGCTCTGATTGCTTGTTGAGTTTTTTTCGTTGAGTTGATGGCAAATTCTTCTGTCTCTTCTCTGCTAAAGCAGAGCTTGTAATCCTCGAGTTGAAAGGAAATAATGGTGGTGGATAATAATGAACGGGAGGAGGCATGTACAGATGCTGCGCATACTGCCCTTGCTATTATAATTTTAGTAGTGCAATGGTTCATTTATTGGAAAATAGGTAAGATCGGTTATGTCATTCATATCTGAGAGGTCCTGCCAGGGTTTTCATCGGGCTTCTCTGTGCGCTGACTGTGGGGGTCTGGCCTAGCACAGGACCCATAGTGCCTCTTACCTGTTCTTCAGGGAATGGCTGTTCAGTTACATATTTAATTTTCCCTACAACTGTAAAGACCAAAATCAAATTCCAACTTTCCCTCGAGACTAGCAGAATACATAAGGTTTCAGAAGCTAGAAAACAAGACCTTCCACAAGTCTTCAATCTAGGCTTAAGCCGCTAATAGCACATTCAGTGTTTGGACAGGACAACATGAAGTGGTTGCTGATTGTTACCTAGAGATCTTGCCGTTGCTATGAGAAAATAACTAAATAAATGAACTTCGTTAGAACAGATGGATGCACCATCCACTAACTGCTTATGATTCGTCAACTGTATCACTCACTTAACCCACCTTCCTCTTCCAAATCAACCTCTCATCGCATTTTGAGAATATTAATCAAAACAGATCCTAAACAATCATTAGCAAAATTCAAATCACCCAAATTTCAACAATTATCGACATAGTAAATTCAAAATCTCAACAATCAACAAATCAATGAGCATAGTATACCACTCAATTTCAATTTACATCTAATTAGAATATTAAAGTTCTTGTTCCAGTCCTAAAACATTAAAAGTAGCCGAAATATGACCAAATCAATCAAAATGCATCAGTTCTTGCCTGAGGGAATTTAAATGGATGCACTGGGGGCGTGAGTTGTGCTGCCTGTTGGGATGTCTCAGCTGGTTTTGAACCCGCTATCCCAGTGTTATCATTTGGAGTTTCCTAAAAACAATATATTTATATTAATGAATGACTTGCATCTACTCTAAATATATATTTAATTGAACGCTCCGCAATGAATGTCTGAATGTTTATGACAACCTTGGTGGGTGTACTGCATGAGATCAAAATGATTAACTTATTTGTTTTAGTATTAGTACTCGCCCGAAGATGAACTGCTTAAATCATCTTGTGCTAACATCCTTTGTACTATACACATCTGCGTGATTTGTGTATTCAGTCTATGTACTATACTTTGTTTGACATTTCATAAGCCGAGAATCCTTGACCTTTGGGTGATTATTGATCGATAATGTGTTATTTTGGATATTGAGTGCAATCACTTGATTGGTTTAGAATGATCGTGAGTCCTTGAGTCTTAGTATATAGTTGAGCTTGAGCGAGTTGTTCTTCAGTCTCGACTCAATCTCAGGAGAGAGGGGCAAAGAATCGATTTATACAATAGATTCTGAGACTACTTACTACCACAGGCTGATGTTGAGAGAGGTAAGGCATTTAATAATCTATATAGCTGAGCATATGAATTCATTATATACTTAGAATGTATAATTGACTGAGAAACTTTAAAATTACAGAGTGAAGGGAGAAGAGGGAACAAGGCATGCTAAAGGTGATTCTTCACTTATTTGGTATTTCTTATTGGAAGTTAATAGCAATTTTGATTGGGATATTAGCTATATTAGTTATTTTCTGCTTGTTGTGCTGCAAGCTGACAAGATAGAAGTATGGCTGTATGTTTTAATTATGTGGGGCTCATAGTTTTTTCTATGATATGCATCAGTCTTCAGGACAATGCAGAGGTTAGACCTGAATGCTCACAAAGAGTATTTAATACTCACTGTCAAATGATTGAGCCAGGGGCATTTAAGTGTGTACCTAAGACTGGTTTCAATGAAGTATGTCGAATGGTCAATATGACAGGAATAAGAACTATCATTTTTCAGAATTGGAATACTGACGTGATACAATTGAGGCCATTCGCGTCTATAGCAGGAATACAGGAGCTAGAACTGAAATTTTGGACGGTTAAGATAGACTTGGCGGATTTACTGGAATTATTTCCAGCAGTGAAGAAAGTTCGTTTTCAGAGAGCTGAGTTTAATACTCACAGACCTGTTGAGATGGAGACTCAAATAGAACAGCTAGAAGGTCTAAAGTACTCAATATTTGAGAAACCAATATCCAGTCTGAATTTGCCTAAATTAAGAAGGCTGGGATTAAGACTAGAAAGCGCAGTGGAGGATTATCAGCTAGGTAATTTACATTTAACTGAATTAAAGATAAATGCTCCAGGAGCATATAGATTCAATTGGCCCAAGCTTGCAAATCATTCCACGCTTGAGGTTCTAACTGTTCAGGGTCTTGCTAGAATGTATGCCAATATACAGGATTTTCCTTATACAAATTTGAGAACTCTTAGGATTCGTGGAAAACGTTTTCAGCTTAACTTGACTGATTTTCTGGGAGGCAAGGTCTTTGATAAGCTGAATGTGTTGGAATTATCAGGAATTGAGTTAATGGAAGAAACAGATTTCACTCCCTTGATGAATTTAAGAGAACTTATTATCAATAAACCTTACACGTTTTTTGGGAAAGTAAGACGGTTCCCTGAGAATCTTTTGAAGTTGACTTTAAATGACTTAGGTGAGAAAGAAGTATTGGCTAGGCATGACCTTATTGTAAAGTCTAATCTGCATAAAATTGAAATAGTTAACTGCAAGATTAAGACTATTAGACCATCATTTTGGGAAGGTTTTCTAAATTTGAGATTTATTAATTTGACTTTTAATCGGTTCAAGTCTTTGAATCTGAACCCAGGTTTAGTTAAATTGACTGAAATAGATTTGAGTAATAATCAGTTAATGATTCTTCCTGAAGATTTGCTGTACTACCCAAAATGAGAACAATTAATCTTAGCTATAACTCACTTGAGGTATTGGACTTGGGTATTCCTTACACTCCTGAGAGGGTATCTCGATCCTTGCAGGTTATTAATTTAACAGGTAATGATTTGGAATGTAGCTGTCCTTGGAAATCATTTTCCATGGCTTTCCAGGAAGGAGTGCGAATTGTGGGAAGTTGTAATGACTCCATATCATTAAGTGATTTGGAGGTCTCTATCTGTCCAGATTATTTAATACCAAATCGACAGCAAAGAGACGTAGATTTGCAGCAGTTGGTGACTCCTCCTGCAGATTTGTTTGATCTACAAGGTATAGCCTTACCTGCAGAAGATATGAGAGATAGTTTGAACAGCTTTTCTAGAAGGATTAGGAATGAGGAGACAAGGGGTTTTGTGAGTGCCCCATATGGTGTCACCTTCTCAGCGAACAAACGGTTTATTATAGGCCTTGAAGATCTTAAGATACACGTAAAATTGAATTGGCCAAATCTGGCACTTCCTGAGATTCCTGAACAATCAAAGGAGATTCTAAAAGAGATTTGTAGTGGAGAGGAGGAGATGTTACGAAGAATTTGCGAAGACTACCAGCCGCTTTTAACATATGCAGATAGACAAACAGTTGAGTTGAGAGAGCAAGTGCTTAAGAGGTTCCAGGAATTGGTAACTATTTTCCAAGATCCAATTTTGCCTGGTAGTCGGACTAGACTTCGCAGATCTGAACAATCAGAGTTAAAACCCACGGATGAACCGATAATCGAGGACATTTTAGACACTGACTACTGGGAATCTGAACATGATAGGATTCAGATATGGCAGTGGGCCACTGCATCCTTTAGTGGTGTTATGCATTCGTCATTAACCCAAACCAGGGCCAAAGCTTTTGTTAAAGCCATTAGACTTTTGGCAGGGCGGCAGTCCTTGTTGAGAGATTCCCATCAAACCATGAGGCAGGATTTAATCGAAATAGTTGAACTAAAAACTAAGTTGTTTGAAAACACAACTAGAAACATAGAGGAGTTATATGAGTTACTCAATTCAACGAACATTGAAATGCAATCTGCTTTAAGAGGGGTTTATCAGCGAATGAATGTTCTACAGAAGAGAACACGAACTATTCGTGTTTTGAGTCTGCTTGGATCTAGGTATTTAAGTTTGAGCAATGAGAGGGTAGAGCAATTCAAGCATCTTTTGAAAGAAGTCGAGGCTGTTTTGACTGCAGTCCAGCAGCTTGATCGAGGACACCTCAGTTATAGACTTCTAGCACCGACTGATATGCAAGACTTGATTATTAGAGCAAGTCAATTGCTAAGGGATTGGCACCCAACTCACAAATTACTTTTTAAGAGTTTTAGTGAGTTCTATGGAGCGAAGTTCAGTTTTATTGCAAATCATCATGGATTGGTTCTCCAATTATCTTGGCCTATCTTAGCTAAAGATAGTGCACAATATTGGCTTTATAGAACACGTTCCATCAGCCTACCATTGATAACTGATAGTAGTTTTAATAAGCCAGAGTCTAATCATGATTATACTCGAATTAAGTTAGAGAGTGAGTATTTGGCTGTTTCCAATGAGTATAATTTTGTTGAAGTTAATAGCCTTGATCTGGAAGATTGTGAACAGATTGGTAACGCATATCATTGTTACCAGAATTTCTTAGAGAAGGATAATCATCGGGTGAATTGTATGTCAGCTTTATATTTAAATAAATCAGCTGAAGTTATTCTTGACTTATGTGAAGTCGAGTATATGTTTGCTCCTGTAAAGTTTAAAGCGGAAGTTATAGATGCTGGAGCTCATCTTCTCTTGAGTGGCTTGCAGACTCCTTGGAGGATGCAATGCGACGAGTCTAGGACTCCTAGAGAGATGCAGGGAGCTCCTATTGCTTTATTATCCAAAGACATTCTTTGTCGTTGCAGCATAAGCTCGGTAAACGGTCATGTTGGTCGTAGAATTACAAATTGTCCAGACAATGAACAACCTAGGCTTATTATTCAATATGTGTCTAATGAGATTGCCAGGGAAGCATTTCCTAATTTAACTATGCAACCTTTTCTAAATAACCTAGATGTTATGGATGAGTATCGAGAGTGGGAGGCTCCCCAATCCGACACTTTAGAGAAACTACGAAGCTTTAGGTTACATAATACTACTTCGGCCGTTATGAGGCTACGAGAATTGACTGAGGAATTAAGAAAGAAGGGCGAGAAATTCGATAGAGATTGGGATCTTCTGGGAATTGATGGTGATATTACAAAATGGTTTACACCCAGAGGCTGGACAAAGGGAGTATTTGCTGTGGGAGCCCTTTTTGGCTTTATAGGATTTATTATGGCGACATTTTTATGTTTTAGACAAGCTCGGAGTAATGGAGTTCTGAGATCTCTGATGTTTATGGGAGCTCCACATTTGGCAAGGGCAAATCCTTTGTCAACTACAGCTTCCCCGACTCCTTCGACTCAGGAAGTTGTTCTTAGTTCTGAGTCAATGATCAGAATGATAGCTATGAACTTTACTGTGTTCTTGATTATGATGGCATTAATCTACTGTATTAAGAGAATGTTTAATTATTGTTGCCTGCAAGCAAGCTTGTATATGGTACACCCTGAGCTGAAAGAACATCCCAGGGCTAGGATCTATTTAGAGCTTTCAGATTTGAGGGATAGGGTTATACTTGAGGTTATGAATGTTCGAGCTGCTGCTGAACAGCTACATTTTCAGGGAAAGGTCACATCTAGTCTTATCAGGATGGATCATCACACCCTGTATTCTATTCTAAGGGTTTCATGGAAACAAGGAGATTGTAAATTACTTGTAGGAGAGTTGGAACTGGATTTACCTGCTCTAATTCCAGTACGAAGGATGAAGAGAAATCAGGTTCAGAAATTACTGGAAGGAGATTGTGTAATTGGAATTTTGGTCAGCGATAATAATTACTTGTATAAATTGACTGATAGCCCAAGATTGATTGATAATAAAGGGCCTTATCAGAGTTTGATTGACGAATTGCAGGCTAGGCAAAGATGTCTGGGAAATCTTGAGCTGCCTGGTTATAACTGTCAATCCGATGTACAGATGGATATTGTACAACCTACAGCTCCGAATTGTGGGGTTGCTTGTGGGAAGGGAATTGTGGAGACTACTATTCTGTAGGGTTATTAATTCCGCTTGAATTATTAGTTTAACTATTTAAGAGTATGTTGGCATGAAACTAATAACAAAACTGCACGTGAATGCTGAAAGTTAATCTGAGTTGTGTCTATTTAAGCAAAGTTTATTGATTTCTTAAGATATTTAATTGAGACAATTGTACTGGATTTAAATTGCCTTCTTGTAATAATCATTAATTATATTACATTTAATATTACTATTTGGTTTGAATCGAGTGAAGTGTTGTGCTGTGTTTTAATCAAACTTGTACTCTTGTTTGAAGTCTTGTTTGAACTCTTGTTTGAGTTCTTGATTTTATTGGTTATTTAATCCATGTATAAGTTGTTTACAGGTTAGAGGTGAGTGGGTTAGGAGATGATCTTAGTAATTTGGTAATTAATGTAAAGTTCCAGATGAGAGATTGCGCTGTACTATCAGCCTTTGTGAATTTAAATTTTAGTGTCATCCGCAGGGAAACCTCTTATTGTATTTCATTGCGGATGATAGTGTATGATTATGATAGCAATTTATGTAATGCTTTCATTCTTTAAACATGTGTCTTATATAATTACTATGAATACTTATTCAATTATATTTAGTTAATTCCATAACTTAGAGTGATTTTGGGAATTGCAGTGGGTTGTGAATTATTTACTTTTCTTATAAATATGAAGTTTTATAATTATTTATGAGTTGGGCTAATGATGTTGTTGAGGACTGAATGATTGATGGAAGTTCGGAATTAATTCTAAAATCAATTTTCTTTTATTTGATTGCAGGCCAGGTTCTCGTCTTCCTCTCGCTCTCTCTCGTTCAGCTCATCCTCCACTCGTTACGCTCAGCTTGTTGCCTCACCGAATTAAGGCTTGCCTTGGAAGTCTTAATTGATCATCAATTGAAGTAAACCGAGAACTGGAATCGCACGAGCAAGCTCGCGAAAGATACTTTCTTCTACAAGACCGAGTCGGACATTGAATCTGGTCTTATGGAATCGTTTTACTTGAAAGTTCGTTCTTCTTGTGAACTCTCGTTGAAGGTCGACTTCAGCCTCGAATATGTGATCGCTTGGACAATAACAAGAAGATTCGTGTGTGTGTTAATAGAAGGTTTATTTGCTCGAACTCTAGAATTGCGCCTCCATTGCTCGGTGGACTTCGTTGATGATTGTTGAACAAGACTTTAATTAATTTACTAAGGTGATATATATTAATATTGATAATTTAATTAATTTTTGATTTATTGATCTGTGTTTGAATTGATGGTTGTTTGAATTTGCTTACTTGGAGTTTTGAAGGTTTATTGATGTTCGGTTTCCTGATTCAGAGATTGCGATGGACTGTTTATTTGAGGAAAAGGGGTTTAGAGATAGGTTAAACCAAGGGGGAGATAGAGGATGGAACTTGAAGAGTCATTAATGCAAGAGTTATTTTAAAACAGGGGGGGTTGTGACAAGTGCTGTCACATTACTTCATTTTTATAAATTAACTATTTAGAAAAACTCTTGCATTATATGAAATGGACTCAAGGCGAGCATGCCGTCTACGTGCTGCTATAAATCAAAAGGGCATGCTCCAAATGTCTAGCAGTACATGTCTCAAGGACATCTCAGAGGGCAGCAAAAAAGAGGCGATCTGAAGAATTGCTCTGTTGTCTAAGCTCAGCATAGCCATGCTATATTAACTGATGCATCAGAGATAAAACCCTTATGGGCCTCTGGCTTCAACTCCTAGCTCTGCTTATTAGCAGCCGTTATTCAATAGCTGGCCAGAGTGTATCAGCAGCTGGCAGAGAGATGAACTGAGATGAACTGAGAGATCCAGCAGAGGAAACAGTTCCTGAGCTTTGTCTATATCGTAACATCAGATAAGTATCATGATTTATACTCCATCAGTTAGGCAGTCATCATCGCGGTTTTGCTTTGGGAACTAAAATTTAAGGGATCAAATTGGCTTGTACTTAGCACCAATTTGATCCAAATTCTAAATTCATAATTATTTGTGTGAACTGAAGGAATTGTTAGAAGAGAAGGAATAATTGAGAGCTTGTTTTCTCAGATAAGATATTATGATGTTTAACTATGTTTAAAGAAGGAGTCTGAGCTACAGCTCCTGGGTTCAGATATGTGATCAATAGAAACAACTGCAGAATGTCATAACAACTCGCAGATTTTACACTTGTTATGTAATTAAGGAAATCATTTACAAATGTTATGTAATTAAGGAAATCATTTACAAATGTTATGCAATTAAATAATTGTTGTTTTAAAGGTTAAATCAGAGTCATAGTTGTGTATTTAAGTTCAATGACATCAGACCGGCCAGAGTGCGGTTCCGGCCTCAATTACCACAGCCAAGCTGATTATTAAACCTTGTTTTAACAGAATCATCACCAAGACGACACTTAATTTCCGCACTATGAAGACCGAACCAAAATCTGTCCCTCAGCATTTCGTCTTTCTGTGTCTCAGTAACTTTCTGCTTCGCGGAGATCTGTTGCTGAAGATCTTCTAATCTGCAGCTCCATTGCGTCACAGACTCACTGGCCTTCTGCTCACTGGTGTAGTACTGGGTTGTCAGCGCTTGCAGGGACTTCACGTTTCCAAAACTTTCATCAAATTTTTCAAGGACATCCTTCAGGCAAGCTTTTTCACCCATGTTGTGGAGTACTTCGGCAGCCATGCCCCTCACAGACTTTCTGATGGCACGAAGAATTTCTTTTTCATCAGCTTTCTCCTCGACCAGACAATTCACATCAAATCTCCAGAGCTTGAATGTTGTATCTCCTTTCCGGTTTTCTCCGGAAAAGGTTGCGAGCTTGATATGTGAAGTAGCTTCATAACTAAGTACCTTGGGTTTGGTTCCCGTCAAAATTTCCAATAAATCTTTTTTCCCATTTTCATCCAAAGCTTTGACATAATTGTCCAATTCTTCCTTGTTAGACATAATGATGAGATGATATTGTAGAGTCAGGAAGTCTCAAGTAACAGGGAAGTCACAAGTAACAGGGAAGTCACAGCTTCAAAGGTGTGAAGGCACCTTATCACCACAGTCACAATGGAATTTCACACCTGTGAAATTTTTAATTTTTGCAGAAATTCTTGAAGTTTTCAAAAAAGTCTTGATTTAAAGGACCAATTCCCTCGACTGCGCCACTGTTAGGCTACTCAAGAAAGAAGGATGCTTTGCATGAGTTCCAAATAAAGTTCTTTAATGGTCCAATAAAATTCCAAGTACAAATTCCCAATCAATCACGACATGTAAAGGTGATCAGCTGAATAGATGAGTAGATGTGTAGATGTGCATTCTACAAGAAATACAAAATAGTTTCTCTTAGCACAATAAGACCCATGTATAATAATAAATCAATAAAATAAATAAAGTACTAAAGTTGTGAATAAATGTCTCAAGTTCACAACAACAAAATTCTGAATTAAGTATACTAAGTTCACAAATTATTTACATGAGCAAATGCTCCACTCAAATAATTTATAAATAAACACAAGTCACATCAGTGAATTAAATCATTACAATTGAAAACACAAAGTAAATTATAATATCTATCTATCTATATTTTTATGAATGTACAAAGTAATTAAAATAACACTCACCCTGGACAAGGTATGCTAGCTATCACAAGATGTTATCTCAATGAATTTCATGCAGTGAATGGCTCTGTACAATTGAGATTTCCCACCTTCACAGCTCAGTGCTCAGCACCAGCTCCCTCTGTGAATTCAATACACACAAGACATGTGGCACCCCTAGTGTATTTGGAGGCCTACTAGCATGATTCAACATGATCAAACAAACACAATGATCCAAGGGTAACAATAAATCATTCTTTCCTTTCTTCCTCCATCCTCTCATTTCCTTCATCTCATACCTTCTCACACATCAGTTTTGGTCTCAATGCACAGCATACCAGAATGATTGGCATGGTTCTCTCTGAGACACATAAGGGGGGGATCTTGACAGCGACAGAAATCTGTCTTAAAGATCCCTCCCTCCCTTACACATTGTTTCATCTGTGCTGGGAAAAGCAAATAAAAGTCTAAAGTCTAAAAGTCTAAGGTGACAGTTTAAGAATTTTTAATTTCTTAAATAATGGGGTTGATTCTGAATGGTAGCAAGGAACGTTATTAATCGCAGAACCTTTTTTTTTGTAATTTGAACAGGGATGATAAGAAGACTTGGCCAGAATGTCCCCATACTTCAATACAGTATGTTAGATAGGGGTACACCATACTGTAATAAAGAGCAGCTATTGTTTTTTCATCTAACAACTCGCTTGCTTTACAGATTATCCCTATTCCCTTAGCAATCTTGGTTTTTGTAAAATTAGTATGATGACCCCATCTCAGGTCCGAGTCGAGCATGCCACCAATGAATTTAGTTTTTTTTACCAATCAATTTCATTTCCATTAATTTGAAGTGAAGGTGGATTACCCATGTTGCGGTTTATTGATTTCAATAAGATGAAATGAGTCTTTGCAACGTTTAAAGACAATCTGTTTGCGTTAAGCCAAGTAAGTATCTTGCTGAGTTCCAAATTCATTTGGTCAGATATTTCTTGAACAGACTTACCAGTCATAAATACATTTGTATTATCTGTAAATTTTATTGGCAATATTCAGTCGGATATATCCACAATGTCATTTATATATAACGGAAAAGAGGAGAGGCCCTAGAATAGAACAAAATGGAGTAAGGGATTCACAGAAATAGTCATTGGGATTTGTAGTTCTAAATAACCATTGCGATTCAAAAAAAATAACCATCGGGATTTGCAGAAACAACTGTTGAGATTTGCAGAAATAACAGTTAGCATTTGCAGAAACAACAATTGGGTCTGCAGAAATAACAGTACAGATTCGCGGAAATAACAGATAGGATTTGCAGAAAAAACTGTAGGATTTGCAGAAATAGCCTTTGGGATTTGCAGACATAACCATTGGGATTTGCCGAAATAACAGTTAGCAATTGCAGAAATGCCCATTGGGATTTGCAAAAATAACAGTAGGATTTGCAGAAATAACAGTATAATTTGCGGATATAACCATTGAGGTTTACAGAAACAACCATTGAGATTCGCAGAAATCACAGTTAGGATTTGCTGAAACGACAATTAGGATTTGCAGACATAGCCATTTGGATTTGTAGAAATGTAAATTGGGGTTTTCAAAAATAACAGCAGGGATAACAGTTAGGAAGCAGAAATAACAACTAGGATTTGCAGAAATGACAGTAAAGATTTGCAGAAATAACAATTAGGATTTGCAGAAATAACAACAGGGATTTTCAGAAATAACAATTGGGATTTTCAGATATAACCATTGGGATTTGTATATATAGCCATTGGGATTCCCCTTAATGTAGCTAGTGTGAGCTGCAGGAGTTCAAATGACATCATTTCAGCCACGAGCACTTGGATCTATTGAGATCGTGACATTACAATTATATTTACAAAAGAGTATGAAAGCTGTTTGAGAAATTAACCTGACCTTGTGATGGATTTCCCTTGCTTGAGCACGACTGTGCAGCTGTCATCATTTGATAATAGCCGTACCTTATTCTATAGAGTTTTATGCATCTGATGAACTGTCAAAATATTTTTTATCTGCTTGTAAGGGGCCGACCAGACGATAGTTGGGGGGGCTAGAGATTTTACACCCAGGACGAACTTTTTTTTTCCTTCGCGGCGCGTCGACGAACAATTTTTTTCGTATACGCAGTCGCGAACAACTTTTTGATGGATTTTTAACATTACGGTACCCTAGCTACAGGTGGAAACAAACTACAAACAAACTCTTTATTTCCAAGTGCTGAACAAACTTTTTTTTCAGTGTCAAGTGGGAAACAATCTTTTTTTTTTCACCAAATATCCATAGCCCCCCCCCCCCCCAAAGATCATCTGGTCGGCCCCTAACAAGCATTACAGACTAATTTGCAACACAAGGGAAAGTGTCAGGACCGTCTCTTGTGACCAACTTGACCCCACGATCTATTTATAGCTCAACTAATATTATGACGTCATGGCAACCCAGAAGGCTGCAACATGCAGGGGGGCACTCTGAAGAATTTGAGTTGCTGCATGCACTGGTGTACAGAGCAGGGGGTAGCTACTACTAGTACAATGACATGGGAACCTTATAGTGTGACAGCACTATAGACCTAAATTAACTCTATTTGCAGACAAACATGAGGAAAATTTATAAAGAGAGCAAATGACATCTACTAGTCTCTCTGTTTTTAAAAGTAAAAGCCTATGTCAAAGCATATTTTTACTTTACGTTTATAATTTTACCTTTTTACTGGTTTTACTGTTTTTATCATATTAGCTTTTACACTGTATTTAATGCAGTTTTAATCAGTTCTATTTTTCTATGTTTTTTATCTTTACACTTGTTTCTTATTGTAAATCAGTGTATATTTATAATGAATAAATAAAAGTGATTTGAATTTGGCTTACTTTGTTCAAGTTCACGTTCAAGTTTATTGACCAATTAATATAAAGTACATTAGCTGATCATCTATTGTTATTGCATTAGTTTAAAAAAAAGGTAGGCAGATAATCACAAATTTAGGCCTATATGTGCCTTTACCAATATAAACATTTCAAAGTCAAGAATGAAACCAAATACAAATACAAATACAAGTACAAATAATTATAGAAGCATGCTATACATTTAAGAGTGAAAAAAAAGGTGTCCACAAACTCAAATCATTTTTTTTTATAAAAAAAGGATGGAAGTAGCCCCCCTTCAAATCATTTCAAATGTAACGTCAACTGGGACCAAGAGACGGTCCTCTTGTTAAATTGTAGCAACATTGGTTACTTAAAATTCTAGCTATCAGTTTAGTTTCTGAAATCGAATAGTAATTTTCTTAAAACTTGTAAATAACAATATTTCTGGTTTATTCACATATTTTTCGTGGTTGGCAGTGGTCTGGAAGCGTTTTCAGAGTACTTCAAAGTTGGGGAAACCCTTAGAAAAGTTCAAAAGAGTTTCATACTCTTATCTAGAATAAATGGTAGCGTCACAATTCACAGATTCAAGTGCTCGTGATTTCAGCACTTTCTACTGGGCAGACAAGACATGTGGCAATGTGGAAAGTTATAACTACAATGCATATAACTTGCTTTGGAACAAAATGGCTGTATTGACAGGTAAGCATTTACGTCTCTCTGAGCATTACAAGTAATATTGTGCTTCTAGTATTATTTGTGTTAATTATGTCATAAAATAGAGGCTAGAATCTCTTTAAACACTCGTAAAAGTTCTGACTCAGAACAGCCCTTGTGACCTTCACCCAGACTACAGCTGGTTCTTGTTATTCCTCCCTGGTGTTTTTATTTTATCTTTTTTTTTTTAAGTTTTCCCCAGACATGTGACCTGCTGTGTCGGAGTAACACCCTGTTATACAATGTATAGTTGCACTGATTACTAGAATTACCCATTATGAAAGACCGTATTGTGATGGGGAAAATCTATCTAGCTACAGATGAAAGACAGACAGACAGACTGACAAACAGACAGATTAGTTTATTTTGACCAAAGAATATCACTCTTTACATTGTAGCAGTATGGTTTAAACTATACATATATACAATTGGTCTTGGAGGTGTGCATGCCCCCTATTGCCCCTACTTACTATTGAATTCAGGTTTAATTTCAATCGTGCTGCATAGCTTTATAAAGTATTGTCAATAAGAGTGTGAAAATATTGATAACTATTTTAAATTTAATGTACGTGCACAGATAAATAGTGCTACATAATTGTCAGATAGATTGACAAATTTTGAAACAGGCTACTACATGGTGGGTACAATGATTGTGCTTTGTTCAAGTATTCTATTTGTGACATTGATAACATTTATGGGCTACCTTGCACAGCATATATAACAGTGTTCGATGTTGCATTTATTGGATAGGCACTAACCCTCACCCTTTTTATGTAAAAACTCAGACCATATGTATTATAAGAGTGCATCTTTTCCATAATGTCTAAAGGTGCATCATTTAAAATTTTGGGTATTATATTTTTTAATGAACAGTCTGATATCAGGTACCGTAATTGTGGTGTAACAAAGGAGTGTCGTCTCCGGAGTAGGGATGAATGTCTGACTGCTTTGGAAGGTTCAATTGCAAGAAATATTCAGGCAGATGTAGCGATCTACCTATGAATGTATCTATGCATGTATCAACTTCAATTACACATCATCACTGCAATATGAAATCCACTAAAACCTGTCACTCTGGAATGGACTACAGCTATGGACAGGAATACAGAAGAAGAAGAAGGAGGGCAAATTAGCCAAGGCCTACCCCGTGCATAAATACAGGACATAAAGCTCAAATCATCAATTCACCCATTCCATTATTCGAAAATGATGAGTAGCTACATGTTCACACTACTGTGCCATTTCAGACCTGGAACATTGTCAGTCAAGCTTACTGAATTTTTGTTAGTACGTTTTTTTGGGGGGGGGGTGGCTCTGGTGCAAGGGTGATTAATGGCCATGTGGTTTGGGTTTATCACTCTCTCTGGTCCTCATGTACCGCCTTGAAGGTGTCTGCTTTCCACAACATTAAAATGTAGCCTACAAACTTTTTTTGCATGGAAGATCCCAATGGCAGATGGATGGATGGATGATAGGGAATTTACATTCTGTATTTATGCACTTGGCAAGCTAATTAGGACAGGAAAAGGACATGACAGTGAGACAAAGAATGATTGAAACTGTCTTCCAACATAAGCCAAGGTGTCCCAACCAGAGCTGGATTCCAACCCTGGACCCAGTGATTGGCAGTCCGAGCTACCACTGAGCTAACCCTCCCTCTTCCGTTCCTTCCGCTTGGTGGCATGATAGAAATGATACACATTTATCAACCAATACATTAGTTGACAAATGACAATCCGGGCTTTGGAGTCTGAGTCGGGAGTCAGGGTCGTGGAGTCGGAGGTTTTTGGGTGGAGTCGGAGTCGAACTTTGATTTTCAGATGAAGTCGAAGTCGAAAATTAATTTGGTGATCCCGAATCCTTAAAAATAATTAATATAACTTACAAAAACACTGTTACAACAATGTGAAATGTACCTTGAATTCTTATAACAATTTCCAGAACAGATGTGCAAGTACAAAAGCCAGTGGAAAATTTCTAGAAGAACTTTTTGCCCAATGTTAATCATGTGTGATAAAATGCTGGTAAGCGGAGTCGGGAGTCGGAAACGGAATTTAGGAGACCTAAGGAGTCGGAGTCGAATTTCAAAAAGCCAAAGGAGTCGGGAGTCAGAGTCGGTTCATTTACTACCCGACTCCAAAGCCCTGTTGACAATACAAGTTATTTCTTAATATTTTGATTAACACTGGTCATTTCTCAAACTTTGTATCAGTCAGATATAAACAATCAATACTGGAATTACTCAAAACTAAATAAAAAATTAATGTATGTATTTCTGTATGAATTATTTTTACCAGTATAAGCAAAATGCCTATCAAGCTGGTATATAAATAGAGTAGGTCGGGGCATGCGGCCCCCCTTAACTTCGAGGTGCGATTTGACCTACTTTGTATGTAGCCCTGGACCCCTGTGGGACAGGGGTCATGGATCCTCCCATTGGAAAATCATGAGATTTGAAAGAAAGGGTTTGGGAAAATTCAATTATCTCTGTCAGTTTTATACTTATGCCAAAATCAAAAACACATTTTGAAAATAGATAAAATTTGCTACTGACGGCACCTATTTCTATGAATTCAGTCTTCCTGATATCCTCAGAGTTATCCTCTGAACTCCACATAAGATATTTTGTCCTTATGCATTGAGAAAATGGCCTTCTCTGATTGGTCAGAGTTCCAGTTTTTTGACGATGTCACAGGCAGTGATGGTGATGTCATAGCAGAGCAGTGGTGACATCACAGATCAGAGTGAGCTTGGTCAGTAGAATAGTATGTGAGGTAAATAAAAATCTTTGTGAATTATGGTGCATTAGTTTCTTTGCCATCTCACTTCTCCTGATGCAGTGTCAAAATCTCAAGATTTTGCATGGGATGACCGAATGGGTCCCAGGGCTACTTTGTATGGGCGATTATTTGAATGCTTATGCTGTCAGGAAGGGATCACTTGACTCTACTACTAACTAGTGAAACAAATGTCTACCAATTTTAATAAAGGAGTTACGGCCATTTTTGTAAAAAATTTAAAATGGCCTTCTTACCCCACCCATCAGGCAAGAAGCCCCCCTATTATAATCCTATGGCAATTTTTTTTGCGAGCGCATTCAGCTTAAAAGTTATTTCTTGGGGTTCTTCTATCATTTTTGAGGCATCCTATTCACTTTTTTTTAATTTCAGAATTTTTCTGTTCATGCTTTTATTTTTTAATATTTTGTGCCCCGTTTCAATTTCGGGACAATTTTTTTCTATTTTAATTAGCTACTCTTTCATAATTTAAGGTAGAGTACACATTATTAAATGGTTCCTGAAGCAGCTTCGACCCCTCAGTGAAGGGGGCCTCATGCCCCACATGATGTGGGGCCTCTCATCCCAAACCCACATATTTTAATTTGACCTCTATATTTTGAACTAAAAGGCAAAAAATCTGATCCAAATCATATTTATGTGATGGTCATAAAGTGAATCAATGCAGATATCCATTATACTTAAAGAGTTATTGTTCAAGTATCTTGTAATTAGATATTTTTTTAATTGCATATCAGCAAGACGTTATCTGGGCTATGGACATTTTCTACTTCTACTTCTACTTCTATATGGGTAATCTGCATCCGGAGACCATTACTGCAGATACGTGCATTGCGCCTGCGCCAGTCGCACACCGCAAAAATAAAAGCTCCTTATGTAAAATCCAATGAGGTGATTGTATACACATGTGCAGGGATAAAAACTGTACTTCCGTGCTAACGGATGATCTTCTGTATGCTATTCTTGAATGCGTCCAGTGATGGGGCCTCTATGGTGTTGTTGGGCAATCTATTCCAATCTGCGATGGTTCTTGGCAGGAAGCTGAATTTGTAGGCATCGATGGAAGTGCTCATGTTGAGGAATTTATCCTGGTGATATTGTCTGGTAGTTGTCGCCGACGGTCTTCTTACATATGATGGGATGTTACAGTCCTTGTCATATTTACATGGAATCTCAAGTTTTTTTTCTATGGTGTTGAACTGTGATGTCAGAGATGACTCTATTCTAGCATTGCAATATATGTAAATTAACTACAAGCTGTGATGTCATTTCAAACTGTGTCAGATCCCCCAGCTTCTAACCAATGCGAATCCACCAAACTGAGCATCATAGTTTCAACTCAGTGTCAGAGTTAAAATTGGGTCTGGGAAAACCCATGCAAGTTTGACATCACAGCCTCTCAGCCAATGGGCTGCCAGAACAAATATACATAACATAAGCCATGTGTTTACAAACAAATTGTCAAAGCCTTCGGTTTATACCTTCCATCAAAGTTTAAAGTCATAAGTTAGCAAGTTTGTAGATTTATCAAAAACTCTGTGGGGATTATAACAGTTGTCTACTGTGAATGCTCACAAAGCTGCCATTTGGTAGGATTAGACTGATGATTGCTGTGATAAATCATTGGGATCAAAAATGTAATGCTTCCTTCAATATATCAATGTTTGAACTGTGATGACGTAGTTTACGGTCAGCCCATTGGCTATCAAGCTGTGATGACGTAGTTGTAGGGGCTATCCCTGATAAAACTCTTACTCTGACACTGTGTTGAAACTGTGACGCTCAGTTCAGGAGGATCAACATTGGCTAGAAGCTGGGGAATCTGACCCTGTTTGAAATGACATCACAGCTTGTAGTTAATTTACATATATTGCAATGCTAGAATAGAGTCATCTCTGACATCACAGTTCAACAGCATAGAAAAAAAAACTTGATATTCCACGTAAGTATGACATGGACTGTAACAGCTGCTTGATTTTGAAGGATCTTGTATAGAAGCACTAGTCTTGCTATCTTCCGTCTGTTTTCAAGACTTTGCCACTGAAGAAGTTGCAGTATGTTGGTAACCGTTCCTGGCTCGCGGGAGTAGTTGGATGTGACAAACCTTGCGGCTCGGCGTTGGACAGCCTCTAGCTGATTTATGTGTGTCTTTCTATATGGGTCCCAGACAAACGACGCACACTCCATATGCGGGCGGACCATTGTCACGTACGCCTGTGCCTTGGTGTCACTGGGGCATTTCCGGAGGTTTCGTCTGAGGAATCCCAAGTAGTATCCTGGACTGATATGCACAAAACAACATTATATACATGTGTGCCCATGTTCCAAAATTATGCTGAACTAATAAGCTTATATGTTAATTTTTTTTTTTATTTCAAGATTAATGATAGGGAATATTATTCAACAAGTTTTTTGGATAAACTGACTGCTTGATTGATTAGACGATTGATTGATTGGATTGATTAATTTATTCAATGATTAATCAATTGAAACAGGTACATGTAGGTGTGTGCACTTCATTCTGAAACACTCATGTTGACTAGTGCACCACACTCTACAAATGTACCAAAACTAAATGCCCCTTATCTGACCCAAATTTTAGTTGCTTCGGTCATGTGATTCATCCTAGCTGGATAGCAGGGAACATAGATTGTGTCTGATCAATTGTTTACAATATCAGGATGGGCTGCATCCTAGACAGGGAAAACTTGTTCCTATAAACAAAATAAAACAAACTGAAACAGAATAAATGAAGAAATAAAGAGACAATTAAAGAAAATAATATATAAAAAAAGAAAAGAAGAAGAGAAAAGAATTAGTAGAAAGGCAAAATAGAAAAGAAAGAAAAAAAAGTAAAAAAAGAAAATGAAAAGAAAGAACAGAAAGAAAGAAAAGAAAGAGAAAAGAAAAGAAAGAAGATAAAGAAATGGAAGAAAAAATTAGAAAATAAAGAAGAAAAAAGAAAAGAAAGAATGGAAGACAAGAAAAAAGAAAAGAAAGAAGAGTAAGAACAAAAAGTAGGGGAAGCTTGGGAGAGTTGGGCCGCAGGGAGGGTTGGGCCACCCTGATTTTTTAGGAAACTAAGAAGTTTTTGAGAAAGCTGCAGCCACCAAAATTCTATAAAAATAAAAATCTTTCAATGGATGTAACATTTCTGACGATTTGCTTGTCACGATCTTTAGAGAGAAGAAAATTCAAATTTGGATGAAAAAAAGAAAAACTTAGCCATGTTACGAGTTTTTAATTGTCTGTCAGACAACAAGGACTGAGAAAAATTTTCTATGCCATGCTTGGTAGGCTTGATTATTCAGTTGTCATTAACATATTTTGGAAAATTATCAGACAACCGGTTTTGTCATAATTGGGATTTTGAGAAAAATGGTGGAATGGGGGAGAGTTGGGACAGTGCTAATACTCTCCCCACATGTGTTGCATTTACCCAGATTTATTTTTATGAAGACAGAAGAACTTGTCTAGAGCAATTTTCAACAGAGATTGGATATTTTTAGGCCTTAATATTTATTCATAGTCTAATAAAATTATATATCAGGAAATCTAGATGGGGAGAGTTGGGCAATCAGGCCGAGGCTTAAGTCTGACAGCAAACTAGAGTTGCAAGAGGCTCAATTCAGGATTAGCGACTTCTATGACCACCACAGTTCAGGTTAAAAATATTATGGCCTCAAGTGCAGCTTAACCAAACCTGATATATTGCAATGGCCCAAGTCTCCCTCCTGAATGGCCCAAGTCTCCCACTTGATGGGGAGAGTTGGGCCAATTTTTTTCCAATTTTCATGGGGCTGTAGCTCATATGTTCTTGGGCAAATATCAATGCAAACCTAAAGATATTTTTCTGAAATATTTCAAGATACAATACATGCATTAAGCATGTTTATATAGTCATTATTGTTAGCAGGAGGTGCAAGAATGTAAAAAGTGGCCTAACTCTCCCAAGCTTCCCCTATGGATAGATAGATAGATAGATAGATAGATAGATAGATAGATAGATAGATAGATAGATAGATAGATAGATAGATAGATAGATAGATAGATAGATAGATAGATAGATAGATAGATAGATAGATAGATAGATAGATAGATAGATAGATTGATTGATTGATATATTTATTGATTGATTGATCGGTAGATTCAATACAGAGTTGTTTGGTTGATTGATTGGTTAATTCATTGATTGAAACATTGATTGAAAACAAATAAATATGCTGCACACAAAAGATGAAATAAAATAAAATTATGTTAGAAGAAGTATATCTATGTTCCACAAATACTAAATAAGATAAATAATTATAAAAACATGGAAAATTAAAATTTATAGACAGTAATCGTTTTATTATATCAATTTAAAATTAAACTTTTAAATTGTGATTTAAAGAAGTAAAATTATATTAAAAGAATAAAACTTAAAAACTTCTGTAAACACTTGACATTTATTGACTGGAACATGATGCAATGATGAATTGACAGATAGATGATAGGGTGGAAGGAATAATATATTTAATTTTGCTTGGAAACAGGGCTCAAAGAGCTGCATTAAGCATATCTGTTGTTAGAACATATCTATATCGATCTATCTGTTAACCGGTCATCTGCTATTTTGGTCTGGTGCATGCATAAATACAGGATATAAAGTCTATCTATCTATCTTGGAGGGGGAGGGGGAGGGGGAGGGTTGGTCTAGTGGTAGCATGCTAGGCTGCCAATTGCTGGGTCCAGGGTTCAAATCCAGCTCTTGTTGGGTCACCTTGGCCTATGTTGGACAGCTGTTTCAATCATCCTTCACCTAATTGCCATGTCCTCCCCTGTCCTAATTAGCCTACCAAGTGCATATTACAGGACGTAAAGCCCGAATCATCCATTCCTTCATCTATCCATCTATCTATCTATCTATCTATCCATCTATCCATCTATCCATCTATCCATCTATCTATCTATCTATCTATCTATCTATCTATCTATCTATCTATCTGGTTGTCTGTCTGGTTGTCTATGTCTATCTTACTGATTGTCTATCCAAGTTGCTGTCAAGCTGTCTCTCTGTCAAATTCAGACATGCCTGAGAAAGCAATGCGTATAATTTACACCTCAGTGAGTACCAGAAAAGTCCATCAGGGCACATGTACAAGATTAGTGTAGCCTATCGCTTTACTGATTACTACAGCATCTGATGCGGGATCTGAATGTGCAATCCAGGGCTGAGATGTCCTAGTGTTTGACTTGTTGGGAATGCATCTTGGATCCACAAGATTACAGGTGTGGAAGAAAATATTCTAATGAACCCTATAACACTGAGCATGCACAACATCAGCAGCTGCTGCAAGGTTGATGAATTACAAACAAAAATAGACCTCCACCCAGGAATGCAGACAGAGCAACTGGGTCACTGACTCACTGGCCTGGTTTGATAGGTGTAACCAGGACTTGAGCTGGTTGTCTGTTTAGCAATATTAGAAAGTAGAAACGCAATACTAGTATACATATTGTGGCAGAATCATCAGCCCAGGAGCATGCAGGAGTAATCTTGCCGTGTAAAAAGGTTGGTCAATGTTTCTTCTTTCATTTTGAACATTCATACTATTTTTGAACCTTGTTAGCATTCACTAAAATAATCCAAATTTGTCACTTAACATGGTATCCCTGCTTTATTCGTGACATACCAGACATCCAAACATCAGTCCCCAGACTAATTTGAACATTTTTGTGGACGTAATGGACGGACATTTACACTTTTTAGCCTGGTGTCCAGTGTATAAGTTAAATTCATTGTGTTTTTTAATTTTTCAGTTGCATACATAGGTAGAGAGAGATAGACATGCATTTCCATCTCAATTGACATGTTAGCTGGTCTTTAATTCATGTAAATTACCGAAAATCAGTTGTGGACGTAATGGACGGACATCCATTTTATCCATTAAAGCTTCTTGTATCTTACAACCATCAGTGGCCATTGGACATTTTTTGCTTAAATCATTAAACCAATATCATATCTAGGCAAAAGCACCAAATTTGGCTGATTATTACATAAAAATGCCCTCCAGCAGCCTTTTGAACCCCTGACTGTAAATTTGCAAAAATATGGTTACAAGCAGACCTTTTCTTTGGACGTCATGGCTGCCATAATCGTCATATTGAAAAGTCAGCCAATGGTCCCTACAGAAGGTCAGGGAGGTCCAGTAAACAGATAATGTCACCGGCAGAATGTGAACTAAATATTAGGCTACAGCATTGCTGCAATAGATGGTGCTTCAGAAAAAGGGCCACTGGTTACATGCTAAAATTAACAAATTATACCCACTTTAAAGGTCTGCCCAGAGCATGGTTTTAATTGTATGCTCATAAAAAATGCCTAAATTTCTCAGATTTACTTGTTGATCAAGCTTAAATACTGCACTGTTTCTTCTTTATGTCAGAAATTGGTTTATAGGACCCTAAATTTACTTTTATGTGATCAAAACGCAATTGAGGCCTTTACTGTGCTTTCACCCTTGTCAGATCAGAACATATAGTGTGGTGGCTTAGGGAAATTACCGTTACCGGGCGGATAAAAGCATGAAACTTGGCATAATGATTGCTTTGGACCTTATTGTCAAAACTGGGGTGGGAGCCCAAAAATTGGAGTTAATTAAATGGGTCAAATCCAATATGGCGTCCAAGATGGCCGCCAAAAAAGAAAATAGCTTATATCTCGGCAACTAATCAACCTAGAAGCATGCTGTTTGATTCTTTACCTAGGTTTTTGGGGTCAGAGAATCTATTTAACATATCAGAATAAGTGTCAGATACTTAGATCACCTGTGGCTGACATATATGGTGTGATCTTCATCTTTTTTGTGACAAAACCTTGAAAATATTCTGTCACATGATTTATCTCCTGTCATATAATTTATCAATTCTATACAATGATAAGAAAGGCAAGAGATACCAGCAAAGGCAAAGAGATAATTACATTACTATCATATTATATTACTGGAACTGACTTGAGTTGTAGTCCTGTAGACATATGCATTTGATACGTGTAATCCATTTGTCTGTGTTATTTTAGCGCCAATAATTATAAGAATAAAAATCACCCAGTGAAATGCAAGACCTTCAAACTTGTTAGCCTACTGAATTTATTTCATACGAGTATAATGTAGTCAATACATTAAATGACATTGTGGGAGTTTGTAAATCATCTGAACTTGGGCTGTTCAGGGGTTATGAACACAATTTTGATTTTAACTTTTCCATTGAAACCACTGAGATGAAATGAGATTCTTGGTATATTTATATAAGATCATTCCACTTTCCTATTAATGTAAGCTTCACCCTCAATGTCCCTCATCTGCTACCTTTGGGACTGGGTAACCTAAACAGTATGTGATGTATGCAACTATGCATGTGTGGTAATTGTGTTCTTGTATTTGAAATAATGGTTGTGCACTATGTTGTTTTACCTCTGTTTTTACTTGCTAGTCATTCTGCCACATCATCAGACTTTTGGATATTTTTAATCAACCTTTCTGCGAATTGGCTCAAAACATAGGTGTTGTTGTAATGTTGAATTAAGGAAGACCTTCCAGAAAATTTCAGCTTAATTGGTCAATTATTGGCTTAGTCAAAACTATATTCTTTGCTCAATAAAACAATAAATACTCAACCAAGAGCTCTGAGATGCAAAGTTATGTGAGTAGACACTTATAATCCTGCAAAAATATTTATGTGGTTATGGCCTTGTTACTTTTTACCCTCATAGTGATAGACAGAAAGGGATAATACAGAGAGGGAGGATCTGAGAGAGAGAGGTCAGCAGAGAAGGAGAAGGCAAGGACACTTGAGCTTTGAGCTTGAGAGGAAGTAGAGAGATTTTAGCAGAGTAGGAAGGAGGCACAGAGAAACAGAGAGAGAGCTAACTAAAGAGATGGAGAATATGGAAGCTTTCAAAAGGAGGCAGGGAGTTAAGCGTCCCGCGGGAAAGAACAGTTTATATCATGGTAGAGGCAAGGACCAGAGATCAAGAAATAGAAAGGAGTCAAGAGAAAAAGAGGAGGCAGAGAAAGAGGGAGCAAAAGCTATTGTAGGTTAAAAGTGTTACTTTGTATGGGAGAGGCAAGAGCAGGAGAGCGGGCAGTTTACAGTACATTTAAATTTCTTCCTGCACCTGCAGAATTCTGCACAAAATTCTGCAGTTCTGCAGGAAGCTGCAGAATTCTGCAGTTCTGCAATTTTGGTCCTCTGTCACTGCAGCATTTCTGAAATGTTTCTGCAGCAAAATCTGTAATTCTGTAGGAGTTATGCACCTTGGGGGTTTTATGCACTTCTGCAGCAAGCTGCAGAATTCTGTAGGAAGGTGCAGAATATCACAAATTCTGCAGCTGCCTGCAGAATTTCACCAATTCTGCAGCTGTCTGCAGAATTCTACAGTTTCTCAAAAAAATCTACAGGAAGCTGCAGAATTCTGCAGTTCCGCAGCTCCCTGTTTGGTGCTCGTCTGTTCCAGCAGCATTTCTGTAAGTTTCTGCAGCAGATTCTGCAGTTCTGTAGGAGTTATGCGGCTTGGGAGAGCAGTGCTATTCTTGACGTAGCGAGGACTGTACCAGTGGGATCCCGGCATCCCACTGGTATGTTCTAGTCGGATACCCCCGAGGGAGCAGTTCCTTTTTTCTAAATGAGGACAGTAAGGAAACCAGTTGGATACCCCCGTACAAGTGCCTGGCATACCTACATAAGCATGAGGACCTAGAGGACACCAGGTGGGATACCCCCATACTAGTGGGATACCCACACACACAAGAATGAGGACAGTGAGGAAACCAACACCTCTTAAAAGAGACAGAACTTATAAACTACTCACAAGAGAATTTTTTATGACCTTTCAAGTCTGCTTATTAACTGCTTGGTCAAAGATTTTGAAAGTTTGAAGAAAATCCATTGGCTTTTTCAGAGACCCAGAGTCCCAGACACAATTTTGTAAGGTTGGGCCAAATTTGGTTAGGTCAAATTTGGGATTCGTAAAGTTTAATGAGGCTGTAATACAAATACACACCACATTCGCAGTCTCACTAAATGTTGCCATCTTCGATGCAGCCGATTCTCGATGTTTTTCAGAGATCCTTACAATGATCCTTACAAAATTTCATGGCCGTATACCTTAATTAGAAGTCCGTTTTAAAGTGTGAGAAGTTTAGATATCTGGAATCTGGATAACTGGATGATAGATAGATAGATAGATAGATAGATAGATAGATAGATAGATAGATAGATAGATAGATAGATAGATAGATAGATAGATACAGGCAACTCACAGAAGTTTGTGATGTAAATTTTAGCTTGAGATTAAAAAAAAAGTTGCGTTAAATAAACTCAATGACAAATAAGGTTGATTATCTATGAACATGAATATTGAGAATTAAAGTTTCTCTTGATATAGAACATGAACTCAGCTTTCTGTATCTCAAATGGTTATTCCTCTTTCTGCTAAATATCATTAAATGTCTTGTCTCGGAGCTCTTGGGCTTGGCCCAACAATTCATAGGCTTGGCCTAACATTCATAGGCTTGGCCTGGCGCGATTTTTAATCAAGATAGGCCTACAGAGTTGTATCAAATGTATCATACATACTAGGTTCCATACTATCTAAATCCAAAGTTTTAGAGGGATGTGTCGCTAAATAATGTTGCACTGGCCGTTTGAAGTTGGTGGGCAAAATCAAAACAAACATGCTTCCTATACCAACACTGAAATGTCCACTCAGAGTATTAAAAAAGAACTGCTCCCTTGGGGTGGGGGTATCCGACTGGTACATACCAGTGGGATACTGGTATCCCTCTACAGGGGCTAACCCCCTGAGGTAAATCGGAAATGCAATCTTGCAGCTAGCTAAAGAATTCTGTAAGAAACTGCAGAATTTCACCAATTCTGCAGCTGCCTGCAGAATTCTGCAGTTTCGTAAAAATCCTACAGGAAGCTGCAGAATTCTGTAGGAAGCAGCAGAATTCTGCAGAAAGCTGCAGAATTGGTGAAATTCTGCAGGTGGCTGCAGAATTTGTTAAATTCTGCAGCTTCCTACAGAATTCTGCAGCTTCCTGCAGAATTCTGCAGCTAGCTGCATAAGTGCATAAAACCTCCCAAGCTGCATAACTCCTACAGAATTACATGTTCTGCTGCAGAATTTTTTCAGAAATGCTGCTGAAACGGACGAGCAACAAATCCCCCGCCCCCCCCCCCCCCCCACCTGACCCCTAAACCATGCACTACTCCCACAAACAAACGTTGCTTGGGTAGCGGCAATACCTTGTTACAGTGCAGGGAATATCTACCCAAAACTGCCCGTGAGGGGCAGTGTTTCATCTCACCGTCAACAAGATTTATGTGCAACCTTGTGCCCTGTTAGGGTATCTGTTGTCAACCACAAGATGTGGCAACCTATTTAAACATTTTAAAACCCAACTTTGACACAATTCTCTCTCCCCTTTTCAAATCTGATGGATGCCATATGTCCCTGTGTATAAGCATGACAATGGAGTGTGGGAGGGTGGTGGGGATTATGTCCTGTATTTTTGCACTGCTGCATACAGTGTATAGTACCAGTTCAGTGTTGGGACTTGGGACCACAGTAATGCACTGATATATCCTTTGTATAATGCTAATTATTGGAAGATTATTAATACTCTCTTCTGAGGCTTCTGTATATTACAGATTTCTGAAAAATGTGTTTTTATTGCAAATACATGCATACATATAATTATTATGTTCATAATTATGGCTTTCTTCTTATTGTATATTTGGTCAATTTACATGTACTATAGGACTACATGATTAGTTAATTAGGAAATACATGTAGTCGAAAAAATACAATGTATACACAATTTGATAATCGGAGTCATTCTTTTTAAGAATTTTGAATTCAACAATGTCTCCCCAAAGACCAGTTTAATTAATGTGAGCAACATTACAGTTAATTATTGTAAAAAGAAAATGAGGAAAGGAGACACGTTATGGCTTTTTCTGCCCTAATCAAACGAAAGATGCTTTTTAATGTTAGTATGTGGGATTCTTGGTAAATAAAATATAATCTTGGTTGTCACAAGAAATGATATCTGGGGTCCCCATGGTGCAAAACAATTTTAAGGAATATCCTTCATTATATGAACTAATATTTACTGCAATCTGTAGCACTTCATCAGTTCTGAAACTTAGTGTATACACTGGGTTAGAAGGGGTTAACTTATAGATCCATGGTCAGAGGCTAATGACTAAAACCTTCTCTTGCTGGGCCTTTTCCCAAAACTAAATAGCCAGCTGAAAGTTTTTGGTGTGACCATGGATTAAATGGAATGTCACCAACCACAAGCAAAGGCACATACTCCTCTGCAGCATACGACTTGTCAAGATGGCAAGGCAGGCTTCCCAAGCACATGGCTTTAATCATCCAGAACAAATGCAACTGTCAACAAGCTGTCACACAAAAACCACCAGGAACTGGGGTAAAACTTGGAGCTGGTAGATATTCCCTGCACTGGTTAAAGAGTTCTGAACTTTGCAGATGCATTGCAATTTGTAACAAGCTGGATGAAGTAACGGAGCTTCTAAAATCCTGCAGGGAGCTGCAGAACTGCAGAATTCTGCAGCTTCCTGCAGAATTTTTTAAGAAACTGCAGAATTCTGCAGGCAGCTGCAGAATTGGTGAAATTCTGCAGGTGGCTGCAGAATTTGTTAAATTCTGCAGCTTCCTACAGAATTCTGCAGCTTCCTGCAGAATTCTGCAGCTAGCTGCATAAGTGCATAAAACCTCCCAAGCTGCATAACTCCTAGTCCTTCAGAATTACATATTCTGCTGCAGAATTTTTCAGAAATGCTGCAGGGGCGGACGAGCACGAAAAAACCCCGACACCCTGACCCCCCGAAACAAACGTTTCCTTGGTAGTGGCAAGACCCTTTTCACAGAGGTCTGAACTTGGCAGATGAATTGCAGCGGGCTGGAGGAAGTAACAGAGGTTCAGAAATCCTGCAGGGAGCTGCAGAACTGCAGAATTCTGCAGCTTCCTACAGAACTGCAGAATTTGCTACAGAACTGCAGAATTCTGAAGCTTCCTGCAGAATTATTAAAAAAACTGCAGAATTCTGCAGGCAGCTGCAAATTGGTGAAATTCTGCAGCTTCTTACAGAATTCTGTAGCCAGTTGCAGAATTCTGCAGGCAGCTGCAGAAGTGTTGAAATTCTGCAGCTTCTTACAGAATTCTGCAGGTCTAGCAACAGAAGTGCATAAAACCTCCCATGCTGCATAACTCCTACAGAATTACAGATTTTGCTGCAGAAATTTTTCAGAAACGCTGCTGGGACAGACGACCACCAAAACCCCAGACCCCCCCCCCCCCCGAACCCCGACCCCCCCCACCCGACCCCCACACCAACGTTTCCTGGGTAGCGGCAACATACTTGTCAAAGAGGTCTGAACTTTGCAGATGCCTTGCAACAAGCTGGAGGAAGTAACAGAGGTTCAGAAATCCTGCATGGAGCTGCAGAACTGCAGAATTCTGCAGCTTCCTACAGAACTGCAGAATTTTCTGCAGAACTGCAGAATTCTGCAGCTTCCTGCAGAATTTTTAGGAAACTGCAGAATTCTGCAGGCAGCTGCAGAATTGGTGAAATTCTGCAGCTTCCTACAGAATTTTGCAGCAGTGCATAAAACCTCCCAAGCTGCATAACTCCTACAGAATTACAGATTTTGCAGCAGAAATTTTTGAGAAATACTGCCGTGACAAAGGACCACCAATTCTGAAATTCTGCAGGTGGCTGCAGAATTCTGCAGGCAGCTGCAGAATTCTGCAGCTTTCTGCAGAAGTGCATAAAACCTCCCAAACTGCATAATTCCTACAGAACTGCAGATTCTGCAGAAACTTTTCCAAAATGCTGAATGCAGTGACAGAGGACAACCAAAAAAATCTGCAGCTGACTGCAGAACTGCAGAATTCTGCAGCTTCCTGCAGAATTGTTTAGGAGACTGCAGAATTCTGCAGGTGGATGCATAATTTGTGAAACTTTGCAGCTTCCCACAGAATTCTGCAGTTCAGCAGAATTGCTGCAGAACTGCAGAATTCTGCAGTTACCTGCAGATTTGCTGCAGAACTGCAGAACTGCAGAAAGAAATTATACTCTCCTCGCAGTTTAAGAGGAGGCATAAGAGGGGGGGCAGACTTAGAGAGGGAGGATAGAGTAGCTGTTGGAATGCGGCAATAACGAGAATGAGGCGGTCCAGAAGCAATCAGGGGAATGCATAGGCAAGAAGTAACAAGAGCCATTGATATGAGGCACACAAGGAAGAGACACAAGTTATATCAAGAAGGAGACTATACTAGAGCTAGGTGTTAGAGAGAAAGCAGTAAAGGAGAAGATAGAGACACAGAACAAGAGAGGGAAGAGTAGTAACTAGAGCTGGAGGAGGCTGAGAAAGCTAGAATGTGAGAGATATTGGAATTTGGAGGCAAAAGTTACCTTGTTTGGTGGAGGCAAGAGATAGGGAGGAAGCAGAAAGGGAGGAGGTGGAGAGGAAGGAAGCAAAAGCCAGGTAAGAGGCAGAGAGGGAGAATAGAGGATGTATCAGGAAGGAAGCAAGAGCTGGAAGAGGCAGAAAGGAGGAATAGGCCCTACAAGTAGGAGGCTGAGGGAGAGGTTACTGGAAGGAGAGCAGCAAGACATGGGCCACAGGGCAAAACAATTATACTAAGCTATCTGGACAAAGAATTAAAGGGCAGGATAATTAAGACATTATACAGGGAGGCAGCAGAGAGAAAACATACTATTGCTGAGATCTGCTGTATTATGTTGTGTGTCCGTAGATTTGGTGTGGAATATCAGTGTTAGAGTTGACATAATGTCATTTCTTCACTTTTTTAATCACATTTTCACGATGATTTATGAGTGACCATGCCACGTCTCGCATTCTGTGGCAGAATAAGTGTTGCAGTTCGCCCAAAATAACTTGAAATGCATCTCAGGCCATCTGGTTAACATTGGCTCACCCCCAGCCTCATTTTGCTTCCCTCCTGAAAAAATCCTAGTGACGTCCCTGAGAATAAGACTGGACAGTTTTTGTATGCTTCAAAAGTGACTATTGATCACGCATACAGGTTGTGCTATGGCTCCCATACACAGTCATGGAAATTACCATCTGCTCATGACAACCAATGTCTTCAGCCCCACTCCAGTACTGTCATCTCTCTCCCATGACCTTCTCAAAGTGTCATATGGCCCAGCCATGACTTAAGCAGTACTCAAAATCATCTTTGATAGGCTATTAAAAAATAACTGTTGCTTCTATCACTTCCAAACTTGGCATGAAGTTGTATCACAGTATCAACTAACTCTATCAATTTTGGCAGGCTTATCCATTACATAATGAGGAAAAGAACCCGAAGGCTCCAGAGAAATTAGGAAACTGTCATCAGCTGCTGATGACTTCGTGGGTACCTCGCGAAATGGGATAGAATATGTCCCGCTACTGTCATGCTGCTGTGTGATGAGGATGGGTGCACAGAGATCAGACTTCCTTTTGATACCCAACTGATCAACCCCACACACTCAATCAGCCTGTCAGGGCCAGGACTTAGCTGGAATTGCAATTGTCATCACGTGATGGTTATTTCCCAGACTGATACAGGCTACATGTGAGATAGGCCTTTCTCCTGCAGATAACGCTGAGAAACAGGAATGATCTAAGACAATTGACAAGCAAAAATACTCTCAAGAGGTACAAGAGACAAAAGAAAGATGCTGAGAAGCTATCCTCTGCTAAGTCAGCCAGCAATGATGCTCAAATGACTCTGAATTTTTTATACTAATCCATCATTTGGACATGCATACATGAATGTGACAAAAATTAAATCTACAATTAACACATATATAAACTCAATTGAATAAAATGACATATTAAAAGCAGGTTAATCAAAATTCAATGTTGATAACTGTTAAGTTATTTTGAAACCTAGATCGTTATGGACTAGACCCTATATGTTCAGCTTAGTCTCTCTTACATTTATGAAAGACTTCTGTTTAGAATGCCTGGGGTTATGCCGTTGAATAAGAAAGGATTCAGAAAGTTTCTCTGTTGAACTCGGGCACTTTCATATGTGAGACAGCACAATTCTTTTTTTTGATTTATCTGTCTTCACTGAACCATTGAACAGTTGCATCATGATGTCATTTGGCATTCATTATTTACTTTTGTGGCGTATTCATCATATGGTCTCCCAGGGTGGAATTTGGTCTCCCTCTGATCAGTCTAAAATGTCTGACCGACTTTGCATGGAGGAAAATGGAAAACCAAAGGCAGCTAGTGTGTTGCTGAAGTATGACCAAAGCCAGCTAGTGTGTTGCTGAAGTATGCCAGATGCTGGTGAAGTGTAGCTGTAAAGGAATTTGCTCAAATTACAAATGTTCACAAGTTAATTAGCGAATCTTCATGCGTTGTGAAAGTACCAATATGCTAAACAAACTTTTGACATTATATAAAACTTGTGATTCATTGCCCATTTTATATATAGAAACTTAAAAAAAAGACTTCAAATGTAGAGTGGGGAAGATTTCTATTCATAATCCAATTGTGTTTTGTGTTTCCCAGCTTCATAAAAGTGTTTTGACTGAATTCTTTCATATTTTTTGTTGCTTATGTCATATACCCCTATCAAAATGTCATCAAATCAATTTGGGACCATCATTTTTGGATTCCTTGGCTATAAAAACCTAGGAAATGACGTATTGCACAAGCACATAGCATTATTATTGGCCAATCCATGAGCAAAATCGTTTTTGGCGGCCATCTTGGACGCCATCTTGAATTTGACCCATTAAATTAACACCGATTTTTGGGCTCCCCCCCCAAAATCGTTCTTAGGGTTGTTATGAAGCCACATGCCAAGTTTCATGCTTTTATCCACCCGGTAACGGTATGATTCAATATTGACCGTAAGCCACCCTACTAATATGATGTCAGTTGTTGTCACCTAGTGGCAATGGTTCAATTCCTCGAACTCTGCACAGGGCCGTCCCTAGGCCAATGCAACCAATGCAGCTGCATCGGGCCCTGCACTCTAGAGGGCCCCGCACCCTTAAAATAACATAAAAGTCATACAATGAAGACATGTCCAATGTACACCAGCAGTGCTGACATGCTTAATTGTGTATCTGAGCAATTAGCCCTTGTTCTGTCATCTTGTGTTGGTATACTAATTGCACCTCTGCCCTCTTTATTGCAATCAACATCCTACATTTGCACCTTTCAAGGCAATGGCCAAAGAGAAATAAGGGTTGGCCAATATGGTGACACTGCACACAGCAAAAGACAAAAATAGCATGCAATGCATGAACCGTGTCCTCGGGCCACCAAGTTTTTGAGGTATTGGTTATGAAATCACCAGTAGTGTTGCAACAGGAGATGGCAGATGATGTCATGAAGGAAAGTATATGCGAAACAATGGCATTTACAAGTGTTAGGCAGTGACGACAGTATTGTAAATTCAACTTGTCTCTGCCTCCTTGACCACAACTGATGTAACTTCACATAAATTGTATTCTGAGTTGTTTGTTAAATTTTGGTTGAATAAAAATATCTGAGTCTGATCTGAATCTGTTAGAATGTTTTATCATCTGCCCAGTCTGTATGGAAATTATTATAGCAGCTGCACCCCTTTTGGGAGTGATCACTCTGGTCCCTGCACCAGCAGCATGGGAGAACATGTTCATGTGTAGCCTACAATGCATACATGTATTGTGTAGCAGACCTACTGATAATGTGTTGAATGACCTGTATTTTTCTTTAGCCCAGATTCCGCAACACAGTCTCAAAATCCTGATCTCTCTCCTTTCTGCAGACTGCACAAGCATGGTTCCACATGTTCCAAGTTGAAACTGCAGAAAAAGTGATTACTGTTACAGAAAAGTGATACATCTGATTAATCAATAATCATTCAACCTAAGTTGATCATTTATAGATATATTTTACTTGTAAGTTTAATGTGAACAGGGTTGCTGCTGGTGCATGTGCTGCAATGCAGTTGGAGTGACACAGGCAGGCCAGAGAGAGGGGTGATCACTCCAAGAAGGGGTAAAGGCTGAACTGGGTCACCCTGACTCACTTACATAGGCAAAACATAGAAGTGCTGTAAGTTGGACTACCTCCTCCAGCATGCTTTGGCACATACTGTAGGACCAGTGCTAAGGAGTGCTGAGTCTTCTGGTAATACCAGTGCTGCTCCTTACGGATTAATAGCACAACACAGAGCCAGATTTTGCAGAAGTGTTCATGAGGTGATTGAGCCATCGAAGAAAATAGCTTGCATGAAGTAAATAAAGGATGGAGAGGCAGGAAACTTAGGCAGGGAAGCTCAAGTATCATTATGATCACTAGGATACATGCATTGTGAATGTCATTTGCCCTGTGAAACGTTTTTCTGTAAACACCAAGTTGTGTAGTTGACAGGAAATGGCTTTGACAACAAGGTGTTCTCTTCAGGGGGTTCTCCCCCCGACGAACACAATAACCAGAACAAGATATCTTTTGTCATTGCAATGCAATCTCACTTTTAAGGTGGCTCGATACTCGTGAACTTTCCAAGATAGGATTTCTTAAAAACAGTTTTGAATGGTCCAAAATATAGTTTATAGCAAGGATATGTAAACAAAAGTTTCATGAAAAAGTGGAGTTGTTTAGGAAACTGGCAACATGCTCACTTGGGGGTGCTGCTACTACCATACCAATGCCACCAGAGCAACAATGCTGGCCTACCATATTAGAGTAACAAATCAAATGTACCAAAAAATAAATCTGAGATTTCTGACACAATAATTGTATATGTGGCATGACTTCATTGTAAGCCTTTTTCGTGAAATCTTAAAATATGCAAAAACATAGATGGCGCCACCTACGTTTGTAAGCTAAATATATGGTTCCACCGTGATTTTATTATTGATTCTTTTAGAGGAAAGGTCAGTGTCATAGTGTGTACCTTTTGTTTCCATCAGCTAATACCTCCATAGAAGATATGAGCCCCTAAAAAGCTGTAAAAATGTGAAATTTTATGCAATTTTCTTGGCTTCAATCATAGATTTATTGGGCCCTTCCTACACAGTCCCTATTAATCCAAGATTTCAAAATACAATACCAATTCATAGTTGAAGAATGACCAGTCCAGGCACAATGTATAATATAGCAATATATTACCATTACCCAGGTACCAGTGGCTTCAAACTTGCCTATTTTCATGAAAAAGTGGCGTTTTTGAGGAAATTGGCAAACATTCTCTCTTGGGGGCACTGCTACTGACTTTACAATGTTGCCATGGCAACAGTGATGGCCTGCTATGTTAGAGTTATAATTGAAATGTACCAAAAAGAAATCTGAGATTTCTGACGCAATAATTGTATATGTGGCACCACTTAATTGAAAGCCTTTTTTGCCAAATCTCAAAATATCTGAAAACATAGGTGGCGCCACCTTTGTTTGTAAGCTCAATCTATGGTTGCACCGTGATTTTATTATTGATTCTTGTAGAAGAAAGGTCAGTTTCATCATGTGTATGCTTGGCTTTGCTCAACTAGTACCTCCATAGAAGATATGAGGCCCTTAAATGTGGAAAAAAAATTTAATTCTCCTTAGCCTCAAAGATACCTTTTTAAGGCCGTAATTACACAGACCCCATTGACCCCAGATTTAAAAATACAATGCCATTACTCAGTTCAAGAGTGACTATTCCAGACACAATGGGTAGTGCAGCGATATATTACCACCTTTCAGGCGGAAATATGAGCTAAAAATGCATAATTTTGACTTTTTGTTTTTGCCAATTTAGCTCATTTGGCTCAAAATAATGAAACCATGGTTACCATGGCAACCAATAATCTGACAGGTCCAAAATTTTTCTCGAGAACTTCTATCCAATAATACTTCAATCCTACAAAGTATGAAACGATTCCGTGACGGGGCACATTCCAAATTTTCTGGAAATCGGTTGATTTTCTCAGATAATTGCTCTTAAGGTGGCTCGATACTCGTGAATTTTCCAAGATAGGATTTGTTAAAAATAGTTTAAAATGATCCAAAATATAGTTTATAGCAAAGATATATAAATGAAAGTGGTCGCTACCAGCCTTTCTTTCAAAATATTTGAGGTGATGTAAAAGAAAGTCAGTCCAAGCAAACCTGAAAAACTCAATTTTTTTCTTAATTTTTTTACTGTGAAGTATTCCCTGCCATTCAGTGGCCATTCATTCTATGTTATTAAATGAAGCATGGAATTAAAGAGGACAGTTCTATGGAAAAGTTGATTAAAATTCCAGAAAGATATATTTAGTTTAAAGAACTTTTCTAGAGGTTCGGAAAAAAAGTTTCGATTTTGAAAATTTTTATCTTTTTATGAATCATAGTGCTAAAAAAAAAAGACTAGATAGAATTTTCTATTTCTTTGTCATCTGTTTCCAAATTAAGTGGGGAACAATGTAATAATATTCACAAGGCTTCCAACGGGCCTTTAAATTGATATAGAAATTTATTTATATAACAGAGTCATTTTTGCGAAATTAGACGTGCTTGCCGAAAATTGCCTGCAGAAATTTGCTATTCGCGCCAGAAAGCTGAACTTATTTTGACATAGCGTAGACTTCATGGCGAATCCGATGCTGCAAACGAGAAGTTTCTAGTCCAAACAGAAGTGGCGCAAATGCAAAACGAAGCGGCCGTCGCATAGAATTATTAGAATTGAAAAAAGATGTTGAAGCAGTCTCAGCACAATGGTGACCAGTGGCGTAGCTAGGGATTTTCTCTGGGGGGGCAAATGACCCTCAATTTTCCCAAAAAACCATCGCTGACATGGGAGTGCCGACAGTACATTTCTCTTAGCTTTACCGGATTCTCAAATGACACATACTGAACACTGAGAACACTTTCAACATGATGATACTGGTAAACTAGATTCTGCAACATAAGAAATGCATGCTTTTTCAAGGTTTCATAACTTTTGAAGTAATATATTTAACTAATTGTAACTTGCCACATTAGCTTATAAGCTACTCAACTAAAGATTGTGAACGTTTGAAGAGAGTCCATGGATTATTCTCTAAAATCTTCAATACCAATTAGAGACCATTCAGATTTAATGGATAACCACATAATGAATTATCGCTGAAGCAAAATAGACAAATACGTTTTTTTTTCTGTTATTTAAAACTATTCTCTATTTCCTGTGTCTGTCACATTTCGTGATGTACAGTCATACGTACGGCAAACTTAAAATACTAGTAACAAGAAATAGGATTGCTACGAAATATTTCTAAATTTCCTTTCGCCTCTCCTTTTGACTTTTTTCTTTCCCTTCGCAGTGCATCCACAAGAAAGGGAACATTTTTAAGGGGGAAAATTGTGAAAAAACTTTCTGTAGGAAAGTATCACAGAATTTGACTTTAGATTCAGTCAAAACAAAGGGAATCTGGTTTCTATATGTGTAAAGATGAGAAAAATTATCTCCATAAAGTCATGATTTTCAGAATCTGAAAGACAACGCTAAGAGCGAATAAGGTCAGGGAAAACATTCAATGATCAAGGTGGCATCAGGGAAAATACAGAGATTCAGGGAATTCATCAAATTGCTGTGGATCTCCGGTTCATTTTCCCTTTTGTTTCCCCATTTTCCCTGTAGTTTTCCTCCTTTTCTCTCTTTTCCCTCCTTTTCCCTCTTTTCCCCTCCTTTTCTCTCCTTTTCCACTTTTCCCCTCATTTCCCTATTTTTTTCCCCATTTCCCCATTTCCCCATTTTTCCCCAAAAAGTTGTCTGGGGGGGCAACTTGCCCCCCCTGCCCCCCCCACTAGCTACGCCACTGATGGTGACGTTACGTTAGATAGGGCCTGCCTGGCTGCGCGTGGATGTGCTCAGATGACGTCATTACACGAGTAGCGAGCCACCTTAAAGGCCTTAACATCACATGTGAGTCCGAAGTCTCACACAATTCCTTACACCTGACTCTTGTTTGTTTTGGTTTACTTCCTCTGCTCTTTGCCAGGAAAGATCCTGGGATCTCAACACCATGTAATGCATCAGACAATTTGTTATCTTTTGTCTTTTCTCTTTAATTTTATATGTAATATACATTCCTAAAGATATAAATGCATGGAGGCAACAGGAGATCTGCAGAAAAACAGATATAGAAATACATAGAGAGGTATAGGTAGCCAGAGAGGTAGCCAGAGATGGATGGATGATTGGGCTTCATATCCTAAATTTTTTAATTATAACTATATCGTGATTTTCCCAAGTGAAAGTTCGCTCATTATATTACAAATTACCAGTTTTTCATTTGTGGCCATTGTCAAATTTGTAATCTTTTTCTGTATATATATAGACACCCTGAGAAGATCTCAACAGTTTAAACCAATTCTGGTGATCGAGATCATACTCACATGAGAGATAAACCATACTCCAGGCTCTCATATAGTGTTAACACTGACATAGGAACATCATTTGGCAAAGCCAGGCTTCTTGTAGAACAGGACATTGATGCAATTTCTAAAGTAACAGATTATGTGAGACCGGCTGTTCATGCATAACCACAGAGAAGGATTCAGGTGAACAGGAACCTTGTCATAGATGTCTTGTGAGAAGCACCTTTGCCCGACTGACCAAAGAAAGGCCCCATTTAAGCATGTAACTCCCGGAACTCCTGGACGTCCCGCAACTCCCGTTGACTCCCACTAACTCCTGCTAACTCCCGCTAACTCCTGGTAACTCCCGCTAACTCCCGTAACTCCCACTAACTCCCGCTAACTCCCACTAACTCCTGCTAACTCCCCTAACTCCTGGTAACTCCCACTAACCCCCGCAACTCCTGGTAACTCCTCTCAACTCCCGTAACTCCCGTAACTCCCTGAAGTCCCAAATGGAGGCTCCGTTTGGGAGTTACATGCTTAAATGGGGCCTATTTGCCGCTCTTCTGTTAATTGGTGGGATTTCACAAACCATATTTCTCTCTGCATAATGGAGGTTCTTCACCACTTCCATCATCTTTCTGGCCTCCTTGTTACCGTCCTTCCCAGTCTGTTTTATGTCATTGGTCCCCATGAGTATCACGTTTACGTCAAACTTCTCTTCAGTTTTCACTTTCTCAATGTCTTCTATTGTAAACGTGTGCTCCGAGAAGCTCCATTTGATGTCGTCATCCATGAATGGTGTAATTCTCTTACTATTCGAGTCTCCAATTATGAGGGCCTTTATCTGCTTCTGCTTCTGGCGGGGTCTGTGCTCTTCCAGTTTCTCTCTGGTGATCCTGTCCACCAAGTCCTTATTTAGTATTTCACTTTCTTCTAGTTTGTTCATGAGGGATTCGATCTTGTTCTCAAGGGTCGCTCCCAAAAAGTACGCATCAACGGCAAATTATCATCTGTAACATCAGTAAAAAGTGGGATCCCCCAAGGTTCTGTTTTGGGACCACTATTATTTGTAGTCTACATCAACGACCTTCCAGACAACTTAACTACACAAGCTTATCTCTTCGCTGATGACACCAAAATTTACAAGATTGGCAAACCACCGGGAGTCGACGAGCCCGACCCTCTACAACAGGATCTCAACTGCCTACAGTCCTGGTCAAATGAATGGCTTCTCCGTTTTCACCCTGATAAGTGCAAACGCCTATATGTCTCCAGGAACCTCACTGACTCGCGGGTTAATGCACTTACACTAACCCCAACAGGGCAAGAGCCGGTACCACTTCAGACAGTCACGGAGGAGAAGGACTTGGGAATAGTCATCGATTCCAAATTGAGGTTCGACACCCACATCAACAGCACTGTTAAAAAGGCCAACAAGAATATGGGGATCATCAGGCGGACTTTTCACCATTTAGACAGCAAAATCTTCACTCCATTATTTAAAGCCCTCGTAAGATCTACAGTAGAATATGGACAAGCGGTCTGGAGCCCATACCTCCTTGGGGACATAAAGAAAATTGAACAGGTCCAACGGTTTGCAACTCGCCAGGTCAATGGCCTAAGTGAACTCTCATACCCGGCTAGACTACAAAGTTTAAATTTACCTACTCTCCGCTTTCGTAGACTCCGCGGCGATATGGTAGAAGTTTACAAGATCCTGACTGGACTATATGACACAAGAGTAACGCCCAACTACCGTCAAGCTACAAGAACCTCTCGGGGACACTCCAAGAAGCTTTTTCAGGAACGATCTCGCCTTGACTTAAGAAAATATTCATTCAGAAATCGCATAGTGTCAGCCTGGAACAGCCTTCCAGAATCTGTCATCTCAGCTCCCAACTTAAATACCTTTAAAAATCGCCTCGACCACCACTGGAGGGACCACCCAATGAAATTCGACCCACAACTAACCTGGTGAGCGACTTACGGCCGAGACGATGGCAGCATAAGCAGCCAATGTCTCAGCACATAAACTTCATCCGGTCTCAGATAGCCCACCACCCGTCAACTTCGAAGAGCTCGGATTACATACTCGCCCAAATTGGATGTAACTCATATCGGTGCTGAACTTTGTATTACCTCAGGGTTTTTGGAATACCTCAGGGTTATTTATCTCTCCGTCCACATTCAGTATATGAACATGTGCAATGAGTTTATGACTATATTTTGGAATATTACATTATTACTTTGCCTATGGGCCATTTTTACGCCAGAAGTATTAGAGTCTACCTGTGATAAACCAATTGGATACCTATTTGTGCTAATATTAGTTACGTATTACTGTTTACCTTTGTCAAATGGGACTGTGAGTTGAGGCAGCATAAGCAGCCACTCCCTTATCAACTGTACATAGTGTAAATACATGCACAAGGAGTTGGAACAATTGCACTTTATCCTACGCATCCATAAAAACTGTGTAAATTGATCTGATCATAGAGGTCATATAGACCTGCGATCAGCGGATTACTTAACATTACTTAACATTGTTGTCCCTGGTCTCCATCTCTTTTCGCTGTTCATTAATCTTCTGTTCCTCATTTTCTCTGGATGACCTTCTCAGTTCTTCTATTTCGTCGTTGTGCTTTCTATTTTGTGCTTCTAACTTCCTCGCCAAGTCCTTCTTCATTTCGTCCATCTTTTTCTGGTGGGTTTTCTTTGTTCATCTAACTTCTTCTGGTGGTCCTTTTCTCTCTTGTCGAGTTCGCCTTTTTGGTCTAGGGCCTTCGTCTTCTCTTTTTTTGCTTTTTTCAGCTCCTCCTTTAGCTTAGCAATTTCCGTATCCTTCAGAGCGAGGGCTTCATCTCGTTTTTCCTGTTCCTTCCGGAGCTTTCTGTTTTCTCTTTCGCATGTTTCAGCCCTGGTTAAGTTTTCTTCGGCCTTGTTTTCTTTGTCTTCCGCCTTTCTTTTGTATTTTTCCGCTTTGGATTCTTTTCTTTCCAGCTCCTCCAGAAGGGACCTGACTTCCTTCTGAGTCTTTGTAATTCTTTCTTCCCCTCCTCTTGGGTTGTGTGCTCTTCCAGGTTGAGTCTGGGTGAGATGTGGCTGCTGTCGTTTTCGCTGTCTCCAAGTTCCCCGTCGTCTAGGCTTTCTTGGCCGTGGGGGTCTTCAGAGCTTTCATCCTCGATCTCTATTTCAGAGGGGGCAGCTTCACTGGCTACGCTTGACTCGTCTGGGCTTTCATAGGCTTCCGGTTCTCCACCTGCTTCTTTCTCCCCAGGGTCATCATCTTCTGGTTCACCTCCATGGTTTACCATGGTTCCGGCTTCATTGATCCCACCATTGGCAGTGTTGTCAGTGGTAGCCTTTTGTTTGTGCCTTGTCACTCTTGTGGTGCTTTCACTGTCATCTTCTGGGGTTTGCCGCTCTTCTTGTGCTACTGGTGTTTTTTCCTGCTTATTTTCTGGCAGTGGGCCTTCTGGGGTTCTCAGGTGTTTCACCTCTTTATCCCCTTTCGAGAGTTTCTCTCTGCCCTTCTCAGCCTCAGGAGCTTTTTCTCCTTTATTTTTTGCAGGGTGGTTTGTGTCCTTTTTTGAGGGTTTCTTTTTTTTGTTGCTGTTGTTACTGTGGCCGGAAGAAGAAGAAGCAGACGACAACTTCCGGTAGGGCGCCTGGCGGCCGTCAACGTTGACCAAGGGTCATTCTGTCGATACCCGTACTATTGTGAAGACTGCCTATTGTAGCTGTGCTGAACACGAGAGAAGACATCCTTCTACTAAGTGTAAGTACGATCTACCATACTGGCGACAAGGATGAGATCTTGTTGAGAAAGGATTCTTAGCAGTATTACGATTGATCTGTGGAAATTCTGTGGAAAATCTGAGGTATTTTCATTATTTCACAAGCTATTAGCGTCCGTAGTTACGCCATTTTATTCACGTCGTAGTGGCGCGAAAATATTTGACACTTGATTGAGAACTGTTATATCACATCTGGCCATCAGAATTGCCATTAATAAGTATAATTATCATTGGTGAGATAGCACAGAGGGATATCTGTGGCGATTGCAAGTTCCAACATTTTGAATTGACAATTAGCAATATTAAAAGGTGTGACAGTGGATTGTAATCAGCAGGAAGTGGCACCCATTTTGACAGCTGTCAAGTGTCATTTGCCAGTGTTTGTGGATTGATTATTGATGTTACCCTGAATAAGTGAGCAATCAGATTACAATTATAGTGTACTTTTGCCATTTACAAGCAATTTTGAAAAAAGAAAAAAGAAAAAAAAAAGGCCTAATTGAATTTATTGAAAATAGATAAATAGAGGCCCTAAAATAGACTTAATTTAAATTAAGCCAGATATACAGGAACAATAACAGCGTAGTCCTGTTGGAGTATTTATTAAAATTTCCTGTTGTCATATTCTGCATTGTGACTATTGCATTGAACAATTATTATACAATCTGCACTTCTCAATGCAAATTATTTAAATCACAAAATAATACTTGCACTTGAACATTGCCTGGATTACGGTTGACTCCTGTTGAGTTCAATTGAATATATTATATTGAAACCTCGGGTGGACCTTCACAAGTTACTTAAAATAGTAGCATTATTGTAGTTATCAATTCTGAGGAAAATTTATGGTTGCAATAGTTTGAGTTCAACACAGACTTGGTATCTAATAGCTACTAATTGCTCAGCTGCCATTGAACTGTTTTGTATTATACACTTGGATTTTGAAGTCTGTACTTTCTTGCACCTTTTAAAACAAGGGATTACGGTTCATTTAAAAGTAAAAAAAAAAAAAAAAAAGAAAAAAATAAATTTTTTATTTTTTCATTGTTGATCTCATAATAACGGCGTAGACCTGTTGATTTGGGAACATTTTTATTGTGTCTGTATGCGCACAGTCAAAGGACATTAGTTGGTGTCTGTATTTAATCTGTACACATTGACAGCGTAGACTGTCATCATTTATTCACATACTTGTTGTATGTTTCCAGTTTGTGTTGAATATATAATAACGGCGTAGTTCCGTTGTCCTTGGAGGACTAATTGAAATTTGCATTCAACACATTGAATATATACTATTGTTGGGTTAATTTCAACAGAGCAATATGTCGTTCCATTTGGACAGGGCAACTAAAGAAGAGCTGTTGCAAATAAAAGGTGTAGGGGAAGCATCAGCCGCTAAGCTTCTGCAGTTCATTGGTAACCATGGTACAATAAAAACATGGGTGGAGTTCATGGGCTGTGTTAGAGGCGCAAACTTTGAAGAACTCAAACAGATGCATCAAGACGGTCGTATAACCTCTAATATCGCGGATTTCGTCAATCTCGTTCCCGATTCTAATGTGACACCCGCAGATACGCAGGGGGCCGGTGCGAATGCTGGTACCAACCAAAATGAGACAAAATCGGAAGAGCCGGCCGAGAAAGAACCGGAGATACTTGACGAACATGAGCGCCGACATCAGGAAGTCATGAGGATCCTTAAAGATTTACAACTCCGGACGGTGAATGGCGAGACGGAGAGAGTCACAATGAATGAGCAGATTGGAGGGTTGCAGCGCAGAGAGATGGAGTTGGGCAGTCAAGTAATGAGAATCGAGAGTAAGTTGGACGCTTTAGATCTTCTTGTAAGAACTAACAATGTGACGGACAAGTTCATGTCTGCTAAGGGCGGTACATTAACAGAGGGTTATGGGGGTGCTCGTAGTAGGACACCCATGCCACCTCCCTTATCGGGTAATTTTGCTAACCAGTTCATCGTCAACTCTCGTAAGGAAGAGTATGGGCAAACGTCAACTAACCCCGGGGGCCTAGGAACCTATCTTTTGAATCAATCTGACAAGGACCCACGTAAAGGAGAAGACTTGACTAAGACTTTGCATATGGGCCTGGGGAATGATGATTATGAGGGTGACACGGACCCACGATCTGCCGCCGGAGAGCGGCAGAGTTTCAAACATAAGAAGTCAGGGCAGGCTGGCAGGACTCAGGGTAACGATGGAGCGGCCAACAATCCTCTGGCTCCCAGTAGAGTTAAGATTGACTCTTTCGAAGGGAAAGTGGGCGAATGGGAGAATTGGTACCACAAGTTCTCCATTATGGCAGAAACAGGTGGTTGGAACGACCACGAGAAATTATTTAAGCTAACTTCAGCATTGAAAGGCAATGGGCTGACGGCACATAGAAATTTGCCGAAACATGTAACTTCTGACTTTACATTGCTTTGCAGAGCCTTGGAAGAGCGCTTCGGAACGTCGGATCCAGCAACTAAGTCAGTGATGCGGACGGACCTGTCCACCATTGAGCAAAATGCTGAGGAGGAGTTGGAGGTCTTTGCGGACCGAGTGTACGCACTCACCATGGATGCTTACCCCCCGGAGACGACAGTGCAACAGCTGCAGCTATTTGCTGTTGAGAAATTCTTAGATGGATGCCGAGATAAGAATTCAGCTTGGCTGGCCTTGAATGTGAAGAGTCCAAAAACTATAACTGAAGCTGTCTCCGCTGTGAAAATGGCGCAATCAAGTTGCAAAAGGCTAGGAGTAAAGTACACAGCTAGGCATGTGTCATTCGAGGAATCACCCTTAGTGAGAGCTGTGCAACATTCTGGTGGTCCGGAGTGCTACGAGTGTGGTGGTAAGGGCCATCTGGCCAGGGATTGTGTCAACCGCCGCCAACAATCCGTAACCAAATTTTGCCAGGAATGTGGTAATGACAGATGTGATGGGAACTGCAATTGGAGACGGAGATCTCCATCTCCAAGGAGGAGGAGTAATGATGATCGCAAATGCTGGGAATGTGGCGACACCAGACATCTGCAAGCGGATTGCCCGTTGAGAGAGAGGCGGAGGCCATCTCCAGCTCGAAGCAACAGAGACTACTCGCCCCGGGACCGTTACTATGGGTCAGATTCTAGGGACTGGCGGGGCCAAGGAAGGAACAATGACAGGAGGGACCGTTACTCGCCACGGAGGAGTGGCTATGACAACAGTCCGTCGCCGAGACGGGGTTCATACGCTGAAGAGAGAGGACGCTACTCCAATAACAGGGGATATTATTCAGAAGACCGGGGAAGTTACAGTGGAGACAGAGGGCGGTACAGTGAAGATAGGGGACGCTATTCAACCAGGAGGAATGACTACTCGCGTGACAATGGCCGGCGAAGTGACAGCAGGTCGCCATCCTACGAGGACTATCGACGATCATCGGAGCCGAGTGAGAAGCAGGGGGAGAGAAGAGAAATCAACCAGAAAGAAGATTTAAACTAATGGAGGGGGGCCATGCTCCGGATGACTCCCCAACGGAAAACGGACAGGAGATACAAATGTTGAGATTGGATAAGGAAGTTGGATTGACATTACTTATTGCATTAGAAATCGAGCAGTCACGTAGAATGGCTGTAATTGATACAGCAGCACAAATTAGCATGGTCAGTCTGAATTTGTTAGCAGACTTAGGCACGGTAATTGATCCAAATGTACACAATGCAATAAAAATAAAGAATGCTGAGAATGAATCATATATGAACTGTTTCTTGTTACCAGATTTGCACCTTGAGTTGGCTGGTCAACATTACTTTCATACTTTTGCGGCGGGACCCATTACTGATGATATCATTCTTGGGTTAGATTTCTGGATCAAGAACAATGGAGTCATCAATGTACCTGATCAATATGTGGTTATTGGTGGAAAACAAGTGCCCACGGAGATGGTGAAGACTATATCTGGGGATTGGATGAACCTGAGTCAGGTGATGGCAGCAGAAAATCAGACAGTAAGACCTCACTGCATCAGCGCTATCCCTATAATGTTGTCCAATAGGAATTCAGTCGACTTCGTGACAGCCCCATTTTGCTGCCGACAGTTACTTGGACCAGCATGTGTAGTGAGTGGAGTGGATGGGAGAGCTTGGATAGAAGTCACCAATGATTCTGACACGGCAGTCCATCTAGTGAAAGGAGAAAATCTAACAACAGCGACAGAAATGAGAGAAGTTCTCGAAGATCCAGTGGTGAGGTCACTGCAAGCCGCGGTTGATGAAAATGTCAAGATGCCTGTAAGTCATTTCTTTCCAGATAGCTCTTGGGACGGAGAATCCCTCGAAAAGGAATGCATGGAGGTGAAGGGGCAGATCCCCAAGCATCTGGAACGTATGTATGATGAAGCAATCACGGAGCTTGATACTGCACAGAAGTACACTGTCGCCAAGCTGTTGATTAGCTACGAAGACACTTTTGCTAAAAATGATGCGGACCTTGGGAAATTTGATGAGGCGACTCATCATATCCGCACTGTTGACGAAATACCGGTCCAAGAGAGATTGAGGCGGACGCCTCTGAGATTCGTCAAAGAAGAGGAACAAGCCCTTCAACAGATGATTGACCATAAGATTATCGTGCCTTCCGCCTCGGAGTGGGCGTCAGCGCCGGTACTTGTCCGGAAGAAGGACGGGTCCGTAAGGTACGCAATTGATTATCGGAAGCTGAATGCGAAAACGATCAGAGATAATTACCCGTTGCCGCTGATTTCAGAATGTATTGATTCCTTGCAAGGTAGCCTGTGGTTCCATGCTCTAGACTTGGCTTCAGGTTATTGGCAGGTGTTGCTGGAGCCGGACGATGCGGCGAAGACCGCATTCCTCACCAAGTACGGCCTGTTCGAATTCACAAGAATGCCTTTCGGCCTCTGTAATGCGCCAGCGACATTTCAACGTGTGATGCATTTTGTGCTGCGAGGGTTGGTGTGGAAACAAGTTCTAGTTTATTTGGACGATGTAATCGTTCTAGGCTCTTCTTTTGAAGACTCCTTGCAGAATCTTGTAGACACCCTGGAACGATTCAGACGGCATAACTTAAAATTGAAGCCCAAGAAATGCCAGTTGTTTAAGGCCGAGGTTAAATTTCTGGGCCGGAAGGTCACAAAAAACAGCATTCAGGTGTCGGATGAACACATTGAGAGTTTCTGGAATTGGCCGAAGCCAGAAAACTTGGATGACCTGATCAAATTTCTGGGATTCATAAATTACCACAGAGAATTTATCCCACAACTGTCTCGGAAGGCGGAGCCCTTGTTTGCATTAACTAAGAAAGGCAGAGATTTTGTGTGGGATGCTGCCTGTGAAGACGCATGGAACGTGCTGAAGAAGGATATGACCTCCCCACCGGCCCTGATGTTGCCCAATGACGAAGTTCCCTTTATTCTGGATACAGACGCATCAGATTTGGCCATAGGTGCTTGCCTTTATCAAGTAAGGCACGGAGTCGAACACCCAATTACATTTTCCTCTCAGACTTTAACCCCAGCACAGAGGAAATATTGCACCACCAGAAAGGAGCTTTTGGCAATTGTGGCGTTCACAAGACAATTCCGGCATTACTTGTTAGGACGTCGATTCACTGTGAGGACTGACCATGGATCCCTTGCCTGGTTGTACCGCTTCAAGGAGCCGGATGGACAGCTGGGAAGGTGGCTGGAAGAACTTTCTCAATTTGACATGATTATTCAGCACCGACCGGGCATTCGACATACCAATGCCGATGCCATGTCCAGGATCCCCGGAGAAGGGAATTGTGACTGTTACCAGGCAGGTCGGGACGTCTATCAGTTGCCGTGTGGAGGATGCAATTATTGCGTCAAACTGCATAAACAGTGGAGAAAATTTGAGGACGAGGTGGATTATGTTGTGCCTTTGGCTGTGCGGACAACTGTCACGCTTGGGGCAGATGAAGATGGTGGAAATGTGAGTTCTGAAGAATTACAGTTATCTGGGTACTCGGAGGAAGAATTAATCGAGTTACAACGACAAGATCCCGATCTCAACGTTATTATGGACTGGATGGATGGCGAAGAACCGTCAGAAGCAGATGTGTTGCGGCAAGGTGTTGAGACAAAATCGCTGTGGAGATGCCGGGAACAGTTGAATCTCCAGAATGGAGTTCTCCGTTACGAATGGATTAATGGGCAGCGGAGTTCTACCCCCAAACTTGTGGTACCCAAGGCCCTACGGCAAGAGATACTGAAGATGGCTCATGACGGAGTGGTTGGAGGACATTGGGGAAGAGATAAGACAGTAGGCTTGTTAAGACAACGATTCTTTTGGCCCTCCATTACTAGAGATGTAGAAACCTTCATCTCCACGTGCCATGTATGCAACACCAACAAGAATCACCGGAAGAATCGTACGGAGCTGACATCGTACCAGGCCGGAGTGCCTAATGAACGGGTACATCTAGACTTCCTTGGACCATTCCACACAAGTGCGCGGGGTAACAAGTATATTTTATCCATTGTGGATCAGTTCACGAAGTGGATTGAAATTTATGCCCTACGAGAACAAACTGCCTATGTAACTGCGAAGACCTTCTTCGAGGGATGGATTTCAAGGTTTGGGGTACCCCTACAAGTGCACACTGACCAAGGGAGAAATTTTACAAGTCAGCTGTTTTCAGACCTGTGCAAGCTGATGGAGACATCGAAAACCAGAACTACTCCCTACCGACCCAGTTCGAATGGCCAGGTTGAAAGGTACAATCAGATGATACTTTCTTACATCCGCTGTAACCTGCACGGAGATGACAGTCAGTGGGATGATCATCTGCCGGTTTTGGGGCTGAGCTTGCGGGCCACAGTAAATCGGAACACCGGGTTTACCCCAAATCTATTGCAACTGGGTCGGGAGGTCAACTTACCCATGGACATTCTATTTGGGCGGACAGGAGCTCAACAGAGTTACCCGTCCATGTACGTACAAGAGCTGCGTCGGAAGATGACGGATATTTTCGCTTCAACCCGACTGAATCTGCAGGCGGCGCAGATCCGCCAGAAAACTGATTACGACACCAGAGCGGCTGTTAGGCAACGTAGCTTTGAGGTCGGAGACCTGGTGTATTTGCTAAATAGTGCAACCCAAGTAGGGCATAGCCCAAAACTGCAGCCTACTATGAAGGGCCCATTTGTGGTAAGCAACGTATTTTCAACATGCTTATATGCTGTCCGTGACCGGCGTAGAACTTCTGTGGTCCACCATGATCGAATGAGACTATGCGAGGACAGATGTGTACCTTTGTGGGTTGGCCGTATCCGCCAGAAGATACTGGACGGAGATCCAGATGGGGATTTAGAAGACTGGGCTGCTGACGATGCAATTGGAATTGAGCCATTCGTGGAGGGGGAGGATACTGAAGAAGAAGTGGTTGGAGATTGGGCACATAATCAAATTCCCACAGCGGTAGCAGCTGCAGTACCTGAACCTAAAACACCTGAGATTGAATCGGAAACACCTGAGCCTGAACCTGAAGTTAATTCAGAGGAGATTGAAGAGGGGGAAATTGTGCCAATCGTGGAGGAGAGTCGGACAACACGGCGTGGTCGGAAGGTTAATCTGCCAGCTAGATATCGAGACTAAAACGGACTGAGTGTCACGGCGGAGTCCGTGTACATAAGGTAAAAGCACATGTTACATGCACCACTAACTCCGGGAATCCACAGTACAGATGGTGCATGTTGGAGATATTTTTACACTTTGGAAAACGCACCAAGGCACCCAGCTGGCACACAAATAGAAAAACGGCCAATGATGTTGATGTGGTTATGTGTTGTCTTTTTCAGATTATGTCCCTTACTTTGAAATGGTTGGAGGAAGCCGGCGTAGCCCGGTCGAGCCTCATCCAGTTGAGGAACGCACTGGCAGGAGTACCGGAGGAGGTTACGAACTTGCTCTACCTTCAGGCGGGAGGGGCTTACTTCCGGGTGAACCAACTGTCTGAGGATCTTTCCAGGGGGAGCTGCCCAGGAGAAGGAACTAGCCGGTGTGTCCACCAGACTCCTGAAGGCAAGCCAGCGGTGACGTTCACCATCCAGGAGACCAGCCAATCCGGAGGGGCCCAGGGTTCCAAAAAGACATCCGACGGTGAGACGACTGCGACTCCACTCGAAGCCGCTCCAAAACCAACGACCTCGACAACTGCTGTAGTGGATGGAGGGAAGTCCTCGTCTGGGGTGCCGGAGGCTAGGAGCAGCTCCAAGACTCAACCCAGTCCGAGGAAACGGATGGCGACGGTGGATGAGGGAGCGCAACCCCAGCGGAGGTTATGTACGGTCTGCGGAGACAGGCCCGTCCACCTTCGGAGGCATGTGATGCGGCACCATCTGCCATACTGGTTTCAATTGGAGGCGGCCTGTTTACATTGTCGCGAAGTTTTTTCGTCAGCCACTGAACGGATACTGCACCAGGAAAACGAGCATGGAGCAGTGGAATACTTGGACACAGACCTCCATTTCAGCTGGCTGGAATCTGCAAGAAATCTCCTTTTTTGGCTTGAGAGAGCTTGCCACACTGAGGACCTGGACAGCCTTGTTTTGAAGTTCGTGTCAGAGGAGTGGCTTCCCAAAGATGGAGAGAAGTGGAACCCGACCATGGAGGCCATGCTGCGAGATTTGTCGTGGTTTCTGCTCGAGCCGGTGCACGTGGATGCCGGGCCAAATCCCCGCGGCTTGGATCCCTTTTTTAGTTTGGATCCCTGTAGACCCTCGCATGAGGTGGAGTTGCTCTACTGGAGCAGCCTCATGCGAGCAGCGACGGAGATGGCAGCGGAGACTGCCAGGGAACTGCGAGAATTGCCCTTCTTGGTGGACGGACCTCGACCAGGAAATGCTGTAGTGCCGGAGCTGCGCTACCCCCGAGCAGTGGATAGCCATTGCCATCTGTCTAGCTGTCTACGAGGGGAAGGGGTGGCCGAGTATCTGGCCGACAGCTTCAGCGAGGCGACCCGGGTGCTGGGGTACGAGGCACCAATGGTTTTTGGTATTATTAATAACCGGGTGTTTCCACAGGAGTGGAGAGTAGATGCGGAGGGGCGATACGAGGTGCCGTTGGAAGAAGGGGAAGGAATTACCACCTGTGAGGTACAGGTCCGGGATACCCTGGGAGTGCACCCGTCCCTTCGACCAGCGGGGATCCGATGGGCTCTCATCGAAGACCCGGAACAGTCGCACCTTCCGATGGGAGAATGTGGCCTTGATTACACCAGACACACGGAGAACCAGAGACGCAACTTTCGCAGGCAGGTCAGGCGGGCCAGGGAACAGGAACGGCCTCTTATTCTCCATCTTCGACCGGGCAGCCACAACATCGCTGGATTACTTAGGGAGGCAGACATGGTCCTGCAACAAGAAGGAATTGGGGCGGAGCACCCCATGCACATCCACTCGTTCACTGGAAGTAACGACGACTACCGATGGTGGATTCGGATGCATCCACGAACCATCTTCGGTGTGTCAGCCGTGACCACCCGAACGGCCGGAGCGACGTCCTTTGTACGACTTGCTGACCTGCGCAAGCTGGTTCTGGAATCTGATGCTCCGCACATGGGTGGCGCCCGGAGTCCCCATGATCTGTCTGTTCCAGCAGAATGGGTGGCTGCTGTTAGGGGCCTCTCTGTGCGAGCAGTCTATGGGTCCGCAGCGTATGTGGCCAGTACCTTTTATGGCCTCATTACCCAGTAACCGACGGAGATCGGTTGTTATTGTAAATAGATGTACATAATTAGTACCCCTCTGGATACCTGTATATATATATGGGAGGAAGTGTACATATGCGGTAATTTATGGATACATGTGGAACTGAGGAGGGGGTGTATATATTAACTGTTATGACATGTTGGTTACTGTTCATTTTTGATGACTACTGCTTTCCTGTTGATTGTTGATGGAATACTCTAGTTGATTGTTAGTGAAATCTCCTGTTCATTATTAGTGGAATACTCCTGTACGGAGGCAACTATGAAGTCTGCAAGTTAGTATGGATCACTGCCTGGAGCCCCGTAGTGGACTCATTATACCATTCTGTTCTCAGGCCGGATTATCAAGTACCCGGATGGCCGAGTGCCCATAGCAGGTGACCAGAACCCCGGAGAGGGTTCCAAAGAAAAGGGGGAAGAGTGTGGCCGGAAGAAGAAGAAGCAGACGACAACTTCCGGTAGGGCGCCTGGCGGCCGTCAACGTTGACCAAGGGTCATTCTGTCGATACCCGTACTATTGTGAAGACTGCCTATTGTAGCTGTGCTGAACACGAGAGAAGACATCCTTCTACTAAGTGTAAGTACGATCTACCATATTACCCTCATTGTTTTGATCTTCTTTCCTTTTTACTCCAGTCTTACTGAGGGTTTTGTAATCAACTGCATTCTCTCTGCTTCTGAGGTTCAGAGTTGTTCCAACTGTTATGGAGTTTGTCCTCGCTGATCCTCTTGTGTTGATTCCAACATTTGGGTCCTCCTCTTCTTCACTTTGTGAATCCTGAGGGATTGTGTGAATTTCAGCATCAGCCGTAATCATATTTTCCTCTCCTGCACCTTTTTCACCTGTGATGTCCGCCATGTTTGATGTGATAGTCCTGTCGTTTTTCGTGGGTTTCCACTCGTTTTTTTGTCCAATCTGACAATTCCAGTCCGTTCCAAGTTTCAGTATCGTAGGGCAATGTTCCGTGTCGTAAATCCAGATGAAAATCGTGATGAATATGAGTAAATAGTATGAATTATTGATGAATTATAGAAGAAAAATCGGGAGCTCAATGTGCGTCGTCTAGGTAAACAGGAAGTAATGTAAAGTAATGTAAAGCTCAGTGGGGCCCATCCCCCGACCTACTCTATGCACGCCTAACATCCTCTACCCATCCTCTCTCCACCCTCATCCCTCCTCCCTGGGCCCCTTCTCCGTACATTTACATCTGACCTTAACTGTATGTCATGTTTCTGTAACAATTTTAAAATGTATACCCCTCCCCCCGTGTTGCCTGTACTCATTGGTACTTGCTGTTGGCTATTGCAAAATTCAAAATGTTTATATAATTTTCTAAACGGGTTTTTGTATTTACAGTAAAACTAGAAAATGGCTGGAAACACTGCTGGAAACACGAAGGAGTTCTTTCAAGTTAATCTAGAGTACTTCAGAATGAATGCAAAAAATATCATTGAAAAAATGAGCTACCTGGATTTCTCCAGTGATGTCTGGGAACTCTTTTGTTACACGGAAGGAACGCGTTGTTACTCCCAAAAAGAACTTTTTGAATTCAGCGTCAAGTGGGCAAAACAGCGCTGCAGAGATAACAACTTGGAAGATACACCAGAGCAGCTGCGATCTCTTTTAAGTGAAGTGCTTAAGAAATTACGATTCGCAGAAATGTCGACCCAAGAATTTCTGGATTACGTTTTGCCTACATTCGTTCTAAACAATGAAGAAGTTGGAAAAGTCATTGCAGAAAGGAGGAAAGAGTCAGAACACACCAAAATCATGGTACAGACACTGTGTTGGAACCAATATTCAATATTACTTTCTGTGTTTATTTTCAAGTATGGAAATGTGCATTGCAGTATCATAAAATTGCTTCATCAAACGCATCACTTCATTATGCACCAATAGGCAGTATAGGCACAAGCGACGATACCCCCTCTGGTTCAAGTTACGCACTTGAAAGAATGCTCCTCAATTGTCTTCAAGTTTATTCATACCAAAAAAGTTGGGGTCACAGTGCAAATTTGTCCTCTGGATCCACTTTTGAGCTTGAAAAAAACAGGAGTATGTAATTATTCTAAAACCTGTCATGACTTTACAGATGATTTCATATTTGTAGACATTTGAGGTAGAAAATACATAATTTTTCTTGCAATTTTAATTGGTCGAGAGAAGGTTTGACACCACTCTCTCCTGAAAAGTGACATAGTGTTTTTCATGTGTGACCTTGGCTTTCTAAGTCATTGATCTCCTAACAGGGACTGACTTTAGCAGTTTCAAGTGAGAGTTTTAGTTTTTGTTTCACACATTTTTAGTGCACACATTCCAATACTGAGCATTCAGACAATTGGGATCAGGTGATCCATGTAATGACTGTTTAAACAGAAAATAAGTATAGGTTATTCAGTGTTCACCACGGGAGAGGGAATATGTGATTTATCACCCGAGGGCTTTAGCCCGAGGTGTGATAAACACATATTCCTGATCCCATGGTGAATAACTGGCTTATACCATGAGGCAAACACTCAAACACTCGAACATGAGAGGATAACTGGACAACAAAGAATATAGGAATTATTTCCCTGTAATACTGGCATGTGATTGGCTGACATAGGTGTCGAATGGTATAATTGTGAATGTAACATTTTCTCAGAGGAGGGGCTCAGCTCAGGCGGCAGGACAATGGGCTACCAATCGCAGGGTCCCTGATCTGATTCCCACTGTGATTTTCTTATGAATGTTGGCCACATCAGTGGGCCACCATCCTGTCCTGAGGGACCATTCAGAATTTATGATTCTGGGGGGGGGGGGGAGGGGGTGGGAGTTTTGTTGGAACTTTCTGTCAAAAATTTATACCCCCCTCTGGCTTCATGCTTATTTGTACCTCTCACACATTCTATGCTGATTTTCAGAACGTAACCTTTTCTTTTATTAAAATTTCATATCCCCCTCAAGCATGTTGTGAGTAATAAGTACCCCCCCTTGAAACATGTGTGAAAAATTGGTGCTCCATCTGGCAAAACTCGCATTCCAGCAAGTCATAAATTCTATTTAGCCTGCAAGGCACACAGATGCGGACAAAAGATAAAAATTAGTACTGCCCCTCTTGAAGCATGTAGCACCCACTCAGGTAAAACTCCCATCTCCCCCGCAACCCAGTAATAAATTCTGAATAGTCCTTTACTGATGTCATAGACAATGCTTTTGGTCAAGGCATGATAATTTAGTGTAAATACAGTGCCGCCTGTAAGTAAGTGAAACGCATGATATTGTGCCATTGCATCAATGTTAAACATCCTTAATCAAAATGCTTCTGGAAGGACGAATTCTCATCCGATGAGAGGAAAACATTTTGGGTCATAAAGGCCGATATGTGAGGCATGCGGGATAAAAATAGCAGCCAATTTTCTTTGCTGTAGTTGGAGTTAGGTATGGGTCAAAGTCTTTGATAAGTAAGTGAAACGCAGGCCCAATGTTAAAAGAATAAGGAAGGTAAATCAGATTTGTTAAAATCCTCATTGATAAGAACAGCAAAAATACAAATAATCAGAAGAATTTTACATGAAGTGTCAATTATGATGTAGGCCTATTAATCTTGGCTGAACGAAACCAAACACAATGTATTGTCGAGATAAACTGCATTAGTAAAGGAAGCTAGCCAAACTAGATGATAATTCTTAATTTAATGCAGAGATTACTGTCATATATCCAAGATTTATGCTGTACATCATATTTGACATAACATGTGTCAAATGTGATGTACATCAAAGAATCTATGTTATTGTCAGATAAGAATGAAATGCATGCGCGAAATCTCATGACAAGGAAAGCAAAAGTCTGGGAATTTAATTAATACAACTTTTCTCTATTTTGGTAATCTTTTCATATCAAAAAGCACGAAAATTCATCTGTACATCATAATTGACCAATAATTACTTCTTGGACAATAATGATGTACTGTCCATTATGATGTACCACATTTTAACAAAGAAAAATTTTTATGAAACCGGCATAAACTAACATTATCCGCACTTTTTTACGTGCAAAATTCCGCGAAATGGCGCAAATCTGTAAGCATGACCAATGTATAACAGTAAATATATGTGAATTCATTTATATGTCGAGGGGGGGGGGTAATAAAAATATACATGAAACCTAGGGGTGGGGTACTAAAAATCTGCATGAATCTCAAGGGGGGGTATCAATTTTTGACAGGAAGTTCTGGCAAAACTCCCAGCCCCCCCAGTCATAAATTCTGAACGGTCCCTAACTGAAACTTTAAAATCTGAGGTGTTTTGCAGGAAAAAATTTTGTATGAAAAAATTACTTATTGTCATGAATTGCAATGTTTTTTCAACTACAGTAGTCAACTTTTGAAGTGGATCAAGAATTTACATCTTAGCAATTCTGACATCAGTTGTTGTTGCTTCATAGTTTTGCTTGAAATATTAACTTTGATATCATAGTAATGTGCTTGAACGAGATTGTTAGGCTTCAGTGACTTCGATGGTCACCAGACACGATTGTTTGAAGCAAGGTGCAAAATGACTTGTCACACACTTGTAAATACACTGTAGCAGCACCAAAATAGGGGGGTGATTTCAGAGCCTTGGTCACTCAAACAATGTCGAATTGGACCGAAGGAACCTAAACTGTGAAAACGTTAAAAAAAGAAGTCCTCAATTGTCTACTAAATATGATTGAAAAACAAATTTTCTCCAGTCACTTGATGAAGTATGCCCCAGCCGGTGGCTCCCCCCTTTGGGTGAAATTGTTCATATCCATTGGAAAAGCCACAGATTTTTGAAAACAGTGAATGTGGAATGTCAAATCAAAAGTTGAGCTCAATTGAATTAACAAAACAATGCCTGGTTTATTGCACAGTTACAAAAGAAATGATAACCAGTTTTCAATTAAGGTCACCATTGCTTATTAGCGTTACAGACCATTTTGCACCTTGTGACAAACAATCATGGTTTTGAAGGGTAAAAAATTAGTGAAGCAAGAAGTTTTGTCGGCCAAAACATTGCCAAGACATCACTCCAACATACTGCACTAAGATTATTTACTCCTATTGTTTTGGGTTATTATATATTATATGAAAAATTTTAATCCACTTCGAAAGTTGACTACTGTACTTTACATGTTTAAGGTATTTCACCAATCAATAAAATGCATCTTAAGAAAATGGCAACTCATATTTTTCTAGTGGTCGGGGCAATTCCGACCCTTGTCGATGGGGCAAATCCGCCCCCTCTGATTCTCATGTTAAAAACATATAAACGTGAGATATGGTTTATAAGTCACTCTGTTTTGCCATTTAGCACCATTGATAGTGATTATGAGTTGAATTGAGATGACGTTAAGAATTTTGCCATGTTTTATGGTATGTTGAATGTGTCATATGCAAACTTTTTCTGATGTCACAAATAAATTGTTGAAACAATCCTTACACATTGGTAAATTTACCATAAAGAATCAGTGCTTAATTGAAGAATAGAATTTACTTTAGAAGCCAATTTTTTCTTGTCATTTGTCACCCAACTTCAAGGGGGTGGATTTGCCCCACACTTTTGGGGCAAATCCGACCCTTAAGACAGAACTTTGATATTGTGTTGTCTGCTGAAAGGTGTCAAATTAGATATGTTCAGATGTATACATTCTTTGATTTTCTGATGTAAAAGTTTTGTTTTTCAAAAAGGTGAGGGACTGAGCAATGAATATATGTGAAAAGGGGGGCGGATTTCCCCCACCTTACCCTATCTGATCGCTTGAACTCAAAAATCTCAAAATCGGCTAAATTCCTAAATCTATTATTCTAAATAATTAAGTGGTCATTTAAATACCTTATTTAATCTTGCCAGGGTTGCTTGATTTAAATCATTTGATTTAAATCATTGATTTAAATCATGATTTAAATCGCTCAATAAAAATCATGATTTAAATCAAAGTTGTAATAAAAAGGCTTAAAAAAGCACAAATAAAGCTGGCAGTGAGATATTACAGCTTGCAACCTACCATTTAGCAACACTCTTTCATAAATATGTCCAATGACATATCACCCAGGCCCCTTGTATACATATAAGATATAATTTTAGATATATGATAATGACTACATACATGTAAATAAAGATTTAAACAATTTTATTTCAATCATGGCATTCTCATGATTCTCTAAACAATCTCATTGCTGCAAATGAAAAACAAAGCCATGTTCTGCAAATGCAGCACTGTCCCCAAAGCCCCTACTGCTAAACTGATATCAAATACACCACATGTGAAACAATCGACAGGCATCGTGAGACTGAGTGCTGAGACTGGTGATTTAACATAGCATTGAAGATTAGGGAAAATTATGACTCGTTTTGACATCCCTTTTCATCTTTTAGAAGGTGTAATTCTATTACAAGTAAGCTGTATATTTATGATTGATGTATAGTGAAAAAGACATTTATTAACACATCCGTATCAAAATGTGGAACTGCTGCCGTAGCTTGCATTATGATTATTATATTTAATACATCGCCAGCCTTGATTTCATAATTTTGCATTATAATTTCTCTAATTTAAACCAAATTATTATATATATGCCTTATTGAAATCCATATATGTGTTATTCATAATAGGTCAATGCATAAAAATTAATAACAGTTGGTGAAATTGATCCGGAAAATGAAATTTTTCCATTAATGATTTAAATCCGATTTAAATCAAATAAACCCGATTTAAATCAAATAAATCTGATTTTATTTTATTTTATAAAAGTCAATAAAAATCGCAACCCTGAATCTTGCTGAACCTAATTAATCATTTTGACTCAACTGACCAGACAAACAGGAAGGTAGTATGTATTCTTACGCTAAGTTGTGTGAAATTTCTTCCATCAAGCACAGTAAAACGGGGTTACTTTGGCCATTTCTGAGCACCAAATTTGAGTTATGAGAAAAACTATCCATTGAATATCAAGGGTTTTGTGCCATGAGAAAACTCGTACGTAGAGGTTTTCATCTTTCAAAAAGCTTTCTGAAATCTATGATGGTTCTATGTTTTACAGCATAATTAAAGGGTCGCCAAAATGTTACCCTGGGATTGGGGTAGGGGAGACCGGGGATGGTTGTCACAGGGGCAGGTTGTCACACTTTTTATTGTATTGAACTAGGGAGTTACACAGCTCAACCAATCATTGTTTACTGCTTTTATAACCCACTGGAGTCTTTTTGAAAAATCTTAACCCCTGGAAGGGAGTTTGGTAGGCACACGGTCTATTAAAAATTTCCGGTCACAAAAACCTGCAACTTGCATGTTATCCTACTCATTAACAAATAGTTGTTGAAAAAGGTAAAGTTTATACACATACCATGTAAACAAATCTTTAAATAATGATAGGAAGAAATAGTGAAAAATATGAAAAGAACAGCCTTAGTCGCCCGTTTTTTGCATTTTCATCAGTCGGGGCAGGTTGTCACAAAAAGACGGGGCAGGTTGTCACACTTTTTGGAGCTGGTTGTTACCCATTAGGACCAGTCTTTTAAATGGAAAAAACTATCACAATATAAGTTGGTTATTTATACAGGCTATTGATGACAAAAAAGATGTATGCAGATATAGCATAGTGTCAAAGTAAATCCATTTCAAATTTACAAAGAAATTTTCAAAAAAAGAATTGTAATTTTCCTCCTCCTGATCAGAATGCTTTTCTGCTGCTTGGTAAGCCTTCATTTGTAGCACCCTTGTACACAGTAGCGTGTTCGTTGAGGTCTGCACTGGACAAGCAGACGATTCCTCATATGTCCAAAATAACTTGTTTTAGTCAAGATCTGCCTTACGGAGTCCCACTTCCTGTGTCCGAGCTCTTAACCAAAAGTGTGACAACCTGCCCCGAGTGTGTGACAACCTGCCCCGAAAACGTGACAACCTGCCCCGAGTGCTGAATGGAAACTGTTCCAACTCTTCCCAATTGCCATTTCTGGTGGTGGTCAAAGCAACTTCAACAATGACCTGACGATCTGGGGTAACATTGGCCAGAGCCATAATCTCACTTAATTGCATATATATAAACAAATCCTGTGAAGTTTAAAACTGTCATATATTATCAACTTTAAAAATCACACTTTTTTTGCAAGAGTGCTTCATTCCAAAATCGCCTTCACAAGAAGCATGGTATCATGATATGGAAAAAAAAAATTACAGCTCTAGAAATTGATCTGAAGAAATCCATTTTTTCCTCAGTGCCAGAGTGGACCTATGATGTCATAGGTGGATGCTCCATTGCTTAGCACTGGAGGATATGCAAAATTTGTGCTATCAATGATGCCACAGGTCAAACCGGCCAATAGCGTTCGTTGTGGACAGTTTCATCATAGCCTTTCAGTTACATCATTGCTAGAATGGACACCTGGGGAGGGGGAACTCTGCTAAAAAGCTGTCAATTGTCCTTATGTTTGCATTAATACCAAGTACTGTGGTAACCAACAATGAAATACAGGATTAAAGTAGTTTTCTGTTTACAGCGAAAGAGACAGCCAACAAAACTGCAAACAGCACACAAAATTCTTGAACTTGACAGCTCCATATAAAATCCAATTGAGTCCAGAAGCACGCTTGTAAACAACTGTGATTAATTGCAAGTTATCCTATTAACCATGCTTGGTTGAATTTCAGGTACTTTAAGTGTCAACAAATAAACAACCCCCCTTCCCCAACTTAACACCTGAGTTTTTGCAGTGGTATTATTGGCTAATCTGGCCATGACATAATTGCAAGGCTATGATGAAGTTGTTCACATGAAATGCTATTGGCCAGTTTGACCTATGACATCGCAGCTAGCACCAAAGTTGCATAGGTTCCAATGGAGTCTCATGCTATGACATCATAGGTCCACACTATGAAAAAAGATGATTTCTTCAGAGCAATTGCTAGAGCTGTAATGTAGGCCTACATAAAAAGCAGATGAGTTCCTCTAGCAGATGCATCAAGAAATTTTCGGTTATCAAATTGGTTTGATAGATGCGGGACAATGAATCTTTTTTCTCATCTGATGGTCAAAGTAGAACAGAATGGCAAAGTTACCCCATTATACTGTAAATTTATTTTCTCAAGTAGGCCTAATATAATGTTGATACTTTCTACATGTAAACAATGTATTAATTTTGTCTGTTGCAGGTTTTCATAAAATGGCACTACTATGAACCAAAAGCATTTAAAGTCCAACTCTCAACAAAGATTGTGGGGTTGAAAAAACTTGACTTCAAAAAGCGCTACTCAAATGAACCTCACATACATGAATTCTTCACATGCACACTCAGTCACAAAGATAAAGTACTCTCTAATGACACATGTCTGGAATCCATTTACACTCCAGGCGAGCAGCTTGTTCTTGAAGTTCATTCAGCCACCTACAATGTCAAGGTTTTGGGTACTGAAATTGCATTTCCAATAACAATAGAAGGCAAAAAGTGTAGCGAAACCGAAAAGATCGTCAAGAGCCATTTGCACTGCTTCCATGATATCCACCCTGACGATGTGGCATATGTGGAAATTTCACGGTCTGGACTCCAGTGGGTGAAAAACTACACATTGGATGTCAAATTGCTCGACTATCCTCCTTTGTGGAGGCGTTTCAGAGAGCTGGACACTTTTTTGGGAATTACCCCACTGTTTACTCTCATATCCATTCTTGTAATTCTCGCCGTCATCCATCCAAAGGCTTGTAGCATGGTATTGTGTACAGTGGGTTTTTTCAAGATTGGATACTTATTATTTCAACATCAGGAATATATATATAATTATATATGATTTGATATGTGTTGGTTGATTTGCCTATCACCATAAATCAAAATTCTGCTAAAAAAATACATTTTTTGCCTTGTTTATAGCTCATTCACAAATAGTATTGCTTATAAATGGTGATGATTTTGATGTTTAGACAATTTTCAAAATGAAATAATTGGTTCAGTATCACAGACTGAAACACAAAGAACATATTTAGCTAAAAAAATTATGGTTTTACAGTGTTAGGGTTCACCAGGGGAATTTTTTACATGGAGATGTCACTTAGTTTGAAAACCATTAATTTTCTTACATGCACTTTTGATCTCTCCTGGAATATATATATCTTATATATCTGGAATATTGCTAATGGCTGTGTGGAAGCCCCTCTTTCAGACCAACACTTCTTCAGTTCCTGAGACCTTTATAAGAGCACATTTAGGATACTTTTGCATTGCTTATGCAAATGTTCACAAGTACGTCGCGTTTTACAAATTCGTAGGTCTAGGTGTCACAGTTTTAGAGGTAAAGTTGACATTTTTTTACAGATATTTATGTATCAAACTGCAATATAGGACAAAATATTAAGTCTCTGACAAGTATATTGAACTTGTTAGAGCTGATCTTAGTGCGTTCACAAGTACGTCGCGTTTTAAGAAACCAACTCTTCCTGCTGCTACGTCACCACGGTCGTGTCAATTGCATGGATACTTGAGTATAACCATTAGAAAACACATTTAAGAAGCAAAAAAAAAATTTTGAGAAAAATCTGAACTCAATAATGCGCAAAATTAGCATATTTTTAAAAATATGATAAATGAGAGAAAACTATCAAAAACCATAATTTTTCTCTTAATTATGCTATAGACAGGTAATTCTGGATTAAATCCAATATCAATAATGCCAATATGAATTATTTTCTTCAATGGACCATGCATATATTTTCAAATGAAAATTAGTAGGGCTATTTTGGGGAGAGTCAAAAATCTGCTGTTAACTTGGAACAAAACCCAAGACCCAACATCCTAAATCAAATACTATGTCTAATAATTAGGTTCCCTAGAACTATAACTAACCGATTTAGAATAGAATTTCCTTATTTTGATGCCTTTATCTCTATATTATGTCACATGATTTCTTGTTAATTTCAGGGAATTTATCTTATCGCAATATTGAAGTGTTTAATCATTATTTACCAATTTTAAAAGGTTAAATTGATTTTCCACTATGTTTTAACCATGTTCATTATTCATTTCATATTACTAGACCCCAATTTAGTTTTTTGTGCTGTTATTAATCATTTATTTTCATCCAAAAATGACACTGAAATTGACTTTGGCTTTGTTTTTGTTGAGTATAGCCAATGCTATTATGACTATGGTTACCATTTTTTCCAAAGTTAGTCAACACTATATCATGAACGTTTCCTGTTTGTTTGGTGGCTTTAATACTTATACTTTTTGTGGCATAAGGGTTTTGACCAGGTGTGGAGAATTCAATTTTTGCAGGGCGAAGCTTAAGATGCAGCTCCTCGCTGCCTGCAGTTAGAAATATAAAACCCCATCAAAATATACTCCAGTATGTGTATTATAAGTGTTCCAAATAAGTGTTCTGGATTAAGTTGAAGTACTTATTTTTTATGAAATAAACCGTATTCCAGGTCCGTCGCGATTCATCCCAGTGTACTGATTCAACCCGTATTACAGAACAATGAAACTCGTTAAGCTCAATCCTTTTGGATTTAGTTTCCCTAATATATTAGCTATCAAAATATAAGAAGTAGTTAACTGTGCTATAACTTTCATTTTTCATCATCGGTTGCCAAATTGTGTACGACACATTCCAAATAAGAATGGTTGATTTCCGTCAAATTTATTTGGGACTTCAGTGCCTTTAGCCTAATGGATGGTGACCTACAGGTTTTGTCAAGAATTGTTCTTCATATTCATAAGAACAATGAAAATCAATACTGATTCTGAAAATTTGGTCCAGAATATAGTTAAACTGGCAATGATAACTGAAAGTGTTGAATTTTTGACGGAATGATCTACTTGCAATATGTCATCCCATGAAATAAATGGCTCTATTCTTCTTCACATGTGACGCACGCGCCAACAAAGTCACAGGCAAGTGTAGTGATGTGCTATGAGTTGAAAATTATCTCATTTGATAACCAAAATTCATTTTAATTGCTTATTTTAGACATTAAATACATGTCAGATTAAGCATGCAATCTGTCTGTCAAACAATGTTATGTTAGCAACATAGCTATTTGTAGCTCAACAGCCAGGATTTTAGTCAGTTCAACAGATTTAATTTTATTATAATGAATAACTGTAATTAATTGTATGGCTTTAGTTCTCACATCTACTCTAGAGTGACCAGAAATAGACATTTTGTGTTGCTAACGTCAGTGTCTGTCAAGAACATAAAAGTGACGTTAGCAACATGGATATAGCTATTTTTAGATTAAATACCTCTATATTTCATCTGATTGGGCCAGAGTTAAATATCGATGCATAAAGAACATCATTCGTTCAACTTTGACCTTTCTAGCCATCAAATTGGCTGAAGAAATGATCATGAAAGTATGTCTGTCAAACACAGATGACATTAGCAACACTGACGTTTGCAACACTTTTGTGACGTTAGCAACATTATTTGACAGAACTTTGTTGCTAACATAACAAAAACATTGACGGAACACCATATATGGTGTTCCGTCAATGATTTGACCCAAATAACTATATTCCCATTTTGAAGAGCAGTAGTTTGATCAAAATTACAGTTACTATGTATAAATCCTTACCTTGGCACATAAAATAACATGACAAGTCACCATCTATTGAATATTGCAATTGTAGTTCAAACCAATTGGATTTATTATGTTGCTAACGTCATCTTTTTATGTTGCTAACGTCATTATTTTGACAGACATTTGATGATAACATTCTGGCTGTAAAAACATTATGAAAACAGTTATAGACATGGTTTCAGCTTGGGATTTCTCCTGGGTGAATATACTAACTTATTTCAATGCAATTTGATGAATTAATAATACATATGACGTTAGCAACAGCCCAGTAGATGTCAGCAGCTTCTTATTTAGAATGTGTCGTACACAATAGTGTGCTACAAGCCCAATTTGGGTTTTACAAAAGTTTAGTGCAGACTCCCCTCACGGGAGACTGGAGCTGTGAGGTGGGGGTCAATCAATTGCAAGTTGGGACTTAACTTGCTGGGAACAAGGATGGAGTAAATGTAATTTCTCTCTATTTATCCTGGTAAGGGGACGACCATTAGAAATTTCCGGGAGAGGGGGGGGGATGATGAGTTTGAAGTTTTTCTCAATGGCATATTATCTATTTCCTGGAAACCAAAATATTTTAATTGGGTCACGCAATGACCTATATTTTTCTTTACAAGTCACTAAATCACAATAGAGAGTAGAGAAATCAGAAATCCACCAAAAAAAAAAATTTATTCTAGGACTGACTGCCCATTATGACTTTTTTTTATATCTGTACAGTGTATCACCAAAATATGCAAACACTCCTCCACTGGATATCTAATGGTTTCTCCCTGATGTATCATCAGAGTGGCTCACAATGCAAAACTATGTATACAGAGTGCGTTTCATTACATTGGAAATGTACACTAACAATTGTGCTGCGTACGAATCACTATAGAAATGCAATGGAAAATTTGCTCTGACCTAATTGGCATTGAGCATGCCCAGGAGTGACCTGGTTCTCACTGAGCATGCTTGGACCTATCTAAAGCATATTCAGAGAGCAAAAACAAATGGTGGCCATTTTGAAATATCCCTGATTTAAATTTTCAAGGCCAGTTTTCACCCAGTTTTCACCCTCATCAGACAAGGCTTATATTTGTCTAAATTTTATAAGAAATTTTTTGGTGTAGGTCTGATCAGTGAACTCCATGTAGCTCACTTTCGGATCAAATTTTTCAATGAATGATAAGGGCAGTTTGTTTAGTGCGAATTACGAACGCAAATTCTAAAAAGACCGATCCATTGTTCGTAAGTACATTTTCGTACGAATTTCGTGCGATTTCATACAAAATTCACACAAGTACTTTTAAGTTACTTTGGCCATTTTGGTACAACATTGGTTATCATAAATGGTTTAAGTTTAGCCTTATAGACCTTGCAATGACCTATCTAAAAAAAAAACCGTAAAAAATCAGTTTAAGCCCAATAACCAACTTTACAAAAATGTACGTATATCCTAAGTACGTAAATTTTCGTACGTCGTTCATATATGTGAAAACAACCAATTTAAGGAAGGAATATGCAAGAAAGAGCTTTGTACGTTTTAAGTTTGCTGCACAATTATTACTGAGCTTTATTGGCCATGTATCCTTGATATTGATTGATATTCTCTATGCGCTTTCATATATTTAATCTTTTTTTCTTTTTGTTCAATTAATGGCTATTCTTAATGGACTGTTGTTCTGTAATGGCGTATAGTTATAAGAAATTATATGTATATAATATGTAGTATATACCCATTTAAGGGTTGCCAACAAGAAGAAACCATAAACAAAGTCTGTATTTACTTGACAATTATTCTGTATTAACTGCTAAAAGAATGCAAGATTTAAGAGCTAAGATAAGCTAAGGTTTAGATCTGGGTCATTCTCAAATTTCGGGACAATTTGCGTCACTCTACCTCCCTGACATTAATATGAATGCGATAAATATCTGAAGCGTCACTCTGCATCTGTTATTGATATTTCTACTTAGAACCACTGCATTTGGAGCAAAAAGTCATTCATTAGACTTTTTTTAATGCATTATGTCCAGAAATCCGTGCAAAATCAATGGTTTTTCCCTGTCACTGGACCTGACATGACAAAATCAAGTGTTCATTTTCCTCCTAATATACCATTATTTTCAAAGTTTCTTTGCATGATTCATGGGAATATAGACTTGAATTTATATTTAGTTCATATTCAATTTTTTTTGGGTATAATTTCATTGATTAAATTGATACAATAGTCGTGTCACTAATTTATGTCAATTTTTTTGTCCCCTCCGTTACTTGCCATAGCTCTGTTCGTTATTGTTTTTTATGAGCTATTTTCACTGAATATCATCAGACGCATGTGCGCCATAGTACCACTGCCTTGCAGACTTCATAAAACATGTATTCAATAAATTATGACATAATGTTCATAAAAAATGTTTTTGGTCCCACTAAAATGTCCCCTCCGTTTCCTTCATTTCCAAGCTTACCAATGATAATTTTACAGAGCGATTTCATGTATATGTTGCTGAGGGTGGCAGGTTTTAATATTCTGCAATTATTTTGTCTAATCTCCAAAATAAAAAGCAGTAATGAGCGAAAAGCAAAAAATTGTTCCCCTCCGTTACCGTCCCCTCCGTTACCAGATCATGAGCAAGAAATCGACATTTGGACCAAAAAATCTACTGATACGAGATGAAGAACTTCTGAAAATAATAGTTACATCAATCTTTTATCATTTTTCCTTTTGTTGCTGTTCCTACAGTTGGTTTTTTACATCAAAATTCCCCTCCGTTACCACATTGTCCCCTCCGTTGCAGGACAATTTTCCTATACCTGTTGTCCCGAAATTTGAGAATGGCCCATCTATGCATTATACAGCGTATCATATAATCAATGGTATTATATTTATATTCTTATTGGTGCAAATAAATAACAAAAGGTTGGAATTGGACTAATGGTTTTTTATTTATTCTTTCCTTATAAGCCAATAATATGCGATGGCTCAATTTCCATGGATACAACCCTTGTACATTTACAGCATGGTGTATGGAAAGCTCAAATGTGTGTACAATGTTTAAAGTGTAGTAGGCTGGAGACTTGGAGACAACAGTGTCTTTGCTTGCAGTCAAAAGGACTGATTCAGGCAACATTCAAGTGAGTTAGTAGCAGCTAGCTTGAGCACGTGATATTTTCAAGGCATTTGATTGGCTTATAACCATCCACCTGCATGGACAGGCTCTCTCGACCAATAACAGGAATTCATTTGTGTGCACGCGCATCAATCTGAAGGCATATATCGGTCCTTTTGGCATTAGCAGGAAGATCCCACAATATTTTACCCACTAAGCATTAAAGTGAAGCACTGGATGTACAGACTCTCAAGTTATCAAATCATCAATCAACTGTGTCCCTGACAAGAACTCAGCTAAGAGTGTCGCACTACCAAATTATTATCACAAAATCCAGCAGTCCATTTGGTGGCAGTTGGGAGTCACAGAATCCAATAGTACATGGCTCTCAGCTGGGAGTCTTCAAGATTATAATCATCGAAGAATACAATAGTACATTTTGTTTCAGCTGGGAGTCTTCAATATATCACCACAGAATCCAATAGTGCATATGGTTTCAGCTGGAGTCTTCAAGATATCATCACAGAATCCAATAGTACATTTGTTCGCAGCTTGGAGTCTTCAACATATCATCACGGAATCCAATAGTACATTTCGTCACAGCTGGGAGTCTTCAACATATCATCACAGAATCCAATAGTACATTTCATCGCAGCTGGGAGCCTTTAATATATATTCTCAGAATCCAATAGTGCATTTGTTTTAGCTCGGAGCCTTTAATATATCATCACAGAATCCAATAGTACATTTGTTTTAGCTCAGAGCCTTTAATATATCATCACGAATCCAATAGTACATCTGTTTTAGCTCGGAGCCTTTAATATATAATAACAGAATCCAATAGTGCATTTGTTTTAGCTCGGAGCCTTTAATATATCATCACAGGATCATATAGTACGTTTGTTCTCAGCTGGGAGTCTTCAAAATATCATCACAGAATCCAATAGCCCAATTGGTTTCAGCTGGAGTCTTCAACATATCATCACAGAATCCAATAGTATATTTCGTCTCAGCTGGGAGTCCTTCATATATCATCACAGAATCTAATAGTTTGTTTGTTCGCAACTTGGAGTCTTCAACATATCACAAATTTGCTAAATCTGTTCTATGTTTGGAATGATTATGGCTCCAAGATTGTATTTGTTCATGGCTGGTGTATTAATATGTTGCACTATTTTCAAAATTGATTCGGCCAGCGTGGATTTGACACAATTCATGCAGAGGGACCATCAAGTTATAGCGGCGGACTTCTTACCATGCAAGATATTTGAATTTCAAGAGGAAGATGATAAGATCACATGTTTCATGAAGACGGCTGTCAAGAAAATAGTTCTGGTGGCAATTGACCTTCACCGCAAGAAATGCGCAGTGTGTTCCTTTGTGGAATCCTTTCCAAATTTGTCAGTTCTTGACTTTCAAGATCATCCACAGCCCAAGCTAATGGTTAATCGAGGTGAGTGTTTTCCTTGATGCTACTGAAAAATTGTATGGAACAGGCTGCATGCAGAACCAGGGCTCAAGTATCATGCAGAGGTGCTATCTCTACAATCTTTTTTTAGCCCTTCTGTTTTCTTTCAAACCGAAAAGCTATTGTCGTCACTCAATCCTCGTCATAAGTGTCCATTTGTGACGCACTAATAGTTATGAAATTTGGTACAGGAATTGGCTCATGGGTATGGATCAGGAACATGTTGAGAAATCCAAGATGGCTGCCAAAATGGCCACTGCAAAATGGCCACCATTGTTGAATTGTCCATTTGGAGCTTAGTCTTCCACTTCCAGTTATAAAATTAGGTACAGGTATTGGCCCGTTGGTGATAATCAGGCACACATTGATAGATTTCACATTAACAGTCGCAGGGGACACTGCTTGTGCTTCTGGTTTGACAAATTGACAATCAATGCCCTGTCCCTGTCTTCACCGCAGAAATTCTAGCCCCCCAGATATCTACCAAAACTCCAAGAATCACAGGTAAATCAGTATGTTCGCTAGTTCTAGTCAGTATCCAGCACTGAAGTTATAAGTTATTTCAGACTCAGTCAGATTTTCATCAAGGCATAATGTAATGGAACAGAATTCAAAATTTTAATTTTATTTCAGAGATTAACATGATTGTCAGAGGTGCATCTGGTAAATACACCATTCATGAGGCACAACTTCCTTTCTTTAAGGCAAAAGAGATTTGTGAAAATGACGGGGCACAATTAGTGAATTTTGAAAATGTTGGGGAACTAGAATATTTCCCTGTGCCTGCTGGGGATGGATATTGGATTGGTGCCATGAAAACATGTAAGTCATTGATTATTATTTTAGAGGAGTCTTCTTATGATAGATACATGCCAAGGCAGTGGACGATCCAGAGGGGGGGGGGTCTCAGGGGTGCCGGAAGGAATCGCGGACGGCAGGGGCAGTCAGATGAAAAAGGGCAAATCATTTTCGCGCCTCGCAATTTCGCTTTAGAAAATTTGAATAGAGAGTCACTTATAATTTTGAATATATATATTCTAATTTGTGCCTGAAATTAGCAAAATAAGGCCTAATAATATTTTTTTCTTAAAGATCTAAAGGGCACCCCTGCCAAACTTGGACAAGGGCAGGAGGGGCAATTGCCCCCTCCCCCTGCCCCCTTGTTCCAGCACCCCTGGGGGGCCTAGGGGACACCACGCCCGGGTCCTCCTAGACTGCCCTGTCTGGATCCGCCACTGCGAGCATGGAAGAAGAGAGCCCTCTATTTGACAATGGGGTGAAATTAACCTGAACTTGATTTTTGTTTTTTGCTGGAAGGGTATTGAACAGTATAAAAGTATAGTATTCTCATTTGTAATATTGCACATATAAGGGGGCGACCATTTAATTTCCAAGGGGGGCTTGGAGTTTTCCTCGGCGGGAAATGATTTAACCCATGGTAATGGCAGTAATTATTTATTTTGAGCACAGGCTGATTTCACAATGGCTTAGCAGTGAAAGAGATAGAGAGGAAGGTGTATGGTTCAAGTGCCACCTGGTGGAGTTCCAATATAGAAAATTGATTAAAATTGCTCAAGGAGCAGCCTTTCACAATATTCTTGTAGGTTCTGTGAGATAATAGTCTCTCAGCTGCTCTTAAGAGATGATTTTCACCCACTACACTGCATTTAGACTCACATTAAACCTTGTTTAGCCAATCTTACCTATGTGTGCACCCGTATCAGCATACATCACAAGAGAATAATACTTAAAATCTGTCATTTTTATTAGGGCATTCTGCCCTATTGTTACTGGTCTTCTCTGGAATTTTGTGGAAAAATTTTGAGACAAAATACTGCACCAATTTCGTTCAAACTTTGCACATGTGGTTTAATTTGGCAAAGATTGTGTTGATCAACTTTACAGGAACATGCACATTGTTTAAATACCATTTTAGAGACCCAGAAAAACCATCCAAGAAAAACTGGAAAGAGGGAGTCCTGTGATGTCATTGAGGGGCTTCCCCACACCGATCTATTTATAGCTCACAGAGAATTTGTCAAAACAACAAGAGGTCAACAATTAGGACAAAACACCACTGCACTTAGAAGATGTGCAGAATGCCCTTTAAAGTGCCTTGTGCACGTTATTTTATGATCTGCAACTGCAAGTTGAATTTTACACAGAATGGAGACTTAATGGGGATTTTCTAGCAGATTTTCTAGCAGATTGATAAGTATATATATACATATACAGTACACTACTCTAAAAAATTCAGACAAAATTGGTTTTTTAGATTAAAAATGGTTTTTTGAAAAACCAAATTTCAATGCAAAACCAACCTGGATTTTAAAAATGTCCTGACATTTTTTAGAGTGTATGTGTATTTTTTTTTTTTTTTTCAGATAGTGGCCAGGAACCCGAGTCCATCTGGATTCCAAGCGGAACAAGAATTGATTTCACGATGACCCCCTGGGACAACGCAACTGAACCAAGCGGAGATGTCAGCGAGATCTGCTTGCTGGTGAAGCACACACGGAAGTTGTACGATTCCAAATGCAGCAACAAACTTCAATTCATTTGCGAATACGCTTAATTGTAACACTACTTACAGCCTGTCTACAAGTTGACCGCTATTTGCTGCCACTTAGGGGTAATATTTGCGAGCTCCTGTGAGCAGTCAACAGCAACTGAGTATGAGGAACTCGCACAACTTTGTTTGAAAGCAACCAGGACAGTCCCATATTTGGTGATGGCCCAGTCTATTTCCATAAACTATGTAAAGTTCTGCTTGGCCCGACTTTGGTTGACTTCGATTTCAAGCAGACAGCTTGTGAATACCAAATTAATTTGGACCTATCTTTTATCATGGAGGATGTATACATTGCAGCCCACATACAACACAGAATAGATGTCACTATTTGTAACACACCCTTTACAAAATTGAAAACTGTTCTGTTGTCCTGGTTAATCGATCTAAGTTACAGAATAAATACAAATCGGTATTTTGGTTACGTATATACACTTTTTGGACAACACTTCAACATGCATAATTGCCAAAAGTAGACTAAATACCATCAAACTTCTGATGAGTAAAATCATCCATTTCTCAGGCAAAAGTTAAAGCTTAAGTTACAAAAAAAAATTTCTCTTGCGTACTGATTTCCAAACATTTTATTAAAGCAGAGTACTGGATATTCACCAGCAGCCATGCTTTTTGAAAGTAGTCTGGTGTAGTAATACATACAGCTGTTGTGCAACCAGATCTGATGACCCATCATATATATATGTAAATGGTGACCCAATTGGAGTTTCCAGGGACAGGCAGCATTCTGCTGCCACGTGTCAGTTCCAAGCAGAGACAGACTTGCAGCAATACATAAACAAAGACTTCACTGTGTATCAGCTGCCTCATTAAGATACTGCTGTGTATAAAACATCAGCTATGACTTCACTGTGTGTAAACTGTCTAATGAAAGCACTACATCAAGAAAGACTTCGCTGTGTATAAACTGTGCATAATTTTCCTGATTGCACTACCACATCAAGACTTCACTGCATGAGTGAAAATAATAAAGACTTCACTGTGCTTAAATTGCCTAATAACAGCACTGCCTCAATAAAGACTTCACCGTGACTAAATTTGCTAATTGCTGTATTACATCAATAAAGACTTCACCGTGTATAAACTACCTAATTACAAGTTTACAACAGAACATCGGTAAAGACTTCACTGTGTACAAACTGCCTAATTACAGCAGAACATCAGTAAAGACTTCGCTGTGTAGCCTATAGACTGCCTAATAACAAAACTGCATCAATAAAGACTTCAATGTGTAAAAACTGCCCAATTACAGCAGAACATCAGTAAAGACTTCACTGTGTATAGACTGCCTAATAACAGCACTGCATCAATAAAGACTTCACCGTGATTAAATTTGCTAATTGCTGTGTTACATCAGTAATGACTTCACTGTGTATAAACTGCCTAATTACAACACTGTATCAACAAAGACTTCACTGTGTAAAAACTGCCTAATTACAGCAGAACATCAGTAAAGACTTCACTGTGTATAGACTGCCTAATAACAGCACTGCATCAAAAAAAGACTTACCGTGATTAAATTCAATAATTGCAGTACTACATCAATAAAGAAGTCACTGTGCATAAACTGCCTAATTACAGCACCACATCAATAAATACTTCAATGCGCTCAAACTGCCTAATTACAGCACTAAATCAACAAAGATTTCATTGTGAATAAACTGCCTAATAACAGCTTTGCATCAATAAAGACTGTCCATAAACTGCCTTATAACAGCACTAAATCAATAGAGACTTCACCATGAATAAACTGCCCAATCACAGCACAACTAACATAAACTGCAAGATGCCTCATAACATTAGTATGGTACATAACTACGAGGGGCATTCAAAAAGTTTGAGGCTTTTTTTATTTGGATATTTATTTTCAATCTAGAACATGAATTTTTCACAGGATAAAATGACGCATATTTTACAGCCATGGCCGCAAGTTTTCACTCGTCTGACATTTGCTGAACTATGTGGCAATTATTGTGACCAATCATAACAAAGCAAACACTTGCTCAATCTTCACTAAATTGTGAGCAATTGTAGTTTGTACAGCGTAGAAGGGGTTCTGGTAGAAATTATTGCACTATATGATATTTTAACAGCAATCGTGAGGCAAAATAATGAATAAGTTGAATTTTGAGCATAAAATCAATTATAATTCTATATTAGTAACATCCACCAAAGTTTGTGGATGTGTTGTGTACACATAAAATTAAGCATTCATGACAAAATTACTATAAAATACACGGTTGAATTTTTCGTTCATCGGGTTTTACTAGAACTGTTTTTTTCTTTAAATATGGCGAAAATTTTATGTAGGTGTAGGAAATCACTGAACTTCTTCTTATGAAAGAAAATTGTGTCAAATGCTTTCCATAGATGTGGAATTTTATGAAACAAATTAGATTTCGTAATAAGAAAAACAATTCACTACTTTATCCTTAAATCAGAAATTAACAATTTTTCTAATCATAAACATATCAAGCGAAACCCGATCAAGCAACGTTAAAGTTGCATATTTAATTGTAATTTTGTCATGAATGTTTAACTTGGTGTGTGCCCAACACATCCAGACACTTTGGTGAATATTACTATCATGTGAATGACAATATAGGATCAGAACTGATCATATGCTTAAATTTCAACTAATTCAGTATTTTGCCCCACTACTATTATGTAAAATTATTCCATTCAACATTTTTTATCAGAATACCTCCAAATACATGCTAACTATAATTCCTGACATTTTGGTGAAGATTGAGCAAGTATTTGCTTTGTTATAATTGGTCAAAATTATAGCACTATGGTGAAGCCTGGGGATGTGGAGATTCCAAAAAGTATAAGGAAATAGCAATGGAACATGTCAAACTTTGTAAAACTGAAAGAATTCATCAGGTGAAAAAGGTTATGTCACGCTAAATAAGTGAAAAAAAGCATGTTTTCCGATATACTTTTATCTCTATCTCAATAATCTTTTGACGAATTACCATGAAATTTTCAGGAATTTGGCGTAACAAGATGATCTTGGGGGGGGGGGGGCAATTTTTTGCGAAAAAAAAAAAGATTTTCATTGCTTCGCAGTGCTGTAATTAGGCAGTTTATGCACAGTGAAGTCTTCATTAATGCAGTGCTGTCCTTAGGCAGTTTATAGTCTGTGAAGTCTTTATTGATGTGGTGCTGCAATTGAACAGCTTATACAAAGCGAAGTCTTTATTGATGCAATGGTATAATCAGGCAGTTTATGCACAGCAAAGTCTTTGTGCTGACCTGAGGCAGTTTATAGTTGGTGAAGTCTTTATTGATGTATTGCTGCAATTTATACAAAGTTAACTCTTTATTGATGCAATGTTATAATTAGCGCAGTGTATGTACAGTAAGGTCTTTATTGATGTAGCGCTGTAATAAACAGTATATGCACATTGAAGCCTTTATTGACTTGGTGCTTTACTAAGCCAATTTATAACAGTGAAGTTTTTATTGTTGTAGTGCTGTAATTAGGCAGTTTACGCACAGGGAAGTCTTTATTGATGCAGTGCTGTAATTTGGCAGTTTTAATATTTCAGTGGTCAAAATAGGCCATGTTATTTGGGGGTCTCTCAGTTGAAAGGCCCGAAGGATTTAAGCCCTTCTTGTAGCTGGGTCTGCGTGCCGCAAAAGGTTGTTGATGCTGACAAGAGCTTCACAATTATTCATCTGGACAAATTCAGTATTTGGGGGGGGGGGGGGGGGGTTTTCAGCACCCCCTCTGGGTCCTTCTGAAAAATGTATTTGGGGGGTCACAAGAGCATTTGGGGAGGTCAAAACTCCCTTGACCCGCCCTTATTTCGACCACTGGTTTATTTACAATGAAGTCTTTATTATTTTGTGCTCTAATTTTGTAGTTTATGCACCGTGAAGTCTTTACTGATGTTCTGCTGTAATTAGGCAGTTTTTACACAATGAAGTCTTTATTGATGTGGTGCTGTGATTAGGCAGTTTATTCACAGTGAAGTCTTTACTGATGTGGTTGGAGAGAGAACTCTTTATTAATTTAGCACTGTAATTAGGCTGTTTACACACAGTGATGCAGTGCTATCATTAGGTAGCTTAATACTCGATGAAGTCTTTATTGATGTACGAGGGGCGTTCAGAAAGTTCGAGGCTTTTTTTTCTATGGACACTTATTTTCGTCCTGGAACTATGAATTTTTCACAGGTTAAAATTCAGCATATTTGGAGTGGATTTCCAAAATTATGGACAATTTGGACATTTATAAGTCATTCTGTGGTTGCCATGGAAACTGAAAGTTCAGTTAGATGGGGCAGGTAACGCTGAAATCAAGAAAGCCAACGAATTTTGGCTGTGAGAGAACTCTCTCTATTACTCATATTAGTGATATTGAGACTATTTGACCCAAGAAATATAATATTAGCCTTTAAAAATACTCTAAAGCTCACCAAAAGCATTAATTCATAAACCTGACTCATTGAAGTCCTGCAGACAAAGTTCTTTAAAAGCGTTTCGGTCATCCAAAGCCTTTTCTCCCGTCGACTAAAGTAAGGGAAAACCAGGACTTATGTAAAGCAACATGTCACAGGAATAGCTGGGATGGATAATGCTGTCCATTTGGGTCTCTTGTTCATATCAGTGAATCCATGCTTTCACAACTCCTTATGTAGTCAGCAGGGCCGTGCAGAGCCTGCAGTAGGCCTAGACCAAAAGGAAAAAGTAGCCCCCCCCCCTTTCAGCGGCTCCAAGTTAACAAAATTATGACCATGTTAAATATCTCTTCTGGAGGCGCAACAACCAGCCCGGGGCCATTAAATGGTGTGATTTGAGGCTTTTCCTATCTCGCCTATCTTAGTCTTTGGTGCACACCAGACTTTTTGAAATTTTCTCTTGCCAGGTTAAAATTGAAATTTCAAAGCCCTTATTAAAAAAATCACCTTAGATTTTGAATAACCAGCATGCATTTAATAAATTCTACCAAATCAAGCTAGGTAACAACTGACAAGGTGCAATTATTATGAAGAATGCGACATACTTTTTATTTTTGACCTTATCTTACAAAATTACCAAACTGCTAATGGATGCTTAGTACAAAAATTTCAAGATTACTGAAGAGTTTACCTGGGGCAATGAAGATACATCAAAGCGCAATTAACGGATTCATGAATCATGAGTCGTAAAAACAAAAATCTGTACAATAAAATGTAAAATTTCAATACAGACTGAGATTCTGACTGTGACACTTTTGGGGTTTCACAAATCGCAAGAAAAAAAATAGACCAGTATTTCTGACACAATTAAGTAACAAAAGTAAGGCATATTCATATCAGAACATTAAAACTATGTTCATTTGATGCAAAATTTGCTGAGATTGACAAAAATATGCAAGGCAAATTGGAATTGGGAACATGTTACCCAATTTCAAGTGAGGGTTTCCTCAAAGATATTCTTCAGGCTGACTAAAACATACTAAAAGTTCACATGGAAGACTCTTTTCAGCAGCAGAATTTCACCCTACAGATCTCTTGAAAAAGCATCTTACAATTGATTGAGATTGTCTCTTTGTACAACTATGTGGAACCTCAATATTAACAGATTGACTCAATGGCAATTACATCATTACTCCTTGTTTCTCATCTTGCATCTTACATTCATGAGCAGGAACATACCATGAACGGAGCTAGGTTTGGTGTGCGGTGTCACACAACCCTCGCAGCATTGATGCGCATACGCACTCACTCGTCCTTCTTTTCAAGTCATCGCCGCAGGGAGCGAAGTTTTCGCTACTGTCCACCAAGACTATTGTCGGGGGATTGTCTTTGGGCTCGTCAATGTCTCCTCCAATTATTTTTGATGATTATTACTGTGCAAAATCAATCTCTGTACTAAATATATGTTTGAATGCTAGATATGTGTGGGAATTTTCTTCAGAGTATATATATTAAAGTTTTACTAACAGTTGTATACCTTATTATAATGTGTGAATGATTAGTAAGTTGCTAACTAGATGTAGTTTTTGTTTAGGAATATCAACAGCACTCATTTTTATGTTGGAGGGCCTTTAAGTAGTTGCTGCTGGTCCATCCGATATATTTTTGTATAATGTTTTAAGGACTTATATTAAATTTATATGGACATTTTTAAAATTATCATTTACTTGAAAATCTAAACTGATATTGGACACTAACAAGTTTAATCACTAGAACTGGGACCAGTATTGTAATAATAACATTATACTTAACCTTGTTTTTAGCTTTCTGTAGACTAGTGTAGACTTTGATTTTGCTTTGTATTGTGATATTGATGACACATGTATCTTTTTTGATATTCGGTTTGTCATAATAAAAGTTTATATATATATATATATATATATACTATGACAATTAAGTGCTTCCTAAGAGGTCTATTTTGAGATGATATCAGATTCAATTGTCTATAATATGAAAGGCCTCGGGATTGAGATTTACAGTTGTTGGCCCATACAAGGTCCATTCAGAAATGTTACCAGCTATGGAATGAGGGTCTCGCCGAAGCTAGTGCTTTACCATCTGGCCTACAACTGAAGAAGATGTTTACGGACAGTGTCTTCTCAGTCCCTGCTGAATTATTCTTTGGCCCTTGCAACGGACAGTGACTTCTCAGTCCCTGCTGAATTGTTCTTTGGCCCTTGCAACAAGCGCCAGTTATAAGCACCACATCACACTGTTACAGACTTCTTTCTTGGGATTCGGGAAGGTCACATACCTATCCAATAGGAGTTTTCTCTATAACGGCATTTATCACATCATGATCATAGTCCAAGGTTTCCCGTAAGTCATTAAGTCTTCATTCCTACACGATCGCTGTCGCAATATGTGTTTTCGGATGTTTCTCTCCTCCCTTCCTGCTCTCTCCCTTTCTTGACGCAACCCATGCGATGGGGTCTTTGGCGGTTCTCGTTGTTCCCACCAAGACGGGAAAGATCACGCACGATTGACTGTGCCAAAGGACAATTTGCCAGTGTTCAAGTATTCTATACTCAGGGCTGTTTACATTTATTATTAATTCAAAGGTGATTAGTTAACCATGACTGATGTGACGGCGGAATGACGCAGGTCTGGTCATTGGGGAAGAATTTATGTTCCTGTGTTGTTCTCATGTTTTATTTATTACAGATAATTAAATTTAATAAATATTTTAATCACCTTTCCGTGTCGGAGTTCTAGCTTTCACAAAAAAATTGAGAAAAACTATCTGTAGAAAACTTTGGATTGCGTGGTACCCGCTTACTGGATCCTGAAGCAGGACCTGGACCAAAAATCAAACTTTAAGATGGGGGCCCCAAATTTGCCGAATGGAAGAGGGTCTAGTATTGTACAGGAGCTTACAGGGCACTCTCACATTGGAGGCCAAATCACAAAGAAAACTAGACCATGAAATGGACATCTGAGATTTACTAAGAACCAAAATGGAAAAATAGGCGATCTGTTAAATTTTCTTACCTTAAACAGAGCTATAATAATTATGTAAATTATAAATTTCCGACTGCAGAGATGTGAGGGCCCACCAACTTATTTTGCTGCAGAGCCCAAAATGGCAAAAGTCTAACCCTGGACAAATTGAGTACAATCTCATTTTCGCAACGCGCGGTTAACCTTACTTTGGAAGTAGGCCCCCCCTGACATTTGGGGGCCCCTGCCTTTTTAGCCCCCCTGGCCCCCCCTCTGCTCAGGCCTGCGGACCTACCCTGAGTTAGGGGTTATTAAGGAAAGGCCTAGCACTCAGTAGTCTACAGCTAAACTGCTTTCAGCTACCAGTATCTGCAAATGGTTGATGCAGACTTTTAGAAATATAATACAACATAATGAATGATATTAAATTAATTAAAACAGAACAGGTTCTCACCTTATAATAATGATGATGATGATTGCTTCAATATCCAATTATGACAACAATCCAATATCAGGTAATGTTTGTCTTAATCTCTCAATGGTCAGAGAAAGAATGAATTCCATTTCCTATGCAGGAAAAGGTGTTGACATCTTAAACAATGTACAACAAACAACAGACAACATCAAACGGTTTTCCAACAACCTTTATTACAGTTACCTGTTAACACAATGTGAGCAATACCATATACAGTGAAACCTGTTGATTAAAGAAACATATAATTAATACAGTAAGACCCTGCTACACTATTTCTTGGTCCCGACAAAATATCAAAATCGATACTTACTGATGTGTAATGAATGCTACAATGTCCTTCATGGACAAAGAATGTCAATATATTTTTGGGCGATGCCCAAATATCAAAGCTCAAATTGCCATAAAAAATCTTATTTTGCAACATTTTGCCGGAGACTCCTCAAAAGTGGTTTTTCAAAAAGTTTTTTTTGAGGGGGGAAGGTGTATATAATTTTCATGAGGGATCAGGGGCTGCAGCCACCCCCCCCCCCCGGAAAAATGGGATATCAGGGCAAAACAGTCGTTATTATGAACGGCTATGGGGGCAGGGGGCGCGAGGGGGGCGCGAGGGGGGCGCGAGGGGGGCACGAGGGGGGCGCGAGGGGGGCACGAGGGGGGCGCGAGGGGGGCGCGAGGGGGCGCGAGGGGGGCGCGAGGGGGGCGCGAGGGGGGCGCGAGGGAGGCACGAGGGGGGCACGAGGGGGGCCCTCGACCTTCGACTGCTCAATTTTGTCCTCTAAATATACCATATGCACTGTAGCCATAGATCATGCATTTGATTCTCATGCACTTGGTCTATGGTGAAAAAAAAGTTGCACTTGGTCTATGGTGAAAAAAAAGTTGTGTTATTATATGCAGAATTATCAGAATGCAAAGTATGATACATTTTTAGAACATGGCAAGTGGGTCAAGCAAGATAAGTGAGTGCGACTTTTTCCCAATATTCAGATAACTGGAAGACTGCCACTGTGATCAACAGGTATTTTCATTTAAGCATTTAATACTTATTATAACATAATATTACTTATAGCATAATATCATGAACATATCTATTTACTTTCCCAAGTGGCGATGCTATGATATAGGTCCTAAGTAAATATATATTGGCAAAACCCTATCAGCGTGCCTCGGCGGTCCAACGTCGGCCCGAAGCTGGTCCGATGCTACTGACGTTGGGCCGACGTTGGACCGCCGAGGCATGCTGATAGGGAATGTACTCAGTATAGGCCACCCTTCCTGTAAATTTTTAGTAAAGTAAAGAAGTTGGCCTAACAAGTCATTTTGATGTGAAACTTGAACAACACATAACATTAAACAGAGATTTTAAAATTGTTTATCCAGTATTACGTAATATAATTTTATGTAAATTTCTAAAAATTCTCAGTGACACTTTCAGATTTAGTCTTTTAAAAATGGCCGGGACCACAACTGAGAAGACAGGTGGAAACACAACTGGGAACATAGGAAACAGGCTTTATGAAATGCTGAAAAATGATTTGATGACGGATGTGATTTCGTCGTTCAAAACACAGAGATACCATGTCACCAGGCTGTGTTGGCTTCCTACGGAGGATACCTGAGTGAACTTCTGAATGGCTGCTCCTCACGTCGACAAAAGAAAAAGATAATTCATCTGAAGGATGAGAGAATAACCCCACAAACATTCCGGATAATTTTGCAGTTAGTATGATAGTAGCTGATAGTAGGCAATAACAACATCCATTATTCAATAACATTAATTCTTCGCCCCAGCTTCGGGACCGTTCAGAATTTATGACGGCGAGGGAGGGGTGTGAGTTTTGTCAAAAGCTGTCGTTAAGAATTGATATACCCCACAGGTTCCATATCGATTTTGAGTACCCCTCCCCAGGCTGCTCACTGACCCTTTAAGAGGATCGATGCAGATTTTTAGTACACATACCCCTCCAGCCCTCCCCAGAAATTAAATTTACCTACAGCAAGAGGAAGGTGGTCACATAAGGCAAGTCGGTCTTACAGCAGGGGGTTTTACAATGCGGGTACCACTGTACCCCTCCGGCCCTCCCCAGAAATTTTAGGATTTTCCTCTTTGTTCGGATATCTCGAAAATCCTGATAAAAAGCCGAGAAAGAATGTTTTTACATATGTCGAGCTGCTAGTAATAATGCCCAGTTCTCACGGCACATTACGGAGAACTTTTTTACCACTGAGGGGTAGCTTGAGTTGAATTCTAGGAAAAAAATGACCATCCCGGCGACATACAATGTTTATAAAACCATTACATAATTAATTAAAAGCATATCACGGCGGGGTTCTTTTTGTTCACTGCAGGGAAGAAAAGTTGTACGCCGTCCCCAAAAGTTCGCCGGGGGAAAGGAATTTCCTCCTCCTGAGGGATACTTTTATATCGCCCCGAGATATAAAAAGTACCCCTCAGGGAACCTATAACTGCCCCTCAGGGAACCTATTTTTGAGACGTTCTCACTGAAAAAATCCCCGCCGGACATCCAAAAATCAAGAAAATTTTGGGCTCTGTTCCGCCGTCATGAAAAAAAAGTTTGTACCTGATGAATCTTTTTTGACATCCACGGCGCAGTTTTTCCATTACTAGGAACCCCTGAGGGGAACAAAAACTTCCCCTGGGGGGATGTGAAAAGTCGAAGGCGGATCACCCAAATTCATCCAAATTACCAGGAAATACTTCGACGCCGATTTAAATAGTTCTCCGGGAGCCGCCGTGAGAATGTAGCTAAGTTACAGAAGTAACCTAATTCTTCTTTTATGTTGCAGATATATTTATACATGTAAACACTCAGAATTTGACCCAAATCCTTCATGCAGAATTCCAGCTGGAGGACTGTATGGTCTACTGGGTCTACTGCAATCATTTGATTGGCAACCAGTCCATAAACATGCTCAAGGAGTTAGCACTTGACTTCAATGAAAAATATGAGAGTTTGTTAGCCAAAAACTGGTTAGGTACCGTAATATGGGGTGAAGAGGGACAAGCCAGGAAATCAATTTTATCTTCAAAAAGCAACAACTTCTACTTGATACAGGAACTTGAATTTTTGCACGTTTTTAGTATATATCCTAATAAAGATTCAGATGGATTTTCAAGTTTCTACCTGCAGGTGTTAAGGGGCTGCAGCACCTTGAACATTGGCCTGCAGAATTGACATTTTCACAAACTGGTAAAAACTTTGCTTGTACCACAAAAACTATAAAAGCTACCGACACAAAATTCTCACAAAATTTCAAGTACATATAGTTTTGGCAAATCACAAAAAAAAATCATAAACTTAGGCACATTTGCACTGATCATATTCAACAGACACTAATGCACTTATAGTTTCAGGGCTATTTTAGTGTAATTTTCGGACCCCAGTAATAACTCAAGAAATGAAATCAGTGATAGAATGTCATAAAAACAAGGTTGGACAGGGTACTGTCATGCTGCAAAATTATTTTTATCTAGTAGAAATGCTATTGGAGTGTCATACTATGCCAAAATTGTGAGAAATATGCACTTTTGGAACCTGATAAAAAATTATGCGATAGAATATCGAATAAAAGCAGCAAACTAAAGATTTTATAGTCCAAATCTGTTTACATGTAGATAGTCTTAAGAGACCAAAAGAGTTGCTGAGATGTGATATGTTGTCTGTTTAGTCATGGGTTCGGATCCAGGTGCATGGCAGAGTTACAGAGCTAGCCTGAAAAGCCTTACTAATTTTCAATCTAGCTTATTATAACGAATTTTGTGTTTAAATTGTTGAAATTGGTATAATTTGTTGTGGATTTAGTCCAAGATTATTCATCACTTGTAAAATCGGCAGATTACTACATTTTTGTAAATTTACAGTGATTTATTACATTTTGTTGAAAGCTGAATATTTTACACACAATAAACTTCAAATTTTAGTAAGAGTGATTTTTGGGGTGTTAAACGTGTTTTTGAATGTTTATTCATAAGTATAAATCAATTAAAGAGGGTAGGGAGTACCAGTCATTGAGATTGGGCTCTGTCCCGATTCACCCCAAAGTGAGGGGTGAATTGGAAAATGATTTTATCAGCCTGAATCCTAGAAAAATACAGGTATCACTTAGTTCTCCAGGGATAGTTAAATCTATGGCCTGGACATAATTTGAGACTATACTGAGATTTATTGGAGGTTTTGTGCCCATGCTATGGCAGGAAAAGGGCCAAATCTGTCCCTATTCACCCCATATTACGGTACTCAGGGATTGTCTCGAGTCAGTCAACAATACTTTCGAACGAATGCCAGAAATATCATTGAAGATGAGAGTTACTTGGATTTCTCCAGTGATGTCTGGGAACTCTTTTGTTCCACGAAAGGAACGGGTTACTCCCAAAAAGAACTTTTTGAATTCAGCGTCAAGTGGGCAAAAAGCCGTTGTAAGGATCTTAACTGGGAAGATACCCCAGGGACCCTGCGATTTCTTTTAAGACAAGTGCTTCAGAAACTACAATGGGGAAAAATTTCGACCCAGGAATTTCATGATCACGTTTTGCCGACGTTCATTCTTAACCATGAAGAAGTTGGAGAAGTCATTGTGGAAAGGAGGAAAAAGTCAGATGACACCAAAATCAAGGTATAGTCCTGTTTTAGGCATCCTCCCATTGCAGGACTCGGTTTACACTCGCCCTGCCAACAGGCTCTACAAAATGCTGAATTGGAGGATTTGTAGATACATAATTTCTAGCCTAGTTTTGTTGAAAGAAAAAAATCTTTTTGGGCAGTCTTAAAATGATGATTTGGGACATGCAAAAGCCTGGTATGTGGCTGCTTTATGGCATTTATAACTCCTCACTGCACCACCGGAATTGGACAAAATTACCAGGGTAAATATTGCCTCCATCATGCTCCATCGCACCATTGGCATATCATTATGTCACATGTTATGTGTGACGAATATCCAGCGTATAGTTAACATCAATTTTAACTCCATGTGATGGCAAAAAGATAAATTGTAGCAATTTTATCTGTTGCAGGTGCAAGTGAAAGATCACTGGGGAAAAAGCAATAAGAAAATATTTTATTTCCAACTTTCAACGAAGATTTCCATGTTGAAAAAACTTGTGGCTGTAGACCTGAAAATACATCATGATTTCTTCACACTCAGTCACAAGAATGAAGTACTCTCTGATGATGCAAGTCTAGAATCACTTTACATTCGAGGCTGGGCAGTAGTTCTTGAAGTTCATTCAGTCACTTTTGAAGTCACAGTCGTTGATACCGACATTGCATTTCCCATGAAAATAGAAGAAGAAAAACATCTTGAAGCCGAAAAGATCATCAGAAGCCATTTGCACTGGTTCCATGATATCCACCCTGAAGATGTAGCAAGTGTTAACATTAGCATTCATCAACTAAGTGTTTATTGTGATCAATTCGAATACATCCCCAAGGTGACCATCCGTTTGAAAGGCATTCTTCTCTTGAGGCGGTTCTTCAGAAAGTTTGGTAACATTTTATGGGTGGGCCTCTACTTGATTTTGTACATCAATCTAATTTCTAAAGCCTGTGAAACAAAGTCCAATGCAAAGTCCCCTCATAGGAGACTCGAGCTGTGAATTAAGAGTCACTTGCTAGACTTTTAAATCACAAACTCACGATACACCAACATTTTTATCCCTAATCGTAGCAGAATGAATCTGAAAATCGAGTTATCGCGATAATACATTCAAGATTTTAAGAATTCAATGGAAACTCTCAACACAGAAAATACAACATCGGTTCCATTTCATGCGTTGCAATGGATGATTTCTCTGGAGTAAGATAGATCAAATCCTGCCCTCTGATCTGTCCGTAGACAGGAAGGTAGTCTTTTCTGCATGTTCAAGTGAAAGGTCATCTGTTTTGCTTAGTACCAGAATGTTTCTAGTTATTTTTGCAATTTTCTCATATAATTGAAAATGATGACCTTTCACGTGATCTAGTATCGCCCATTTTCTATGTTCTCCTGCAGAGACTCGAGCTCTGCATTTCTGGGACCAGAAGCAATGCTCGGACGAGGTGAGCAGCAGCATAACAAGGGGGGGGGGGGCGGGCATGCGGGGGTACGTAAAATTCTGAGGGAGGGTACTGCATTTGTAACGGTACCTATATAACATATATTAACACACATACTTTATAGATAGTGGATGGTGAAGAGATCAATATTGAGTTTTACTGGCCGAAGCAGTAATATTGGTCGAGGCCGTAGGCCGAGACCAATATTACCTGCTAAGGCCAATAAAACTCAATATTGGTTGACTCAACATCCACTATTTGTTATAATCTGCAGCAAAATTTTCAGACTTATACATATTTGTAAAATAATGGTTTTTCTAAAGATATTTAATTTTTTTATATGAAATATACTTAATTTTTCCCATTATTCACAAAGAGCATATTTATAAAATGATAGATTGACATTTCAAGAAGTTGGATTTCCTCCTACCCAGGTCCTCCCTTAAGTAATAGGCAATTAAGTGCATAGTTGCTGCTGAGAACATAGGGGCACACCAATATCACTCTCCACACACCAATAACGCTTTTAAGACACCAATATCATTATTTATTGGCTTGTCATGTGACTGATCTCCTGGTACATGATTGGCCTTAAAATTTTGATGCAGAATATAATTTATATATGGGGAGGGGGGCACCTGGGGGAACTATACCAATATGGAAGTCACTAGAGGTGAAGGTCTGTTGCCCAGAGCAAAAAGAAGTACATTTGCAGTACTGCAGCCTCTCAGTGAAGAAGTACAAAATCATTATAACAGCCATCCTCCTATTGCAGGGTTCGTTTTATCGTTTACACTTACCCTGCCAACAAGCACTATAAAATGACGGAGTTTTATGAATAAGCTAATCTTTTTACAGCTTTTTTTCCGGAGTTTATAATCTGTGATTTAAATAATTATTAGTGGTTTTCTACAAAGAAATACTTAAAAACAAGAAAACAGTGACAAATTCATTCATTTATTCAGTTGCTTTTAACAATGTCAAACTGTGAATTATGTTTTTCACACCGGAGACTTGTTAATCTCCTCTAACTTCTAAATTTCATTTGAACAGTTTGTGTACTGAATTTATACTTCTATGACTTTAGCTGCTTAGATTCAGTCACATGTGTGTCATGTGCACTTCCAGAACTCGAACAAGTGCAGGTGTATCGGGGTTTTTTATTCCAATTAACATATGGCTTTGCATATCGGGAGTATAAAAGAAGCATAATTTAAATAATTCGAGTGCTTCAAATGTGCTCCTTTTGTACTGTAAATTTATATGCTGCGAAAATACTGCATTTGTACTTCAAATCACAGAAGCTTCTTTACAAAGTTTTAGGTAGTTCTATAAATATTACATGAGCTCTATATGCTAGAGGGATGCTGATTGGCCAAAATCAGTCACATGACGACATCATAAAAACTCATATTACATGGTTGGAGCACAATATGAGATTTTTTCCAATTAACATTTTTGCAATATTATTTTTTCATATTTTTGATAATGCATGGTTAGCGTGCAATATGAGTTTTAATTTTAAAAAATTAATAAAATGTTCACATATTTTTTCGACAATTTCCAGATACATCATATTGGAAGCATAGTGGTCATGTAATAAAATAATAAAACAAATATGGCACTCACTTTCATGCAATATGAAAATGTATTTGCACTTCTAAATTCATATTGAACTAGGGCTTCGCCCTCGTTCAATATGAATTCCTTGTGCAAATAAATTTTCATATTGCACTCATATCATGCCGTATTTGTATAATGATATGTATCAGTCAAAATTTGTTCAGAATTCCCTGTGCTTGAAATGCCAATTTTGTGTTGAAAAAGTCTCTCACCCATGCAAATCATTGCGCAATATACTTCTTTTGTGCTTCAAATATACTCCAATTAATACCAAATATCATGGGATACACTGATTTTGTACTTTTCTATGCTGCAAATGTACTCTTTTTGTTCTGGGAAGGCTGGGAACTGACTTTGTTGATGCTGGTATAGAGAAAATTCACATTATCTTATTCATTTGTTTTTCTGTCATTATCTAATACAAGCGAGTAGTAGACTTCTTGTCAAAAAAGACAATTTTTAAATAGAAATAGGCCTCAGTTGAATGAAAAGTAGGCTCAGCAATAAGTATATGTCATGAATAAGTGTATAATGCAGTGTTTCATACACAATCAATATTTACTTGTTGGTGTAAATAAATAATAAAAAGATTGAATTGGACAAATGGATTTTTATTTATTCTCGTCTGAAATCAAATTGCTCAACTGACTATTGATAGAATGTGCATGTGTTAAAAACTAAACAGACATAGAGACCTCATAATATTACATAAACAGTTGTCAGTAGGTCTAAGCCAGACTGACCCCCAGTCCCTTTTAGTGAACAGTGCAAGCTGTGAGGACAGTGTGAGGAGACTGGCAGAATTCCTCATGCATGAGTAAATTCAGTCATTGTCAGAGAAAACTGCAGATTTGGTGGCGCGGGGTGGTCAGCGGATCTTGATGAAATTCGGTGGACTGAATACTTATATTGAAAAACTAAATTACCCCAAAGGATTTTTTTCCAGATGCATTTCCCTCTGAGCTGGAGCTATTTGAATAAATTGAGCAAATGACGGCCAATCGACAAAATTCAACTTTTTGGCATCCTGAAATTTAGACATTTCCGCTCTTCAATTTTTCGCAAAGTATCTAAGTTATGGCAATAATGTTTTACCCGTGGTAAGACTAATACTTGGAGATACTTCAGTATAAATTTCATCTCATTTGGGTTTTTCACTGAAGTTGCAGCGGACGCTGAAACCGGGTCCTTTTCTCAAAATTGCCAATTTGCTGCATGCTTGGAAATCGGCAAAATATAACTGCATATTGCTAACTTGAGCATCCGTCCCTGGGTAATCTGGTATAACTGGGGTAAAATATAGGCCTTGTCCACCAATTTCCAAAAATAAAACCGTGGTGCACTCTGTAAACTTGTTTTTTACACCATCTTGAAAATGGGATGTTTCCGAATTTTCCAAAAAACATGAAATTTCAACATTTTGTCCATTTCCGCTGTCCATTTTTTCTCAAAGTACATAATCTACATCATTCTTTTTTTGCACGTGGCATGACGTGTGCTTTGGGATACCGTAACAAACAATTCAGCTTATTTGATATTTTAGTTAAAGCTGCAGCAGCCACTGAGCAGTGTTATTTTTCTCAAAATTGCCAAATTGCCAAATGTCCGCAAATTGGCAAAATATAGCTGCATGCAGCTAACTTGAGCGTCCTTTCATGGATAATCTAGAATAACTGTGTTGATATATAGGATGTATCAACCAATTTCCAAAAATAAAACAGTGGTGCACTGTGTAAACTTTTTATTCACATCATCTTGAATATTGGGTGTTTCTGCATTTTCAAATAAATATACAATTTTAACATTTGGCCATTTCAGCGAAATATAACTGCATGTAGCTGTCTTGAGCATCCCTTCTTGGGTAATCTAGTATAAAAATGTTGAAATATAGGATGTAACAACTAATTTCCAAAAATAAAACAGTGGTGCACTGTGTAGACTTTTTATTCACACCATCTTGAATATTGGGTGTTTCCGCATTTACAAAAAACATTAAATTTCAATATTTGACCATTTCAGTGAAATAAAACTGCATACAGCTAACTTGAGCATCCATTCATGGGTTATCTAGTATAACTGCGTTGAAATATAGGATGTATCAACCAATTTCAACAAATAAAACAATGGTGCACTGTGTAAACTTTTCAATCAAACCATCTCGAATATTGGGCGTTTCCGCATTTTTCAAAAAAACATTAAATCTAAATATCGGCCATTTCAGTGAAATATAACTGTGTATAGCTGACTTGAGCATCCCTTCATGGGTAATCTAGTATAACTATGTTGAAATATAGGATGTATCAACTAATTTCCAAAAATAAAACAGTGGTGCACCGCGTAAACGTTTTATTCACACCATCTTGAATATGGGGTGTTTCCGCATTTTCTAAAAAAAACATTAAATTTCAATATTTGGCCATTTCAGTGAAATATAACTGCATATAGCTGACTTGAGCATCCCTTCATGGGTAATCTAGTATAACAATGTTGAAATATAGGATGAATCAACTAATTTCCAAAAATAAAACAGTGGTGCACTGTGTAAACTTTTTATTCATACCATCTTGAATATTTGGTGTTTCCGCATTTTTCAAAAAAAAACATTAAATTTCAATATTTGACCATTTCAGTGAAATATAACTGCATACAGCTATATTGACCATCCATTCATAGGTAATCTAGCAACTGTGTTTAAGTAAAAGATGCATCACCCAATTTCCAAAAATGAAACAATGGTGCACTCTGTAAATTTTGTATGCACAACGCCTTGAAAATAGTGTGTTTCCGCATTAAAAAAAGAAAAAGCACAATATGTTGTCAAAATTCTTTCTATACATTTTTGTTGTTCATTTTTTTCAAAGGAACTAGACCATGAGTTGTGTGTTCTCAAAATTCCAAGACTTACATTTATTGTGATATCCTTGTATAAATTTCAACTCATGCATGTTATTTATCTATAGCACGTTCTGAATATAGACAGCTAAAGGTCCAGTTATGTCATGGCTAAGTGTAACCACATTAAAGCAGAATTGAACACATTCACTGGGTAATCGAGGGAATATGTGTTGAATTATAAATATAGATAAATACATATATTATAAATATTTGAAGACATATCAACAATTTTGAAATTGGATGCTGTAGTGCACTCATTATACAGAATTTTGAAAAGGGTTGGTCACAGATTTTTTAAAGTCACATAAAATTTGGATGTTTTTGCCCTTTTTGATTTTCTGACATTCCTCAGGTCAAAAACGTTTCTTGCCAATTAACTTGGAGACTCCTTTGAACATAACCAAGTACAAAATCAGGGAATGCTGATTAGAGAAATATGTTTTGATAAATTGCTGTGTATTCACCAAAACCAGCTGAAAATCATCATTTGTTTAAAATATATATGATTGTGTGTATGACCAATATTTAAGATCCGTTATTGTGCTGGCACTGGGAAATTTCAAGATTCAGTGTTGAGGATACAAAAATATAAATTTCACAAATTGATTTGTATATGTATATATATATATATATATCCTGTGATATTTTGGATATGGGAGTCCTCGGGTGAATATATTCCATATCCCATAGCAAGGTCACAGTATAACATATAATATATATATGTATATATATGTTTATGATCTATATTTAAAATCCATCCTTGTGCTGGCACTGGGAAATTTCAACACGGTGGCACTCAACCAAACTGACAGTGAGGCTCTGTAGCATCGCCATATCAACCCTTTTTTTCTCCACCCATCTCCTTCGGTAACCTTTTTAAGAAAAGGTGAAAAATACATTTTTATAATAATAATTATTTATTTTATAAGGTGATTTTTATGGCATTTCACTGCTTCATAGGTGAGTGACAAAGCAAAGGGATACCACATAATACAATTTTACTCAAAATTCAATCAAAATAGGACTTACCAGTAGTTTTTAATGCAAAAAACTATACAAAATGTAATTTTTTCATCTCATTGTTAAATCTGCCCACCAGGCACCTTATGCTAACAATAGGGTACCTAAGTAAAACGTGTTGAGTTCTTAAAGAGTCAAGTATGGTAAATCCTCACAGGACATTTTTACCAGTAGGGTTGACAGATTTCGGTGCCTTAACCTTCAATTTTTGTTTTCCTGTTTTCCGTCATACTACAGTGTACGTATACGTATGAATGGTTTTCTTTTTGGCATGAAAAGATGGAAGGAATGTGCCCTTTCCAATGGACTAAATAATATTTTTGTACCTATTCCAATTTTCCAGGAAATACAGCTTTAGCCAAAATTGAACGGATTTACCCTCCTTGACTCTAGTATTGTCAGGCCAATTTATGCAGAAAACATTGACTTGACATGCGTCAGATGCTGTTTTCAAATAGTTGTAAACCTCCATCAAAATGTAGGAAATTGAATTTACAACATTATTGCACTAGGCCTAATTAAAAGTTGCTGCACCCTAAATTTATGGTGCTGCTATGTTAGTACTACATGCATTATATTTTTTACACAGACATTTTAGTAGAAATAGGATTGAATGGAAATTCAACACTACTCCGCTGATACCTTGCCACCAATGCCTCAGAATGGCATATCATTTGCTTAGAAATAGTTATACAGTGTCTTATTTTTACACCTGAGTGCTTTCATATAGAGCTTTGTATATATATAGCGCTTGTCTTGGATCCAGAAATTCAGCTTTAACCGAAACATGATAAATGATGTATTTATGTATTTTCACTCATTTTTCCGACTTTTGCTCACAAAAATCTCTCTCAAATTGGATTTATTACTCAAAAAATTATGCCATGTTAAGATAAAATATCCAGAATATTGTTTTCAACAACTTCTGAAACTTTGAAAATGGTCAGATAATTGAGAGCTGAATTATTAAGCTAAAATCAGACACCATTTTGCAATAGTTACCGTAAAAATCTCTGCCCAGCAGGATGACGTCACGTTTCAGCAGCATTTGTAAAATGTGATGCAGGGCCAACTTTGAGGGTTCTTTAAGACCATTTATATTCCAACAATTGGCTCCCATATACCCTCATTGTAAAGGCCATGTTTTCTAGTATTTGCTAGGACTATAGACTTTCATTTCTAATCATGTTCCTTGTATTGGTATTTTGTTAAAGTTATAGTATTTTTGCATTTCATGAAAACAAGGCTTACTTATTCACATCTCACACCTTAGTTTATGAATTGCACCAAGATTTTATTTTTGCTATTTGATGTACTAAAGTAACACTATTCACCAGTATATCCACTTTTTTATGAGAGGGATGCTCAAGCCAGTAATATTGAATCAAAGGTGAGTTATTTTCATTTTTTGTCACAAAACTAAAAAAACGGGATTTTGGCATATTTCAAAGTGGAATAAAATGAAACTCACAACAGATATAGCAGAAATGAAAACTTATATATAAAGTACAACTCCTAAATGTAATTTACCCAAAAGGTCAAACTTCTATGTTATATAGCTTGGCTGCTGGGAATTTTCAAACATTACCTCAAATTCAAAGCTGAAAAGTGCAAATTGGCCAAAATCGGTCCAAATCATCAATCTGGGTTGCCATGGCAACCAGGCGATATATTAAGAAAATGACCGTACCATGGAATTTAGTTACCTATGGGGGTAAAATGAGCCAAGTATCGCGGAATTTGGTCGACCACCCCGTGCCACTTTTTTCTCAAAATCTGCAGTTTTCTCTGACAATGACTCTTAAATGCTTTAACTCCCCAACTTTGAGCTGTTTTTCTGCCATTTTTACTGCTGATATTATTAAACGAAGAATGCAGAGTGATAAAGGATGCTAAAATGTGTCAGTTTCAATTTTTAGGGCAGTTGCTCAACAACAGTGGTGGGTTGCCTGTGGCAACTCACTGCTGTAGAGTAGGGCGGGGCATGCAGCCCCCCCTTAACTTCGAAGTGCGATTTGACCTACTTTTTATGGTCGATTATTTGGATGCTTAATTGCTTATGCTTTCAGGAAGGAATCACTTGACTCTACTTAGAACTAGTAAAACAAATGTCTAACAATTTTGATAAAGGAGTTACGGCCATTTTTGAAAAAAATTCTCCTATTAACCTATGGCAATTTTTTGCAAGCTTGCGCATTCAGCTTGAAAGTTATTTCCTGGGGTCCTTCCATCATTTTTAAGGCATTCTATTCACTTTTTCTGAATTTCAGGATCTTTCGGTTCATACATTTATTTTTTAATGTTTTTTGCCCTATTTCAGTTTCGGCCAATTTTTTTTTTCTATTTTAATTAGCTATTCTATCAGGATTTAAGGCAAAGTTAACATTATTAAACGGTTCCTGAAGCAGTTTCGACCCCCAGCAAGGGGGCCTCATGCCCCATACCATGTCTGGCCTCTCGCCCCAAACCCAAATATTTTAATTTGACCTCTATATTTTGATAGTCCAGTTGCCAAAACATGGACCTTGCAAGTGTGAGAAGTGTAAGGTTTTACGATGGATTCATCATCATATAGGTCCATAGAAAAAATTTAGTCTGGTTGCCGCTCCGGCAACTTTGGGCAATACCGGTAATTAGCATAAATCCAAAATGGCCACCGTACGCCCAACTGCTACGACAACTTTTGAACTAATGTCCTAGAATCAAATGCAATACCACTTTTTCAGATAATTTTGACCCAAGAAGCATGAATCTGACATCAGAATTTCATTATCTGGTCATTTTGCATGTAAAATATCAATATTACATGAATTCAACACAAATTTCCAACAACCAAAAATCGACATCCCTATCATTTTCCAATTTTTACTGATTTTCAACAAAATTTTCCAATGAAATCCAATTTTCATTCATTTACAATGTAATGAATTAATTCTACAGTATTTAATGTTTAATAGTAGGGCTACAATGGACATTTCAATGAGAGCTAGATGTTATAATATTTTAATATAATGAAATTCATAGACAGTTTAAGTCCGTGCTTGACCAAACTACTCCCACTTTTCATCAGACAACCACTCATGGTGTTCTCTTGCATTAGTGCTTTCTGCCAGAACCCCTTCTCAATTTTCATCATTTTCTTTGTTATATTCTTGAATTTTGAAAGGACTGATCCAACAAGTACTGCTTTCACAAGCACAGTAAATAGTACAAGAGATTTTGTTGCGGTGGGAGCTTCAAGTGGAAGTCTTGCATGCTTTGCCTTAGGCTTTACAGCTACAACTTAAAACATGCTTAAGATCATTTGAGCTTGGACTCCAGGTCCTGGAGGCTGACTGACTGTTTCTGGCACTGGCCTGACCCCCTGCGAAATACGCCTGTGTGAGTCCGACATGTAATGTGGTGAAAAACACTTGTGTTATCAGAGGCTTTAAAAAGGCTCATCCAATGAGTAAATTATCTATACACTTGCGAAAATGGGCCAGGCAAGATAAGTTAATGGGCCATCTCCACATAGACACTACCAACTCAGTTGTGACATTTTCCAATCAATACTTAGATACTTGGAAGACACAGTCATCAGCCGGGTATATGAGCTGTTTGACAGGTATATTAATTTGCATATAATTTCTAATTTAATGTCCACTTTGTCTATTGTAAAGCACTATGACTCTGAGGGATTATTTTTAAAAACATAGGCCTATATGAAAGTAGCGAATAAGAAATAGATAAAGTGCTACAATAGAGGTCAGGTGTGAGGGGAAAACCATTACATTTCGATCTCCAGACATGGGTCACGCCTTACAGTGAAAAAGAAATATATATTATTTTCTGATAGTTTTGATGAAATAGATTAATTCTTCCTCGGCAGTATTAAAACTGAAATTTCTGGAGGTGGCATTTCTGAACAGGATGTTCTCTGACTTAGTAATGATTATTTTGGACTTTGCACAGACGAAATAATCACTGTCGTTGCTACCTCAAAATGAATAATTTCTGGCCGGAAAAAACCCCAAGGCCTTCCCTGGAAATCAAATAGTTTCAATGGTCGCCCAAATCATATGTTTGGCAATTTTTCAGATATCCATGTAAAATACCTGTAAAACAATATTTCATACACCACTCGAAGGCAAATCATGTCAAATGCTGTTATTGATACTGAATAAAGTTAATATCATGAATTTTTATGTACAGCTTGATTTTATGGTTGACATAATTTTTAATTTGTTATAATGTCCATTGAAATGTATTTAACACACTTTTACATGGATTCCCTATTGGAAATCACCAAGTATAGAGTAGGTTGGGGCAAGAAGCCCCTGAGGAAGGCAATGGGGCATCTTGAATTATGATGGGGTAAGAAGGTTGTTTGCAATTTTTTTTTTTTTGCTAATGTCCACAAAACCACAATTTCAATTATTTATTACATTTTAATAGTGTTGTGTTAGTAGAGTAGTCAGGCCTTTCTAAAAATCATAAGCATTTCAATAATTGGCCTAAAAGAAGTAGGATAAATGACACCCACTTTTTTCAACCCGCTTTTTAGCAGGTCCCCAAATGGCACCTTGAAAGTTCAGTGGGGCCCCATCCCCCGACCTACTCTATGCAAGCCTAACATCCTCTCTCCACCCTCATCCCTCCTCCCTGGGCCCCTTCTCCGTACATTTACATCTGACCTTAACTGTATGTCATGTTTCTGTAACAATTTTAAAATGTATACCCCTCCCCCCGTGTTGCCTGTACTTATTGGTACTTGCTGTTGGCTATTGCAAAATTCAAAATGTTCATATAATTTTCTAAACGGGTTTTTGTATTTGCAGTAAAACTAGAAAATGGCTGGAAACACTGCTGGAAACACGAAGGGGTTCTCTCGAGTCAGTCAACAATACTTTCGAACGAATGCCAGAAATATCATTGAAGATGAGAGTTACTTGGATTTCTCCAGTGATGTCTGGGAACTCTTTTGTTCCACGAAAGGAACGGGTTACTCCCAAAAAGAACTTTTTGAATTCAGCGTCAAGTGGGCAAAACAGCGCTGCAGAGATAACAACTTGGAAGATACACCAGAGCAGCTGCGATCTCTTTTAAGTGAAGTGCTTAAGAAATTACGATTCGCAGAAATGTCGACCCAAGAATTTCTGGATCACGTTTTGCCAACATTCGTTCTAAACAATGAAGAAGTTGGAAAAGTCATTGCAGAAAGGAGGAAAGAGTCAGAACACACCAAAATCATGGTACAGACACTGTGTTGGAACCAATATTCAATATTACTTTCTGTGTTTATTTTCAAGTATGGAAATGTGCATTGCAGTATGATGAAATTGCTTCATCGAACACATCTCTCTACTGTATAATTTACAGTGTAATTATTATGCACCAATAGGCAGTATGGGCACAAGCGACGATACCCCCTCTGGTTCAAAATACATGGTCCCTGGAGGGCTCAAGTTACACACAAAGAATTCTCCCCATCTTTAAGTTTATTTGTCGAAGACGCTCCGAAGACAAGTGATGGAGTTAAAATGTTTATTTAATAATTGACATGAAATGAATTTGGTAAATATTAATTGACATGAAATGAATTTGGAAAATATGTAAATCGAATAAATATATACATTGAAATTATTTGTAAATGGAACTCATTGAGTATACAAATGAGTAACAAACATAAGAGTTCAATATAGACATGAGATTAGAAGTCCGAAAATCCTCACTTCTTGGGGAAGAACGTAGTGACAGGCCTCACTCTGTAATATTCAAATATTAGAGAATGGCGGCAGGAATAGTCCGAAGGCCATAATAGTACAATATCAGGTGAGAGAAATCAAACGAACAGTGGGAGGTCGCCGGGGTGGATGGTGGGACCAAAAAATTGTCAAGAAGAAAGTCCCACGGCGCATGCGCTAGGGGGCAGCGTGATGATCGAGTAAAACGCTGATCAGACGGACTGACCGCTCGACGGGATGGATGGATGGATGAGTGGGGCTTTACGTCCTGCATGTATGACTGCTCGATGGGGTGAAAGCTTCTCCACTGTTCGACAAAAGCGTTCCACTGCGTTGAAACGTGTTTTTGTACCAAAAAAGTGCGGGTTACAGTGCTAATTTGCCCTCTGGATCCGCTTTTTAGTTTGGGAACACAGGAGTACAATCATTTGCCTGTCATGCATCTGAGATGACTTTTGTAAATATTTCTGTCATTTGGAAAATTTAGAAAAGGTTATTTTCGTAATTCTTGCCATTCTTGCTCTCATCTCTCCAATTAGGGTTTATCAAAAACTCAATGCGTACTACCCTCACAGGAAACTTGAGCTGGGAGGTGAGGTTCAATTGCAATAGCATTCAGAGTCCAATAGCCTGATCAAAAGTCTCAAGACCCTCAATTCCTACATCATTATTTTGGCTAATTGCATGGGGATCATTTGAATGATTCTGTTAATCTTTTTACATATGTTGCTGAACCTAATTTTAAAATCATCTTGACTTTAATCAGAAAAAAGGAAGGTAGTATGAACAGGGCTGAATTAAGGTAGCATGAGGCCTAGGGTGTATCTGATCCCCCTCAAAATGCAAAATTTTGTCACGTCCGTTCTGACTTTTTTTTGGTGGTGAGGTTCATAGAAAGGAATAATTCTGCCGAATTTCATCCATTTTGAAGGTTGCCTAGGGGTGGCTGATTTCATTTGAATATTGGAAACTCTAAAAAGCAAAGAAAACGCAGAAAATCCTTTAATATATTTTGTGCCCAAGTAGAGGGATTATTATCATGGAAATTTGTTGGGACCCTCTTAAAGCATGCTCATTGTCTCCAGAAACAAGGAAAATATTACCAAACCGAATTTCAAGGCTTATTCCAGCTGCTACTGGCTTAAATGTCAAACCGCATCTATTTAGATGTCAAAAATCATATTTTCCATCAAAATATGAAAACTATTGACTTAGGTCATATACATGTATTGGCATTGAATACAAAAATGGATATTCTGAACATTTTAGCATCAATTCCAATTTTGTAGGTTCAATGGTTGTTGAGATATGGCCTTTTGGAAGAATATTCATTGAAAAATTACAAAATAAACTCATCTCTTGAGACTGAGACTTGAAAGAATTTTATATTATGAGAGACAATAATCTGGGACAGTCTTGAAAATACATAGGCATCACTTTAAAGAAGTGGAAAGATGTTCTATTGATTTGTAAGTCAGTCCCACTTCATTCAGCAACTGGTACGTTTAAGGCCTGCAATGGCTGAGGACTTGGACTTGGCAAGTTGGAGCAAATAAAAGGGTGAAGACATCATCGATCAGAGAGAAGAAGATTATAGTAAGACCGAATGGGTATGGTGGTATTTTGAGATGTACTCCACGAGTTGAAGATATCCTGAGTCCTCTGTACCCACGAGTGCGTTAGCACGAGTGGGTACAGAGGACTCAGGATATCTTCACGAGTGGGAGTACATCTCAAAATACCACCATACAACCATTTGATCTTATTTATACCCCATTATGTAACTCAAAAGAAAGCTGAACTTCACTCTGATGATCAATACTCTATAGTGGCCTCAGCCAATCAGAGCACAGATAGCAGCTCAACTGATGATGTCACAATGTCGTGACGTCACCATGGCTATGAAGTCATAATGGCAAACAATGCAATGACATCATCAACAATGATCAACCCATGTGGTATATAAAAACCATTGAGTATACAACGCAATACAACATGGGATATATCCACTGCTTTTTCATGTGGTATTGTATTATGGGGTATAGCGCTATTCTGCAGTGGAGATTGCATATCGATAAGAATGTCCCTACCACTTTTTGTTTTGCTGTTAGAAATAGAAATAGAAATCTTTGGCGAAGGCTGCGAGTCAATGACAGTTTTAAAAATCTTGTAATGTAATTATGAATTCCAAAAGGGGCAGGTGGTCACTGAGATGTTGAGTAGGTCGGGGCAAGAAGCCCGGGTTAGGTGAGAAGCCCCCCCCCCCAGGTTTATATCTAAACTTACATTTTTGGTGCGTTTTCTTATTGTTAGGATTGAAGCTAGAGGCTTTTTAGGTGACGTCACAAATTTTCAAGGCGAACAGCACCAAACCATAGTAGAAATTAAAGAAACAAAAAAATGTGCATGGTTTTTGTAACTTTGACTAATTCTTTGAAAGCGATTGTCAGAAATAACTTTGGAAATTTTTAAAAGTATAATGGATATCTGCATTGCTTCACTTTAGGACCATCACATAAATATGATTTTGATCATGTTTTTTGCCTTTTAAATAGTTCGAAATATAGAGGTCAAATTAAAATATGTGGGTTTGGGGCGAGAGGCCCCACATGGCATGGGGCATGAGGCCCCCTACACTGGGGCCTCAAAGCTGCTTCAGGAACCATTTAATAATGTGTATTTTACCTTAAATCTTAATAGAATAGCTAATCAAAAAATTTAAAAAATGGGCCGAAATTGAAACAGGGCAAAAAATATTAAAAAATGAATGTATGAAGAGAACAAATCTGAAATTCCGAAAAAGTTAATAGAATGCCTTAAAAATGATAGAAGAACCCTAAGAAATAACTTTCAAGCTGAATGCGCTCGCAAAAAAAATGCTATAGGATTATAATAGGGGGGCTTCTTGCCCGATGGGTGGGGTAAGAAGGCCATTTTAAATTTTTTACAAAAATGGCCGTAACTCCTTTATTAAAATTGGTAGACATTTGTTTCACTAGTTATAAATAGAGTCAAGTGATATCTCCCTGACAGCATAAGCATTCAAAGAATCGACCATAAAAAGTAGGTCAAATCACACCTCGAAGTTAAGGGGGGCTGCATGCCCCGACCTACTCTACAGAAATATGTGGAGAGCTTGATTTCCAGGAAATGTAATACAAATTTGAAACTGTTTATTAACGAAAAGCTATCAACTGAGAAAGAGTTGATTGAAATGGTCAAATTCCACATTGGGAATCCTGCAAAATAATAATGCCATTGTGAAGATGATGATCCATCTAACTCTCAGGACTATTCTATCTGAATGTGCACCAGACCATCTTTCCTTAACAACAGCTTGCAAATATAGACATGCCACTGTTGAGAAACTGTGGTGGTTAAGCCATGTTCAGCCACAAGTGGGCAATGCCATTGGGGATATGTGCAAGAAATTGACTGTAATGATTAACAATGTGCCTTGTTCATAATGATACATTTATGAAGACACTATGGAATTCAATGAAAGGGAGATGGAAACAAAAGCTGCTGGTCCCATAATTACACATGCTACTGATTCTGCAACCACAACCAGAAAATATGTTGGACTGCATATTGACAAGGATGAATTTATCCCCAAAGCTGTGTCAACATATATCACAGGAAAAATTTCAGTCAAGATAGCATTTGACTTAAAATTGCTGGATGCTGTTTCGGCTTTAGTGTTGGGGAAGAATACAAAGCTGTTGAGGCTCACATGAATGAATCTGCTGCTCACAATAAGAGAATGGCAACTGTACACCTACGAGCTGATGAAGTTAACAGAGAAGATGCTGTTAGGAATCCTTTTGTGTCAGCCACACTAGACTTAATTTTGATTTGGGTATGGCAAATATATTGAAATACTATTGAGGAAAAATAGACACGCAGAATACATTTTTTATGCTGTATGTGGATATTTAATCGGAGAAAAGATTCACATCTGTCACATGAACATTGTCTTTGTTTGAAAGTTTTCTATAGCTATGGAATTATTACTAGACCTTCCAAGTGTTCCAGCCGTGGCAGGTCATGTCAAACCTGTTAATCCTTTCTAGCGGAAGGATACACAATCTAGGCTATTACCAAATAATGCTCTGTCATCTTTTATCACTGGGATAACTTCAATAACTTTTTGAATTCCAAATAGGCCTATATTACCAAAGGACACATTTAGCCTGCATGCAAAGTGAGAGATGCAATGGAATTTCTTAGTGTTTCTTGTTGCGGCATTAGGATTAGGACTTCACATTACTTCCAAGAGTTCCTTGAACCAATTTTCATAGTATAACAACAGAGATGGTACCTAGAAGGTAAAAGGGTACATGGACCATACCAAATATGACCATTCTGCACATTTTGAGTGTATTTGTAGCTCTCTATGTAGAAAGGTTGTTGAGATACAGCCCAAAAATCCCGAAAATGGCCACTTTTTTATGTAAAATCAAAAGTAGGGGGTGAACCAGCGTAAGGACATCTTCAATTGACCTGAAATTTCACAGAAAGTCTTCTGGACTCCATCCACAACTTTTGGGAAGGTTGGGCTCTGATCGGTTTTAACCTTGTCGAAATTTGGTGTAGCCTAGCATAGAGTCATTAGAAAAAACCTCATTTCTTGTTTGAAAACGATGACTACCACTGCTTAAAATGCATGAAAACATAGGTTCTTGGTATTCATTTTGAAGCTCTTGATCAGGGCTTTCTAGAGAAATTATCATCTTCGATGTGTCTCTAATATTGACCGAGTCACGCAGAACCGCGGATTATTTTAATGATCAAAAAACCTAAATAATGTGTAATTTTCAATTGCAATCAGCCACCACTAGACCTTGATGGATTTCAATGAAATTTTAGGGTTTTATTCAGGACACCAAACCTCACCCCCAAAAAAAGGTCAGAGGTGTTAGATGCACTGTAGTAGATATGGCATCTCCAGAGGGCAGCACGTTGGCTGTTTTTACTTGTCGAGGGTAGAATTAGTATTCGATCGACAGTATAACAGCTGATTAATAACATTTTAACATTCTTGACTGGTGATAACTGCTGAGGGTAGAATTTGTATTCGATCAGTGGTGCATCAGTTAAGGATACTTTTTTTTTTTGTAACTATTTGACTGTGGGCAACTGTTGAGGGTAGAATTAGCATTCGATCAACAGTGTAACAGTCAAAAATTAAATAATTTTTGTATTTTTGGAAATAAAATTTTTAAAAAAATATAGACACAGGAAACATTCCAAAGGTGTCAATAGAAGGTGTCAATCTGGTCAATAGCTTAACACCTGACCATTGTTTCAAAGGTGTCAAAACTGACAACCTTACCAACTTCAGTTTGAATTGACACTCAACATCAATTCAATAGTGCACAATAGGTGTACAATAATATTTCCTGTTAGAATTTTAATCAATTAAGTGTCAAATTCAATTGATAAATAAGTAAATTGTCTCTTTATTGGCAGCCCACAGAATCTTGTTTCATACACAGGTATTTAGTGGGTTAAACATATGGTGAATTTATTACTTAAAATTACTTCACTATAAAATTCTACTTCAATCTAAATTCAAGAGTTAATTTAAAATTGGTTTAAGTTTGAGTGAACTTGTCTTTGCGTGGAAGCCTGCAGAATCTTGTTTTACACACAAGCATTTAGCAGGTTTATACATAAAGAGACTACATTATTTAAATTTAAACCAACTTAGTGTAAATTTAGTGGATGATTGAGTGATATTTGTCTCTGTGTGGCAGCTTACTGAATCTTGTAGAAATACTTGCATTTAGTAGGCTATACATATAGGGACTGATTACTTTGTCCATAATAATTTAGATTGATATTAATTCGATTTGGAGGTATCTGTTTAAGTTGAGTGATATCGCCTCTGTGTAGCAGCTTACAGAATTTGGTAGAAATACTTGTATTTAGTTGGCTATATATACAGAGACTATATTTACTTAATAAATAACAATTACTTTATAATAATTTAAAATTCACTTAAAATATTTGGTTATATTTGGTATAACTTAAGAAAGTAACTTTGTGTGGCAGCCTGCAGAATCTGGTAGAAATACTTTTATTTAGTGGGCTATACATACAGAGATTACAACAATAGCAAGGTCAATAAATTGAATTTATTTATTCTTTAATATTAATACCAATAAATAACTTAAAATTTATAGTAACACATTAAGTTTTGATGAGGCAGCCAGTGGAAGACTTATAGTTTTAACTGGCTACACTCATTAAGACACAAAAATTCAATTATTTTGAGTTAAGTTACTTTTAAGTTTCAATTACTTTTGAGTTTCTTAACAATTCATTTTGTACTTGGTTCAGTGCCTGTTGTGGGAGGGAAGAAGAGGAAGACTATAGGAAGGTTTTAAACTTTCTACCATAGTGGACCTTGTTCTCCCCATAAGCAGCCCTGACTCGGTGCAATACAATTTAATTAAATCCAATAACTTCTGTAACTTTTGCCTAAATTCAGAGTTAAAGTAAGTGGACATCTGGGCAGATCCCCTTTGGAATATACCATCGGTGGACCTCTTTTGTCTGCTTATTCCTCCATTTAGTTACAAAATAATAGTTAGCTTTAAAAGCAGGCTAAGACTTTGACTTATTATAGTGGAATTGGAGGTTGGCCCATGGTGCAGTTTCGGCTGTGAGGTACAGGGTGCCCCCACTGTCACTAGTATTCAAAACTACAAATTTATAAGTCAACTTGCCCTCAATGTGAGTGGAGGAGGCCAAGCAAATGCAGCACAACTCACTATGGACGACCGACAAGAATCCATTCTCGCACTCTGGGGATCCATCCTTGCGACAAGCAACGCCAAGGACAGTTGGCGACGATGGACTACCCAATGCCAGAGCCACCAACTTCAGGCCTCCTGCCAATGACTCAATTACCTCAAACAGCCTCGTCGATGGATTCCAGCAAAGGGCCATGTCTCAGACTTCGGACGCCAATCTATGTTTGTCTGAAATCGAGGCAGAGAATATTGATTGGCAGGCAAATCTCAGAGCTGAACTAGATGAATGGATGAGAGAATCAGCTGAGATTAATAGAAAAAGACAGGAAGAGGACCACGAGAGAATGAAGAAACGACAGGAAAGGGTGTGCTTGAACAGCAGCGACAGTTGGAGCAGAAGATTAGATTTCATTGCGCAGCCCCTCCCCTGTGGTTGTACCAGACTCTAAAAGATCCCAACGATTCTGATGAGACCACGGCTGCGGAATCCTTCATGTCGGCCAAGAACTCAATCAATAAGTCTTATTGGGGCTTGGGGCTAGATGCCACCAATCAACAAGCTCTCCCTACTCCCCATAAAGGTCACCTACAAGCTTCAGGAGCGATGACCTTCCAACCAATGGCCACAAAGGAGGAGAAACAGGAAGTTGGACAGATGCGTGATCTTTCTGACTCTTTTCACAGTGAAAGCAAGTCGAAGGATCCGCAAACACCAGCTCCTGCTCCCTTTCCGGCCCAATCTACTGCTCACCAAACAACATTCGAGGAACTACGGACGATCACCCCGAGTATCCCGTCCAACTTTGTCTTCCAGCCAATGGATCAGAGTCTGCAGGCTGATAGAAATGTCGGCCGATTGGGACTCCAGTTGAAGACGGGATGTCGGAGTGAAGATCCTAACCTCAGTAGTAACAAATTGGGGTCGTCCAACCGTCAACCGTCAACTGCCCCCAACCATGCTGCCGCAGTTCATTGTGTCAGAGAAAGATGTGTCATCTCTTGCTTGGGATGAAAGTCTGGCTGGGGCCACCCTCAACAACAGAGCCCAGGAGGAGCAGAACGGAACCAACAAACTACAGCCAGCCACGGAGAGCCACCGTCAGCCACCACAAGAAAGCTGTAGGCGAACACCACGGGACATTGCCCTGAACCACCTATCATCTGCCAAGCGTCTCTCTGCAACATCTGTCAGCTCCAAAGAAACCCTCCAATTCTGCCGCAGTGGGTCCACAAATCCCACTGGTACCAAAGAAGGAGGAAGGGGGGACAGGACGGAACAAGCCCCTGTGAAGAAGTCTGGCAATCCAAATAAATATTTCGGAATGCCACAAGGATATGACAAGAAGGTGAGCCTGATGGGGGTCCTGGAAGAGGTCATGGTATTACCCATGACTTCACTTGGAAACCCACTGGCAGCCACCTATGAAGTGGCAGAGAGCAGCACTTGTCCTATTTGTTCAGCAGGTGGCCACACTTCAACTTCAGCCACTGCTTCCCAAACATCTGTTTTTCCAGATAAGCAGAAGAAAGCTCCTCATCTGCTTCAAGTGCAAAAGTGCCCACACAACAAGATGACAAGCACTGATGAGTCCACAACCAAACCCATCAACCAAGTGACTGATCACAATGTCACCTCATCCATGGTTGATGATGATACACCAAGACAACAAGAGGACTCTGTATCGTGCATTGGGATGTACTTCATGGATCGCCAGATATCCCTGAATCAAGATCACAACATATCGGACCGTTACAAGGAAAATTATGCATCTGATAATCTTGTGGTTGCTAGTGCTGACAGCCCCCTATGCAATTCCGGGATAGCTAGTGGTATGGCACTCAAGACAGAGATATCACCTAAATGCCTCATAGAAACACAACAAGTTCGCAGTGGGCACCTTCGAGGCGAAAACAGTCATTGTGGTCCAGTGAAAGCAGCATTTGGTAACCCGGACTTTCCTCAAGTGAAACCAAATGTTAGACTGCCTCAGACCTACTGCCATGAGTGTCATCCATTTCCTTCTGTTATACAGTGTACGTCCTCGAACTCCGTCTACAGAGATCATCGGAAAGTGACAACCGACAAAACTTCACATTTGGTGGCCCAGGTAGAGACTGCTGCTCAGGCTATTTGCTTGTCAAAATGGCCTGGTGGCTGTCTTACCTCAATGTATTCCTTAGCCACCGTATCCACATCTGTCATCCATACTTGGCAGAAAGCTATGGCCGTGTCGCAAGCAAGAAGAGGCCAACTTGATGAAGCTGTCAGCCTCTCCAAGCCAACAGGATGCGCTCAAGGATCAACTGTTTTTCATGTTGAGCGCTCCCAAACATGGTCCCTTGCAGATGTACAACCGCTATGGACAGCCTCTGTACTTTGGAGGCCTTGCAACTCTACACCTGAGATCCAGAACGAGGATGTTCCAAGGTCAAAGTCGTGGAATGCAACAAAGACAGGTTTGGGAAATGAAGGTGAATCAGAATGTTTCCAATGTTCTGATGAATCTTCGGTCCCTTACCAAGCATTTCCACACTTTAAAACCTTGCCAAAAGTGAAAATGAAATTGTGGCAAGAGTATCTCCACATCCTGACAACATCCTGCAGCGGAGCGAGACCACTGCATCTTCACTGGCCACGACCTTGTATAGGCCTAACTGGAATTCTGGAGCCAAGGCCAGACTGTCATGGAATGCAGGTCCTTTCAAAGGGAACCTGTGGAGTCCATGACAACGTCTCTTCAAACATCGCCAGAGCACAAGTCGTAGACTGTCATGGAATACAGGTCCTGTCAACGGGACACTGTGGAGTCCATGACTTAGTCTCTCATGGCATTGCCAGCCTGGATGCAAAGTCCAAAGAAGAGCATCCGAGGATTCAGACATCCAACAATATGGGGTACGCGGCCTGTTTTGCAGAAGGAGTAGAAACTCACTTCAGCAGAACAGTGTGGCTTTACACCAGGTACCTCTTTATTAAGCAGCCACCCAAAAGAGGTTGTCCATGGCTGCCACGTAGACCGACCACCGCCGCACAAATGAGTCTTCCAACTGCCTCTCAAGTCTCAGTCTGGGTGGCTGCCTGTGTGTTATATGCCTGGTATTGTTCTCTTACCTGGTGTATGAGCATGCGGCAGCTAGAGACCAGACAAGGAGTGAGACAAATTGAGAACTTCTGGTTCTCTCAATCGGGTTCCCTTCAGGAACCGCTACAATACAATAGCCAATAGTTAAAAAAAGCTAAGCCAGTAGCCAATAGAAGACTGAAGTCTCCTGAAGTGATCTGCCACAGAAGAAGATCAGAACTGCAAGACCATCGAACATCCCTGACACCATCGGAATGGACAACAAAGAAGATCGACGCCGAGGACTACATCATGCCATCGAGATCCTGTGCCGGAAGTGACATTTGCCTTGTGCTGCCCCAGATTCTCCACTCTCCACCACACAACTCGATGCCACATAAACAAGGGGAGAGTGTAGTAGATATGGCATCTCCAGAGGGCAGCACGAGCCAGTGCATAGAGACAATATCTACCACTGGAGGCAGTGTGAGGCACTGAAGCATGACCTAGCCACAGTGGGGGATTCAACTGCTCTCACACAGCAGAACTGTAGCAGACACTGAATGAGAAACACACACCAGCCTGAGGTACTTCACAAGAACAGCAAGAAATCACTACAGCACCCTAATGAGGCCCCAGGCTGAACATCAATGTGAGGCCCCTTGCTGGACCTGAACTGACACGCCAATCACCACTGAAGTTTGCATTGATAATGGTACTACATTTGAGAAAATCGAATTTCTGAGATTATCTTGCAAAATGTTTATGATTCATCGAAATTTCTGCAAGTATAATTGAATGATTGATACCAGAGGCCAGAGGAGCTTCAGATGTGACACCTCACAGGCTCTCATCTTTAAAACAAGTATTTCTAGGCTGCAAAATCTGTGAATATAAATTTGGCAATTTGGGGCCCCTTAATATGCAACTGAGCCCAACTTGACAACTTGTCCTCTTGATTTTTCAAAATTAATGTTTGATTTTAACAAATTTATGCCAATTTTTATTTATTTTATCTTCCAAGTGAGCCCCCCCCCCCTGAGTTGTGAACTTGTGAGGCCCTAGGCCATAACTTATACTGAGTATAACCTACTCAGTCTAATGGATAATCCAGGCCTGAACATGAATACTTACGCTAAGAGAGTTATGTGAAATTTCTTCCATCTAGTAACTTTATTTTCCCAATGAGAACAATGGTGACACTTCAAAATGTGAACAATGTATTTGTCTGTTGCAGGTTTTGATGAAAAAGCACTACTCCAATGTAACAGAAGTAACTGAAGTCCAGCTCTCAACAAAGATTTTGCAGCTGAAAAAAACTTACATCTTTCTGGAAAGGTACTCAAATAAATTCGAGATACATCATGATTTCATCACACTCAGTCACAAGGATAAAGTACTCTCGGATGACACGTGTCTGGAATCGATTTACACTCCAGGCGAGCAGCTTGTTCTTGAAGTCCATTCAGTTGTCTACAATGTCAAGGTTGCAGGTACTGAAATTGCATTTCCCATAGCAATAGAAGGCAAAAAAGTGCGGGAAGCCAGAAAGATCATCAAAAGCCATTTGCACTGCTTCCATGATATCCACCCTGATGATGTGGCATATGTTGACATTAATCATTCTGGACTCCCGCGGGGGAAAACCACGAAGTGGAAGTCGAATTTCGCGACTATGTATATCCTTTGTGGAGGCGTTTCAGAGAGCTGGACACTTTTTTGGGAATTACCCCACTGTTTACTTTCATATCCATTCTTGTAATTCTCGCCGTCATCCATCCAATGGCTTGTAGCATGTTATTGTGTACAGTGGTTTTTTTCAAGATTGGAAACTTATTATTATTTCAACATGATATTTACGTTTTTTGATCATTAATGTTGGACATGGCATGTATCTGATTGACTAGAGGAGAATGTGTAGTTTTCAGAAATATATGGTTTGATATGACATTGTGTTGGTTGATTTGCCTATCACCATAAATCAAAATTTTGCCTTGTTTATAGCTCATTCACAAATAGTATTGCTTATAAATGGTGATGATTTTGATATTTAGACAATTTTCAAAATGAAATTATTGGTTCAGTATCACAGACTGAAACACAAAGAACATATTTAGCTAAAAAAATTATGGTTTTACAGTGTTAGGGTTCACCAGGGGAATTTTTTACATGGAGATGTCACTTAGTTTGAAAACCATTAATTTTCTTACATGCACTTTTGATCTCTCCTGGAATATATATCTTATATATCTGGAATATTGCTAATGGCTGTGTGGAAGCCCAATAGTATCCCTCTTTCAGACCTACACTTCTTCAGTTCCTGAGACCTTTATAAGAGCACATTTAGGATACTTTTGCATTGCTTATGCAAATGTTCACAAGTACATCGCGTTTTACAAATTCGTAGGTCTAGGTGTCAAAGTTTTAGAGGTAAAGTTGAAATTTTTTTACAGATATTTATGTATCAAACTGCAATATAGGACAAAATATTAAGTCTCTAACAATTATATTGAACTTGTTAGAGCTGATCTTAGTGCGTTCACAAGTACGTCGCGTTTTAAGAAACCAACACTTCCTGCTGCTATGTCACCACGGTCGTGTCAATTGCATGGATACTTGTGTATAACCATTAGAAAACACATTTAAGAAGCAAAAAAAAAATTTTGAGAAAAATCTGAACTCAATAATGCGTAAAATTAGCATATTTTTAAAATATGATAAATGAGAGAAAACTATCAAACCATAATTTTTCTCTTAATTATGCTATAGACAGGTAATTCTGGATTAAATCTAATATCAATAATGCCAATATTAATTATTATTTTCTTCAATGGACCATGCATATATTTTCAAATGAAAATTAGTAGGGTTATTTTGGGGAGAGTCAAAAATCTGCTATTAACTTGGAACAAAACCCAAGACCCAACATCCTAAATCAAATACTATGTCTAATAATTAGGTTCCCTAGAACTATAACTAACTGATTTAGAATAGAATGTCCTTATTTTGATGCCTTTATCTCTATATAATGTCACATGATTTCTTGTTAATTTCAGGGAATTTATCTTATCGCAATATTGAAGTGTTTAATCATTATTTACCAATTTTAAAAGGTTAAATTGATTTTCCACTATGTTTTAACCATGTTCATTATTCATTTCATATTACTAGACCCCCAATTTAGTTTTTTGTGCTGTTATTAATCATTTATTTTCATCCAAAAATGACACTGAAATTGACTTTGGCTTTGTTTTTGTTGAGTATAGCCAATGCTATTATGACTATGGTTGTGGTGAATTCAATTTTTGCAGGGCGAAGCTTAAGATGAAGCTCCTCACTGCCTGCAGTTAGAAATATAAAACCCCATCAAAATATACTCCAGTATGTGTATTATAAGTGTTCCAAAAATTAACTTCCTGGATTAAGTTGAAGTACTTATTTTTTTATGAAATAAACCGTATTCCGGGTACGTCACGATTCATCCCAGTGTACTGATTCAACCCGTATTACGGAACAACGAAAGCTCGTTAAGCTCAATCCTTGTGGATTTAGTTTCCCTAATATATTAGCTATCAAAATATAAGAAGTAGTTAATTGTGCTATAACTTTCATTTTTCATCATCGGTGGCCAAATTGTGTACACAATAGTGTGCTACAAGCCCAATTTGGGTTTTACAAAAGTTCAGTGCAGACTCCCCTCACAAGAGACTGGAGTTGTGAGGTGAGGATCAATTGCAAAAGCAGAAGTTGGGACTTAACTTGCTGGGAACAAGGATGGAGTAAATGTAATTTCTCTCTATTTATCTTGGTAAGGGGACGACCATTAGAAATTTCCGGGGAGAGGGGGGGGGATGATGAGTTTGAAGTTTTTCTCAATGGCATATTATCTATTTTCCTGGAAAACAAAATCTTTAATTGGGGCAGGCAATGACCTATAATATTTCTTTACAAGTCACTAAATCACAAAATACAGAGTCAAGAAATCAGAAATCCACCAAATACAAACAATTCATTCTTGAGCTGCCCATAATGATTTTTTTATATCTGTACAGTGTATCACCAAAATATGCAAACACTCCTCCACTGGATATCTAATGGTTTCTCCCTAAAGTAACATCAGACTTGCTCCCAAGGCAAAAAATATGTCTGTACAGAGTATGTTTCATTACATTGGAAATGTACACTAACAATTGTGCTGCGTACGAATCACTATAGAAATGCAATGGAAAATTTGCTCTGACCTAATTGGCATTGAGCATGCCCAGGTGTGACCTGGTTCTCACTGAGCATGCTTGGACCTATCTAAAGCATATTCAGAGAGCAAAAACAAATGGTGGCCATTTTGAAATATCCCTGATTTAAATTTTCCAGGCCAGTTTTCACCCAGTTTTCACCCTCATCAGACAAGGCTTATATTTGTCTAAATTTTAGAAGAAATTTTTTGGTGTAGGTTTGATCAGTGAACCCCATGTAGCTCACTTTCGGATCAAATTTTTCAATGAATGATAAGGGCAGTATGCATAGTGCGAATTACGAACGCAAATTCTAAAAAGACCGATCCATTGTTCGTAAGTACATTTTCGTACAAATTTCGTGCGATTTCATACAAATTTCACACAAGTACTTTTAAGTTACTTTGGCCATTTTGGTACAATATGGTTATCGTAAATGGTTTAAGTTTAGCCTTATAGACCTTGCAATGACCTATCTAAAAAAAAAACGGTAAAAAATCAGTTTAAGCCCAAAAACCAACTTTACAAAAATGTACATATATCCTAAGTACGTACATTTTCGTACGTCGTTCATATATATGTGAAAACAACCAATTTAAGGAAGAAATATGCAAGAAAGAGCTTCGTACGTTTTAAGTTCGCTGCACAATTATTATTGAGCTGTATTGGCCATGTATCCTTGATATTGATTGATATTCTCTATGCGCTTTCATATATTTAATCTTTTTTTCTTTTTGTTCAATTAATGGCTATTCTTAATGGACTGTTGTTCTGTAATGGCGTATAGTGATAAGAAATTATATGTATGTATACAATATGTAGTATATACCCATTTAAGGGTTGCCAACAAGAAGAAACCATAAACAAAGTCTGTATTTACTTGACAATTATTCTGTATTAACTGCTAAAAGAATGCAAGATTTAAGAGCTAAGATAAGCTAAGGTTTAGATCTATGCATTATACAGCGTATCATATAATCAATGGTATTATATTTATATTCTTATTGGTGCAAATAAATAACAAAAGGTTGGAATTGGACTAATGGTTTTTTATTTATTATTTCCTTATAAGCCAATAATATGCAATGGCTCAATTTCCATGGATACAACCCTTGTACATTTACAGCATGGTGTATGGAAAGCTCAAATGTGTGTACAATGCTTAAAGTGTGGTAGGCTGGAGACTTGGAGACAACAGTGTCTTTGCTTGCAGTCAAAAGGACTGATTCAGGCAACATTCAAGTGAGTTAGTAGCTTGAGCACGTGATATTTTCAAGGCATTTGATTGGCTTATAACCATCCACCTGCATGGACAGGCTCTCTCGACCAATAACAGGAATTCATTTGTGTGCACGCGCATCAATCTGAAGGCATATATCGGTCCTTTTGGCATTAGCAGGAAGATCCCACAATATTTTACCCACTAAGCATTAACGTGAAGCACTGGATGTACAGACTCTCAAGTTATCAAATCATCAATCAACTGTTTGCCTGACAAGAACTCAGCTAAGAGTGTCGCACTACCAAATTATTATCACAAAATCCAGCAGTCCATTTGGTGGCAGTTGGGAGTCACAGAATCCAATAGTACATGGCTCTCAGCTGGGAGTCTTCAAGATTATAATCATCGAAGAATACAATAGTACATTTGGTTTCAGCTGGGAGTCTTCAATATATCACCACAGAATCCAATAGTGCATATGGTTTCAGCTGGAGTCTTCAAGATATCATCACAGAATCCAATAGTACATTTGTTCGCAGCTTGGAGTCTTCAACATATCATCACGGAATCCAATAGTACATTTCGTCACAGCTGGGAGTCTTCAACATATCATCACAGAATCCAATAGTACATTTCATCGCAGCTGGGAGCCTTTAATATATATTCTCAGAATCCAATAGTGCATTTGTTTTAGCTCGGAGCCTTTAATATATCATCACAGAATCCAATAGTACATTTGTTTTAGCTCAGAGCCTTTAATATATCATCACGAATCCAATAGTACATCTGTTTTAGCTCGGAGCCTTTAATATATAATCACAGAATCCAATAGTGCATTTGTTTTAGCTCGGAGCCTTTAATATATCATCACAGGATCCATAGTACGTTTGTTCTCAGCTGGGAGTCTTCAAAATATCATCACAGAATCCAATAGCCCAATTGGTTTCAGCTGGAGTCTTCAACATATCATCACAGAATCCAATAGTATATTTCGTCTCAGCTGGGAGTCCTTCATATATCATCACAGAATCTAATAGTTTGTTTATTCGCAACTTGGAGTCTTCAACATATCACAAATTTGCTAAATCTGTTCTATGTTTGGAATGATTATGGCTCCAAGATTGTATTTGTTCATGGCTGGTGTATTAATATGTTGCACTATTTTCAAAATTGATTCGGCCAGCGTGGATTTGACACAATTCATGCAGAGGGACCATCAAGTTATAGCGGCGGACTTCTTACCATGCAAGATGTATGAATTTCAAGAGGAAGATGATAAGATCACATGTTTCATGAAGACGGCTGTCAAGAAAATAGTTCTGGTGGCAATTGATCTTCACCGCAAAAAATGTGCAGTGTGTTCCTTTGTGGAATCCTTTCCAAATTTGTCAGTTCTTGACTTTCAAGATCATCCACAGCCCAAGCTAATGGTTAATCGAGGTGAGTGTTTTCCTTGATGCTACTGAAAAATTGTATGGAACAGGCTGCAGAACCAGGGCTCATGAATCACGCATGAGGAGCTATCTCTACAATCTTTTTTCAGCTCTTCTGTTTTCTTTCAAACCAATGAACTATTGTCGTCACTCGATCAAACCTTGTCATAAGACTTAGTGTCCATTTGTGTCTCACTTAGCGTTACGAAATTTGGTACAGGTATCGGCCTGTGGGTACGATTCGGGAACATGTTGAGAAATCCAATGATGGCTGCCAAAATGGCCACTACAAAATGGCCACCATTGTTGGGTTGTCCATTTGGAGCTTAGTCTTTCACTTCCAGTCATAAAATTAGGTACAGGTAATGGCTCATGGGTGATAATCAGGCACACATTGTTATATTTCGCATTAACAGTCGCAGGTGACACTGCTTGCGCTTCTGATTTGACAATCAATTAAGGCCCTGTCCCTGTCATCAACTCAGAAATTCTAACCCCCCAGATATCTACCAAAATAAATTATTAAAGTACTATCTTGGCTAAATTGTAATAAGCTGTCACTCAATGTAAAAAAAAAACACATTTCTTTATTTTCAATTCTCAGCGCAAAACTTGTAATTATAATGTAGATTTGGTTGTCAATGGTGGAAAAAATCAATGTGTTAATGAAACAAAATTTCTTGGAGTAATCTTAGACTCAAATTATCATGGGTCCCACGTGTTGAGAAAATGAAATGTAAGATATCTAAAAATATTGGTATCATCTGTAAAGCAAGGAAAGTACTTCTACAATCATCTCTTCGCATTCTTTGTCATAGTTTCATTCATCAATTTTTATATTTTGGTATAGAAGTGTGGGGCAACTCAAATAGTACGGCTTTACTTAGCTTGTTTAGACTACAGAAGTAAGCTGTTAGGATTATTACAGGATCACCATACCTGGCTGACACTGAACCCCTATTTTTTAAACTTAATATCTTGAATATATACAAACTTTATGAATACATGGTGGCTATATTTATGTATAAATTTCACAATGACATGCTGCCTGGTCACTTTTCTTCCTTTTTTACTCATAACCTTGATTATCATGGATACCATACCAGACAGAGACACCAGCTCCGTAGTGGCTTATGTCAGTCAGCCGTGTTTCAGAAACCATACGCTTTCAAGAAGTGTCTATTTGGAATAATGTGCTACAAAATGAGATAACATGCAGATGCTCTCTTTTTTCTTTTAAGAAACTTCTTAAATGTCATCAGTTAACTATTCTTTGAGATAGGTTATAATTATATTACAAGTGCCCTGCATTTCACACTAAACAATTAATAGTATGCTCAGTATCAGATCAGTAGTACTGTAACCCAGACTGAAGAATATTTCACTGATGTACATTGTATATATGAATACATTGCATATTCATACTGTGTCATAGTTAATAATTTGGTTGAATTTAATAGGACTGACTCTCTTTGTTGCTAATATATATATGCAATAGTATAACACTATATTTGTAAATTACAGATTAAATATACCTGTAGTGGTATCAATCTGTATACATTCGTCATAAAATTAAAGTCTCTGATTATTTTTTAATAAACTCAAACTCAACTCAACTCCAAGAATAACAGGTAAAGCAGCATGTTCGCTAGTTCTAGTCAGTATCCAATACCGTAAAACGGGGTTACTTTGGCCGTTATATGTACTACTTTGGCCGCCCAATGAGAAAAAGATTCAGTATCCTGTATCTCTCAAACCAATACAAATTCCAGGAAATGTCTTTTTGCATCTGCTACAGTTACTTGTCTACTATTTATGTACATTAATTTTGTTTCAATATCATGATACCAGTGCTTCTTGTGAAGACCATTCTGGGAAAAAGCAGATTTGCAAAAAAGTGTGATTTTGCAAGGAAGTGTCAACTTTGTTCTGGATTGGTCAAGTGCAATATTACGTAAGCCGTGGAAATTGTGGACGATTTTTGAAGATAATATATCAAAGTTTCAAACAACACAGGATTTGCTTATAATATTATGTTTTTTAATTTAGTGAGTTTAGGGCTACGGCCAATGTTACCCCAAATCTCCAAGTTAGTGTCGGGGTTACTTTGGCCACCCCTGGAAATGGCAATTGACAAGTGTTAGAACAGTTTGTAGTTAATGGCAGTCAAGCAGGTATAAACCTTGACTTGACAAACAGGTGTATTACCCTGAAAATTATGTTGACTGCCATAGATGCCAATAAAAAAACCATAAATGGTCCAATGCAATATTTGCAAATTGTGTCATTTAATGAGCATAACATATCGATGGTGTAGGCCTACTGGCTGCTAGGGAAGCTGTAAACCACTGTAGACATATGATTTCATCCAAAATAGCATTAGACAAAGTTATTTTTTATTATATGGTCTGGTAATAGTTGCATCTCCTATAGGCCTCAGTTGCTGCCAGCTTTTAGTTTATTGTTTCATGCAGTTTGTTAATTTAACTCTCAAAGCTACTCCCAATAGCTTAAACTATACAAATATAGGCCCAGTTGATATATAGGGCACGCAAATCTGTTTTATCTTTTTTTAAGTTCAATCATTGGATGAAATCAAATCCATATAGCCTATATTTCAGAATTTGTAAATTAAATGTCAGTAAGCCTAAACAGGGTAGTAAAAGAAATGTCAATGAGGCCACGCCAACATTAATTGTTTCAAGGTCATTTTAGGGGTCTTGGTTTTATTATGCCTATGCAATGAATTCCTGGAAATAGTTGCTAATCACCAGTAGGAGTTTGCTTTTGACCCATAACATAAATAATTGATTAAAAAATATATATATTAAATTCTTGGAAATCAATGGGATGGATGGATAAATGGGGTATCAAGTCATGATGTATTTTAATGCACTTGGTAATTTAAAACAGGAGGAAACAGCAATGTGGCAAAGGATGATTGAAACTGCTGTTAAACATAGGTCAAGGTGACCTGGCCAGAGCAGGCAGGTATCAAACCCATAAACAATGTACATGCCTACTGGGCTTTTCTAGTGATATTACATACAGCTCATCTTCACGAAGCAGACACACTTTTAAAACTACAACAAAATCTTGGAAGTGTCATAAAGGAAGGTAGGAAACAATTTAAAGAGGGTTAAAGAGCCCTAAAACTATTGACCAAATAATCTTTTTCTCATGACCCCAATTAAATTTGTTTTCTTGTCTATTTTACTTCTTAGATAGGAAAATCTACCAACAATGTGTGAAAAGGCTTATTGGTTAATGTGGAAAACAACTTGGTCAATAGTTTCAGGAATCAATTAACTCCATTTAAATTGCTTTATAACTTCCATTTTGGAACATCCCAGATTTTTGTTGAAGTTTTAAAAGTGTGTCTGCTTCATGAAGTTGAGCTGTAGTCAAAATCTAAGGCGGCCAAAGTAACCCCAACTCCGGGGTTACTTTGGCCGACCCTTTAATTATGTAATAAAACATAGATGCATCATAGATTTTGGAAAGCACTTTAACAGATGAAAACCTCAATGTACTGGCTGTGTAATGGCACAAAACTGTTGATATTCAATAAATAGTTTTTCTCAGAACACAAATTTGGTGCTCCGAAACTGCGAAATTAACCCTGTTTTACGGTACTGAAGTTAAAAGTAATTTTAGATTGTAGTCTCTAGTTTCATTGAGACGTTATGTAACGAAACAGAAATTTAAATTTTAACTTTTTTTCAGAGATTAGCAGGATTGTCAGAGGTGCATCTGGTAGATACACCATTCATGCGGCACAACTTCCTTTCATTAAGGCAAAAGAGATTTGTGAAAATGACGGGGCACAATTAGTGAATTTTGAAAATGTTGGGGAACTAGAATATTTCCCTGTGCCTGCTGGGGATGGATATTGGATTGGTGCCATGAAAACATGTAAGTCATTGATTATTATTTTAGAGGAGTCTTCTTATGATAGATACATGCCAAGCCAGTGGCGGATCCAGAGGGGGGGGGGCGTCAGGGGTGCTGGAAGGAATCGCAGATGGCAGGGGCAGCCAGATGAATAAGGGCAGATCATATTCGCGCCAATTTCGCATGAGAAAATTTGAATAGAGGTCACTTATAATTTTGAATAATATTACATACATACTAATTTGTGCCTGAAATGAGTAAAATAAGGCCTAATAATGTTTTTTTTCTAAAGATCTAAAGGGCACCCCTGCCCCCCTTGCACAAGGGCAGGAGGGGCAATTGCCACCCCTGCCCCCTTGTTCCAGCACCCCTGGGGGGCCTAGGGGAGACACCACGTCTGGGTCCTCCAGGACTAGCCTGTCTGGATCCGCCACTGCGAGCAGCCCTCTTCTTGACAATGGGGTGAAATTAATCTGAACTTGATTTTTGTTTTTTGCTGGAAGGGTATTGAACAGTATAAAAGTATAGTATTCTCATTTGTAACATTGCCCATATAAGGGGGTGACCATTTAATTTCCAAGGGGAGGGGGGCTTCGAGGTTTCCTCGGCAGGAAATTATTTTACCCATGGTAACGGCAGTAATTATTTATTTTGAGCACGCAAAGTCACCAAATATTCATTCTTAAGCCAAGCAACGCCTTCTTTAGAAATAACCCGAGCAGAAATTATTTATTTCTAGACTGGCCAAAAAGAATTCTTTATTTCACCAAAACTGACCAAGAAATTATTTCTTAAAACTCGCTCAATTATGGAAAACAGGCAACTCTGTTGATTAAAAATACTTAAAATCTGCCATTTTATGATGCAACTGCAAGTTGAATTTCACACAGAATTGGAGACTCACTAGCTTTAATGGGTATTTTCCAGATTTTCTAGTAGATGTATAAGTATATATATATATACAGTATGTGTATTTTTTTTTTTTTTTCAGATAGTGGCCAGGAACCCGAGTCCATCTGGATTCCAAGCGGAACAAGAATTGATTTCACGATGACCCCCTGGGACAACGCAACTGAACCAAGCGGAGATGTCAGCGAGATCTGCTTGCTGGTGAAGCACACACGGAAGTTGTACGATTCCAAATGCAGCAACAAACTTCAATTCATTTGCGAATATGCTTAATTGGTGTAACACTACTTACAGCCTGTGTACAAGTTGACCGCTATCTGCTGCCACCTAGGAGGTAACACTTGCGAGCTCCAGTGAGCAGTCAACAGAAACTGAGTGTGAGGAACTCACACAACTTTGTCTGGAAGAAACCAGGAGAGTCCAATATATTTGGTGATGGCCCAGTCTTTTTCCAAAAACTATGTAACTGCCTAGACTGACTTTGGTTGACTTCAATTTTAAGCAGAAAACTTTTGAATACCAAATTAAGATGGAACCATTTTTAATCATGGAGGATGTATACATCGCAGCCCACATAGGCCTACAACACGGAAGAGATGTCGCTATTTGTAACATAGACAAGGCACTTTGTTGAGTGTCACACAACCTATAGAAAATTGTGAACTGTTCTGTTGTCCTGGTTAATCTGTCTCCACAAAGTAACAGAATAAATACAAATGGGTATTTTGGTTATGGACACTCTTTGGACAACACTCTAACATGCATAATTGCCTAAAGAAACTTCTGATGAATAAAATTAAAGCACAATTATAGCACTGCATCAATACAATAAAGACTTCACAGAGTATCATAAACTGCCAAGTAACAGCACTGCATCAAAAAAGACTTCACTGTGATTAAATTCAATAATTGCAGTACTACATCAGTAATGACTTCACTGTGTATAATCTGCCTAAGTATGGCATCATATCAATGTAGACTTAACTGTGTATAAACTGCCTATTTACAGCACTACATTAAGAAAGACTTCACTGTACTGCCTAATAACAGCACTGCATCAATAAAGACTTCACTGTGTATAAACTGCCTAATAACAGCACTGCATCAATAAAGATTTCAATGTGTATAAACTGCCTAATAACAGCACTGCATCAATAAAGACTTCAATGTGTAAAAACTGCCTAATAACAGCACTGCCTCAATAAAGACTTCACTGTGTATAAACTGCCTAATAACAGCACTGCCTCAATAAAGACTTCACTGCCTGTACAAACTGCCTAATAACAGCACTGCCTCAATAAAGACTTCACTGTGTATCAACTTCCTAATTACAACACTGCATCAATAAAGACTTCACTGTGTATAAACTGCCTAATTACAACACTGCATCAATAAAGACTTCAATGTGTAAAAACTGCCCAATTACAGCAGAACATCAGTAAAGACTTCACTGTGTATAGACTGCCTAATAACAGCACTGCATCAAAAAAGACTTCACTGTGATTAAATTCAATAATTGCAGTACTACATCAGTAATGACTTCACTGTGTATAATCTGCCTAATTATGGCATCATATCAATACACTGTGTAAAAACTACCTATTTACAGCACTACATTAAGAAAGACTTTACTGTGTATAAACTTCCTAATAACAGCACTGCATCAATAAAGACTTCACTGTCTGTACAAACTGCCTAATACCAGCACTGCATCAGTAAAGACTTCACTGTGTATAACCTGCCTAATAACAGCACTGCATCAATAAAGACTTCACTGTGTACAAACTGCCTAATAACAGCACTGCATCAATAAAGACTTCACTGTGTATAAACTGCCTAATAACAGCACTGCATCAATAAAGATTTCAATGTGTATAAACTGCCTAATAACAGCACTGCATCAATAAAGACTTCACTGTGTATAAACTGCCTAATAACAGCACTGCCTCAATAAAGACTTCACTGTCTGTACAAACTGCCTAATAACAGCACTGCCTCAATAAAGACTTCACTGTGTATAAACTGCCTAATAACAGCACTGCCTCAATAAAGACTTCACTGTGTATAAACTGCCTAATAACAGCACTGCCTCAATAAAGACTTCACTGTGTATAAACTGCCTAATAACAGCACTGCAGCAGTAAAGACTTCACTGTGTATAGACTGCCTAATAACAGCACTGCATCAATAAAGACTTCAATGTGTAAAAACTGCCCAATTACAGCAGAACATCAGTAAAGACTTCACTGTGTATAGACTGCCTAATAACAGCACTGCATCAAAAAAAAGACTTCACTGTGATTAAATTCAATAATTGCAGTACTACATCAGTAATGACTTCACTGTGTATAAACTGCCTAATTACAGCACTAAATCAACAAAGATTTCATTGTGAATAAACTGCCTAATAACAGCTTTGCATCAATAAAGACTGTCCATAAACTGCCTTATAACAGCACTAAATCAATAGAGACTTCACCATGAATAAACTGCCCAATCACAGCACAACTAACATAAACTGCAAGATGCCTCATAACATTAGTATGGTACATAACTACGAGGGGCATTCAAAAAGTTTTTTTATTTGGACAGTTATTTTCAATCTAGAACATGAATTTTTCACAGGATAAAATGCATCATATTTTAAGTGGATTTCCTAAATCTTGCACAATTTGGACATTTTTAAGTCATTCTGTGATTGCCATGGAAACTGAAAGTTCAGCCAGCTGGGGCATGTAATATTGAAACCAAGAAAGTCAACTAAGTGTGACTGTGAGAGACTTCTCTCTATATCACTTGTATGAGTGAGACTAGCATGATACCCGCAAAACGGGGGTGCGGGGGGGGGGGCAAAATATTAAATATATATACATTTTGAACAAAAAACATAGCCTATGTCCTTCTAGTGGGTGAGAAATGGTTGCACCCAAGTTTTTGTGGATGGCCAGGCTGGGCCATGGCCACCCTATAGTTTGGCTGGTTAAGACGAAGGGGTCCATGAATTTATAGTAGGATTGACAATATTTGACACAAGAAATGTGATATTAGCTTCTAAATATACTTTCAAGCACACCGAATGTGTGTATTCTTACACTGAACCTCTGCAGGAAAGCACTCAGGACTGCATGCCAGATTTGGCAAAGGATATTTAGGCGGCATAAGGACTTGTGAAAGCATGGATTCACTGATACGAACAAGAGACCCAAATGGACAGCATTATCCATCCTAGCTATTCCTGTGACATGTTGCTTTAGGTAAATTCTGGTTTTCCCTTAATTTAGTCCACGGGGGCCATAGTTTCAGGCACTGGAGGAGACAAGGCTTTGGATGACCGAAATGCTTTTACAGAACTTTGTCTGCAGGACAGATGTATGAATTAATGCTTTTGGTGAGCCTGAGAGTATTTTTAAAGGCTAATATTATATTTCTTGCGTCAAATAGTCTCAATCTCACTAATACAAGTAATAGAGAGAGTTCTCTCACAGCCAAAATTCATTGGCTTTCTTGGTTTCAGCGTTACCTGCCCCACCTAGCTGAACTTTCAGTTTCCATGGCAACCACAGAATGACTTAAAAATGTCCAAATTGTCCATAATTTTGGAAATCCACTCCAAATATGCTGAATTTTAACCAGTGAAAAATGCATAGTTCTAGGACGAAAATAAGTGTCCTAAGAAAAAAAAGCCTCGAACTTTCTGAACGCCCCTCGTACATCAATAAAGACTTCATTGAGTATAAGCTACCTAATGATAGCACTGCATCACTGTGTGTAAACAGCCTAATTACAGTACTAAATTAATGAAGAGTTCTCTCTCCAACCACATCAGTAAAGACTTCACTGCCAATAAACTGCCTAATCACAGCACCACATCAATAAAGACTTCATTGTGTAAAAACTGCCTAATTACAGCAGAACATCAGTAAAGACTTCCCTGTGCATAAACTACAAAATTAGAGCACAAAATAATAAAGACTTCATTGTAAATAAACCAGTGGTCGAAATAAGGGCGGGTCAAGGGAGTTTTGACCTCCCCAAATGCTCTTGTGACCCCCCAAATACATTTTTCAGAAGGACCCAGAGGGGGTGCTGAAAACCCCCCCCCCCCCCAAATACTGAATTTGTCCAGAGGAATAAGCATGAAGCTCTTATCAGCATCAACAACCTTTTGTAACTTATATACATGAGAAAAAGAGTTTTCAAAACTAGTTTTCTGAGACTAAACATGGCATTAAAATGTCCAGAATCCATTTTAGATTATCTGAAAGTCTTCGGCATCGGTGCGCCGGTGGCAGCCAGCTGCGGCACGCAGACCCAGCTACAAGAAGGGCTTAAATCATTCGGGCCTTTCAACTGAGAGACCCCCAAATAACATGGCCTATTTTGACCACTGAAATATTAAAACTGCCAAATTACAGCACTGCATCAATAAAGACTTCCCTGTGCGTAAACTGCCTAATTACAGCACTACAACAATAAAAACTTCACTGTTATAAATTGGCTTAGTAAAGCACCACGTCAATAAAGGCGTCAATGTGCATATACTGTTTATTACAGCGCTACATCAATAAAGACTTTACTGTGCATAAAATGCGCTAATTATAACATTGCATCAATAAAGAGTTAACTTTGTATAAATTGCAGCAATACATCAATAAAGACTTCACCAACTATAAACTGCCTCAGGTCAGCACAAAGACTTTGCTGTGCATAAACTGCCTGATTATACCATTGCATCAATAAAGACTTCGCTTTGTATAAGCTGCTCAATTGCAGCACCACATCAATAAAGACTTCACAGACTATAAACTGCCTAAGGACAGCACTGCATTAATGAAGACTTCACTGTGCATAAACTGCCTAATTACAGCACTGCGAAGCAATGAAAATCTTTTTTTTTTTCGCAAAAAATTGTCCCCCCCCCAAGATCATCTTGTTAGCCCCCTTACAGAATGCAGAATCCCTCCAGAACAAGTATATATATATAAGTATAATATGTAAATGACACTGCCATGAAATTCGCGCAGCACTTTAACGAGTTTTTGTAGGACTTATAGTGTTACCATAACTTTCATGTTTATTTCATATTCAATGTATGAAAGGCAGTTATGTAACTGTTTCAGAAAATTAGAAAGACGGATACATGGAAAGACAGAGAAAAATGTAGAATAGCAAGATAAACTAGACAAAAAATGTAAGAGATAAATAGATAAATATATCGATAAATAGAGAGATAAATAGATAGACAGATAGATAGATAGATATATTGACAGACAGATAGATAGATAAATTGATAGATAGATATATTAAATAGATAAATAAGATTGATAGATAATCAGCTAAATGGTAAAAAGGCAGACAGCATTGAAAGCTGCCAAAGTCAAGTCTATGTTAGATTCTTGATATTACATAATAGTAATATGATAATGCCGCAGCATAGAAGACGGGACTTGTAACTTCTTGATTGGTTGACAATTTTGGAAAAAAAAAATTTTCGCAAATTTTTTTTTTTTTGGAAATTTTTTTTTTTTTGGAAAATTTTTTTTTTCGGAAAAATAAATATATAGTAATTCAAAAACAATAACATTGCATGTAGACTAACTGTTCACTGTTACATAATCATCAGTTTATAAAGATTATGTAACTATAATTTTGTTGTGTTTTCTTGTTGTCTGATTGAAATTAAATGAATCACATGTTAATAATTTGATTTAGCTTGTCAATGCTAATAATTAACTATTCCATAAAAATTATTGGTACAGGATATATTACTAGAGAAAATTGATTTTTTAAGACACTTTTGAAGATGAATATGTTATATTTTGTTAAATACGAAACTAAATCATTGATAAGAAGCTGGACCCACTTGACCTAATTCCCAGCTGTGGACTGTTGATGTTGAGACCATCACTGCACAGATTTTTGAGTCTTCTCTTGCACTCAATTCGCTTCGCTCAATGGCCTTCGGCCGTTTCGCTGTGCGAATATAAGTATAATGCCTATCTCAAAAATAATGAAGCCACAGAGCTGGTTTTCACTGAGGGTCATAAATTTTGACAACAGCTGTATACAACAACTTCATATTATAGTCTTGCCTTAAATACATTCTTACGCCAAATTCCTGAAAATTTCATGGTAATTTGTCAAAAGATTATTGAGATAGAGATGAAAGTTTATAGGAAAACATGCATTTTTTCACTTATTTAGCGTGACATAGCCTTTTTCACCTGATGAATTCTTTCAGTTTTACAAAGTTTGACATGTTCCATTGCTATTTCCTTATACTTTTTGGAATCTCCACTAGGACTGTCATCGATACAGCCAAAATCGATGCATCGGAAAAGTTTTCCGAATCGATAATGTATCGATACAATACCGCAAGTATCGAATAAATTATTTTCACTGCATTTAGTGTAATTATTGCGAATTATTGCGAGAAATCACCTTGTTTACATCAAAACCACGCCATCACTGCTCTGTTCTCGTCTGAAATCTCGCGAACGAGACAGACGAGATTCAATATGGAGGACGTGGGTGACGTGAATACTTGAGTTCGCAGTGACAGCCTCACTCTGAAGTTGACCCAATTGTGAGTAAACACCAGCAGCAGGCCATGCGAAAAGGTGGGAAAAACAATGACATGTCGCACAAAATCGGCTCTCCTGACCTTAATATACATCCGATTTACAAAATAAAAAAAGCATTGTGGAGGAAATAATATTCCTCAGCACTTAGGCTCATCAAAATTATTGTAACTATAGAAGATTTCATGCATTTAGCGAGCCAACTTTGATTTAGCAAAGATATTTTTGGAAATTCTTGTTTTCGGAGGTAAAAAGTCTGCTATGAAGTCTCAGAAAAAAATATAAAATGTCATCTACCATCAAGGGCTATACTTGCACTGTCTAAAACTGCAAAAATAATTGTTGAGAGTTCAATACTTCTTGATAAATGATGAGATACTTTCAACATGCAAAAAGCGACTTATGACGTCAGAATGCCAATTTTCAACAGTTTTGGATAAATTCTTGTTTCAGGGGTTAAAAGTCTGCTATGAAGTTTCAGAAAAAAATATAAATTCTCATCTACCATCAAGGGCTATACTTGCACTGTCCAAAACTGTAAAAATAATTGTTGAGAGTTTAATAGTTCTTGATAAATGATGAGATACATTCAACATGCGAAAAGTGACTTATGACGCCAGAATGCCAATTTTCAACAGTTTTGGATAAATTCTTGTTTTCAGGGCTTAAAAGTCTGCTATGAAGTTTCAGAGAAAAATATAAAATCTCATCTACTATCAAGGGCTATACTTCCTCTTTCTAAAACTGTAAAAATTATTTTTGGGAGTTCAATAGTTGTTGATAAATGATGAGATACTTTCAGCATGCACAAAGCGAGTTATGACATCAGAATGCAAATTTTCAACATTTTTGGGAAATTCTTGTTTCCAGAGGTAAAAAGTCTGCTATGAAGTTTCAAAAAAAATATAAAATCTTATCTACCCTCAAGGGCTAAACTTGCACTTTCTAAAAATGTAAAAATTATTTTTGGGAGTCCAATAGTTTCAGAATTATGATGTGTCAACATGCATAAAGTTATTTATGATATATGTTGAAATGCCAATTTTCAAATTTTTTTGTGGACATTCTTCTTTTTAGAGATTAAAAGTTTCAGAAAATAATTTAAACCTCATCTACCACCACAAGCTTTTCATGCAGATTCTGCAAATGTAAAAAATGATCCTGAAGAGTCCCAATTAGTTCTCTATTTATAATGAGATGTATATGTTTCAACATGCGCAAACTGAGTATGGCGTAAGTCAATTTTCGACATTTTTGAGACGTTTTTATTATATAAAATGTCTGCTATAAAGTTTGTCCAAAGAAATTTCAAACCAATCAATCATCAAGGACAACACTTGCAGATTACAAATGTAAAAATTTTTGTTGAGGGTCTATAAAATTTGTAACAACTTTGGCAGACTGGACTTTTCAGAGCATCACTGCATGGATATTGAGCGGTTCCCGCGGTCTGTGCTTGTTTGCTCTTGATAGCCTCAACTGAACCTACATGGAAACTAACCCAATCTTAAGAAACAAACATTGTGTGAAACAAACATTTTATGCTTTGAATTTTTATGCAATCGAGAAATACAAGGGCATAGGAACCTTGGGTAATTGATGTTCCCTTCATCTCTGCCTGTGAGCGTTGCTCTGCAGCTGCCGTGAGGAGATGTGGAAGGCTCACCCGAAATTTCATGGACCGCATGCAGGAACATTACCAGTTGTAGCCCTAGCATCATCAATTCATTATTACTATGTTCTCCAGCTGGATCATCAGTCAAAAGTATTGCTATGCCTGTATTTTGCTAGGCAAATCTCTAGGAAGTCTCGATACTACGATAAATTTGCGCTTTAGAAAAAAAACATAGGCTGGATGAGAGTAAACCCTTACATTCAACAATCAAAGCAAGGCATTGCCTCCTCCCTTTGTCTCCTCCATTTGCCTTGATCCTGCCTCTGTCTCCTCCCTCTAAATCCAACATCAGCCTCCATCCCCTGCTTCCATCCTCTGCTTCCACCCTCTGCCTCCACCCTCTGCCTCCACCCTCTGCCTCCACCCTCTGCCTCCACCCTCTGCCTCCACCCTCTGCCTCCATCCTCTGCCTCTTCCACCACCCCTCTGCTTCTTCTGCTTGCCTTCTAAACCTGCCTAGTCCTTCAACATCCTCTTTCTGCTTCCTCAATCTACACTGGGGCCGATCCTCTATGCCTCATCCCTCTATCTCCACCCTTTGCCTCATCCCACTTCCTTGGCCGTTCGTCTCTTCCCTCTGCCTCCTTCATCTATCTTCTCCATCAGCCGCCTACCTCTGCCACCTATCCCTGCTTCTCTCTCTGCCTCCACTTTCTGTCTCCATCCTCTGCCTCCTCCGTGTGTCTCGTCCATCTGCCTCGATCCTCCGTCTGCCTCTTTCCTCTGCCCCTTCTCTCTGCCTCTTCCCTCATCCTCATCTGCCTGCTTCCTCCCTCTGCCTCCACCCTCTGCCTCCTTGTGATGTTATGATTGTCCCTCTTATTAATCTTGACAATCCCTTGTTGTCTAAGCTTGTCTGGCTCTTACCTCCTCCTGCCAACCTTAATTACACCTCCTTCTATAGTTGGTTTTCCCATCTCCCCCATCTCCCATCTCCTCCATCTCCCATCTCCTCCTTCTCAAATGTCGTCCTTCTCTTTCTCCTCGTCCTCCTATCTCATCCACCCATCTCCTCCTCCCATATCCTCATACTCCTGTTTCCTCTTCCCATCTCCTCGTCGCCCCATCTCATCTTCCTTCTCTCATCTCCTTCTTCTCCATTTTCTTCTCCATATCCTCCTCCTTGACTTGACTTGACTTGACTGACTTGAATGACTAGTGAACCTTCATTGACTTGACTGACTTGCACTCCAACTGACTTGACTTGGCTGACTTATCGAGGTTAAATTACCTGAAACGTGGTATTTACAGTGTAATTTACAATAGAATCAGTTTAGATGCAGCGTTGGACAATTCCATTATAAAAAGGAAGGTTCAAATGAGGGTTCAAACTTCAGTTTTCAGTGAAATATTCTTTGTAATAAAATTATATGATGTCTAAATTACTTCATCGAAGGATTTGAGGAAATTTGGCTCTTCTTCGTGACTTAAGTCAGTCAGTATTGTCGACTGACTTGCCAGAAAACCTTGATGACTGCTTGTTCCCCAGTTGACTTCACTTGACTTTGCCTGGCTGTGGCTGACTGTGGTGACTTATGTCGACTGCTCCAAGCACTATTCCCTAGCCTAAATCCCTTTTACTTCCTGAGTTTATTAGGATGTTAGGATGTAAGATTTTCGTGCAAGTTGCACACCACCTAGCTCATGCAATAAAGTTTTTGTGGAACCTCATGGTGAATATATAGAATAGGTCGGGGCATGCAGCCCCCCTTAACTTCGAGGTGCGATTTGACCTACTTTTTATGGTCGATTATTTGAATGCTCATGCTGTCAGGAAGGGATCACTTTACTCTACTAATAACTAGTGAAACAAATGTCTACCAATTTTAATAAAGGAGTTACGGCCGTTTTTGTAAAAAAATTAAAATTGCCTTCTTACCCCACCCATCGGGCAAGAAGCCCCCCTATTAAAATCCTATGGAAATTTTTTTTACGAGCGCATTCAGCCTAAAAGTTATTTCCTAGAGTTCTTCTATCCTTTTTAAGGCATTCTATTCACTTTTTCTGAATTTCAGAATTTTTCTGTTCATACTTTTATTTTTAATAATTTTTTTCCCTGTTTCAATTTCGAGCCAATTTTTTTTTCTATTTTAATTAGCTATTCTATCAAGATTTAAGGTAAAGTACACATTAAAAATGGTTTCTGAAGCAGCTTTGAACCCCCAGTGAAGGGGGCCTCATGCCCCATATCATGTAGGGCCTCTCGCCCCAAACCCACAAATTTCAATTTGACCCCTATATTTTGAACTAAAATGCAAAAAACATGATCCAAATCATATTTATTTGAAAGTCATAAAGTGAAGCAATGCAGATATCCATTATACTTTTAAAAATTTCCAAAGTTATTTCTGACAACTCCTTTCAAAGAATTAGTCAAAGTTACAAAAACCATGCACATTATTTTGTTTCTTTAATTTCTACTATGGTTTGGTGCTGTTTGCCCTGAAAATTTGTGAAGTCACCTAAAACGCCTCCAGCTTCAATCCTATCAATAGATAAACGCACCCAAAATGTAAGTTTGGATATGAGCCTGGGGGGCCTCTCACCTAACCCGGGCTTCTTGCCCCGACCTACTCTAAGCCTTAGCTCTATATATATGTTCATTACACTTCAGTCTTCTTGGATAAAAGGTACACCTAATTAGTGTAATATATATCTCAGTATTCTGCATGCCATCTTAGCTACTCAGTCACGTAAAAAATGAAATTACGCTCTGCATTGCCATAAAGGATGCTGCATCATACTGTGACACTGCCTATCTAACTCAGTATATGTCTGTCTATCTATATGGATCTTGTGATGCATGGTACATGTAGGCCGACCTAAATATACCTGTACACAAACATCTTTAAATAAACCAATGTATTGAGGCGACTTCTTGCTTCAGAAATTTTATAAAAAGTGAGAGCACTTGGCATTTATCTTGGGAAACTTGTTGAATATTGAAATCCTTATTGTTAGGCCAATTTATCGAGAAATAACATGAAACTTTACATGAACCCACATGTGAAAATCACATGAACACAAGAACTTCAGCCCTTGACATCAAGCACTTCGAACGCACTTTTCAGCAGAATTAATTGTCCTTAAAAAGTTACGTCAACATGCAGGAAGTTATTTTTCAGAAATATTAACCAGTAGCCTACCAGTTTGAAGTACTGCTTCTAATATTAACACAGATATGCAGTGCTATGAATTAGGAGGAGGAGCAGATAGGAGTAGGAGATAGGAGCAAGAGGAGGATGAAATGGGAGGAAGATGAGACCGGAGTGGCAGGAGACTGAGAAAGAGGAGGCAGAAGGAGGAGATTGAAAAAGGAAGAGACAAGGTGGAGATGGAAAAAGGAGGAGATGGGAGGATGGGAGTAGGAGTTTGGAGAGGAGATGGTAGGAGAAGGAGATAGGAGGAGGACCAGGAGATATGAGGAGATATGAGGAGATATGAGGAGATATGAGGAGGAGGGGATAGGAGCAGGAAATGAGAGAAAGAGGGCACAGGGGGAGGAGGAGATAAGAGGAGATGAGACCTAGCAGAGACAGGGGGAGGGTGAGATGGGAGGAAGAGGAGACAGGAGTGGCAGGAGACTGAGAAAGAGGAGGTAGAAGGAGGAGATGGAAAAAGGAGGAGACAAGGAGGAGATGGGAGGATTGGAGTAGGAGGTGGGAGAGGAGATGGTAGGAAGAGGAGGAGGAGCAGGAGAAAGGAGTAGGAGAAGATATGAGGAGGAGGGGATAGGAGGAGGAGAGGAGAAGTTTACAGGAGACAGGAGGAGGATGGGATGAGAGGAAGAGGAGACAGGAGTTGCAGGAGGCTGAGAAGGAAATGGGGGAAGGAGGAGACAAGTGGAAATGAGAGGATGGGAGGAGATGGGAGCAGGAGGAGCAGGAGGAGCAGGAGGAGCAGGAGGAGCAGGAGGAGCAGGAGGAGCAGGAGGAGCAGGAGGAGCAGGAGCAAGGGGAGATATGAGAAGCAGGAGACTGAGAAAGAGCAGACAGGAGGAGGTAATTTGAGAAGGAGAAGAGAGATGAGAGGAGGAGAGAAGATGAGAGGAGATGAAAGGAGATAGGAGGAGATGAAAGGAGATGAAACGAGATGGGAGACAATGAGAGGAGATGAGAATGGAATTGGCGGGAGGAGTCGACCGAAGAAAGTAATAGGAGATAAGAGAAGAAGGAGACTGAGAATGAGGAGACAGGAGATAAAGATATGGAGAGGAGGAAATGGAAGGAGATGAGTGAGGGAGATAAGATGGGAGGAATAGGAAATATGAGGAGGAGACTAGGGTAGGGGGAGACTGGAGGAGGAGGAAATGGGATGAGGAGATTGGACATAGGAGAAGGAGGAGACTGAGAAGGAGTATGCGGCAGAAGGAGGAGAGAGGAGTGTAGGAGGAGAGAGGAGAAGGATGGGGACAGGAGAAGGAGGAGGAGATGGGAGAAAGATATGGGGAAGGACGAGATGAGAGAAGGAGGAGGAGACGAGAGAATGAGGAGATGGGAGGAGAAGATTGGCTGAGGAGATGGATGATAGGAGGAGACTGAGAAGCAGGAGTCTGAGAAGCTGCCGTGAGGAGATGTGGAAGGCTCACCCGAAATTTCATGGACCGCATGCAGGAACATTACCAGTTGTAGCCCTAGCATCAATACATTATTACTATGTTCTCCAGCTGGATCATCAGTCAAAAGTATTGCTATGCCTGTATTTTGCTAGGCAAATCTCTAGGAAGTCTCGATACTACGATAAATTTGCGCTTTAGAAAAAAAACATAGGCTGGATGAGAGCAAACCCTTACATTCAACAATCAAAGCAAGGCATTGCCTCCTCCCTTTGTCTCCTCCATTTGCCTTGATCCTGCCTCTGTCTCCTCCCTCTAAATCCAACATCAGCCTCCATCCCCTGCTTCCATCCTCTGCTTCCACCCTCTGCCTCCACCCTCTGCCTCCACCCTCTGCCTCCACCCTCTGCCTCCACCCTCTGCCTCCACCCTCTGCCTCCATCCTCTGCCTCTTCCACCACCCCTCTGCTTCTTCTGCTTGCCTTCTAAACCTGCCTAGTCCTTCAACATCCTCTTTCTGCTTCCTCAATCTACACTGGGGCCGATCCTCTATGCCTCATCCCTCTATCTCCACCCTTTGCCTCATCCCACTTCCTTGGCCGTTCGTCTCTTCCCTCTGCCTCCTTCATCTATCTTCTCCATCAGCCGCCTACCTCTGCCACCTATCCCTGCTTCTCTCTCTGCCTCCACTTTCTGTCTCCATCCTCTGCCTCCTCCGTGTGTCTCGTCCATCTGCCTCGATCCTCCGTCTGCCTCTTTCCTCTGCCCCTTCTCTCTGCCTCTTCCCTCATCCTCATCTGCCTGCTTCCTCCCTCTGCCTCCACCCTCTGCCTCCTTGTGATGTTATGATTGTCCCTCTTATTAATCTTGACAATCCCTTGTTGTCTAAGCTTGTCTGGCTCTTACCTCCTCCTGCCAACCTTAATTACACCTCCTTCTATAGTTGGTTTTCCCATCTCCCCCATCTCCCATCTCCTCCATCTCCCATCTCCTCCTTCTCAAATGTCGTCCTTCTCTTTCTCCTCGTCCTCCTATCTCATCCACCCATCTCCTCCTCCCATATCCTCATACTCCTGTTTCCTCTTCCCATCTCCTCGTCGCCCCATCTCATCTTCCTTCTCTCATCTCCTTCTTCTCCATTTTCTTCTCCATATCCTCCTCCTTGACTTGACTTGACTTGACTGACTTGAATGACTAGTGAACCTTCATTGACTTGACTGACTTGCACTCCAACTGACTTGACTTGGCTGACTTATCGAGGTTGAATTACCTGAAACGTGGTATTTACAGTGTAATTTACAATAGAATCAGTTTAGATGCAGCGTTGGACAATTCCATTATAAAAAGGAAGGTTCAAATGAGGGTTCAAACTTCAGTTTTCAGTGAAATATTCTTTGTAATAAAATTATATGATGCCTATTTAATTATAGTGGGGCGGCTTATCGCAAAATCGTGCATTTTGTGATAGACCTACCAAATTTTGCACAGAGGTAGAAATCAACTAAAGGGGCAAAATTAGCTATGGCGTCATTCTTGATTTTGGCATATATCTCCATGGCAACGGTTTCCATAGCAACCATTAATTTTTTTGTAAATTTTTATAATAGTGCTTATATCTCAGAAAATATGGCATCAGTGTTAAATTTGATGATGGATATGTATTGCTGAGAAGTATGAGCTGTTTTACTGTGGTTGCCATGGTTACCAATTTGTTTATTTTCAAGTAATCATGGATGTTTCATGACAACTTGACTGTATTTGTAATTTTACACTTAGTGAAATCAACTGCACAAAAATACCTTCACAATGAACAAGCAAGTTATATATCACATTGTTTGCTATGGTCTTGGCTATGCAATGGTACCTGGTTTTACCCCTATTACCCTATAGTTACCCTAAAGCAGCCATTTTATGGCAATGAAGACTCAAACTTTGGTGGGCGTTAATGTCATACCAATTGACGATGTTACGTGATTCAGACAATTATACTATACATGACAGGAACTTTTTTTTAACCAAATTCAACACAGGGGTTAAGATTAACAAAAGAAACAAAACTAGCATCCTCAATTTCCATAGCAACCATTCGCATAGCAACCAGTAAATTCATCATAAAACTTAATAAGAGAGCACAATTATCTCAGAAAAAAAGGCATCAATGTTTAATTTGATTATGGATATATGTGGCTGAAAAGTATGTACTATATTAGTATTGTTGCCATGGTTACCTATTTGTTTATTCTCAAAGAATCATGGCTACTTCAAGATAAGTTTGTCCAAATTTGTAAGTTTCACTCCACTTGAATTCTTCAACTGCCCTCCAATACTTTCATAATGAGCAAGCGAGTCATATGTCAAATTGTTGGCCTTAGTTGGCTCTTCTTCTGGGCTATATATTGGCATTTCGCTTCAACCCAACACCCCAAATGAATCCTACACCGTCATCTCTTAACTGAAAAATGCAATTTGTCATCAACACGCAAAAACAGACATGTATTCCTTTTGGATCCTCAATGGATGAAACAAAAATCATACATCAAGTATGAGGAAGATTCAAGACCAACAATTAAGTTTTTTGGTTGCCTTACAGATTTTATTGAGATATTTGAATATGTCATATATTGAGAACTATGTAACAGAGACATGGGAATGGTATCAAAATATATATGTAACGGCCAGGTTGTCCCAAGTTTATATTCATGTTTTATATAAAATATGGGGCCTAAAACTACTAGTTTCCAAGTTATTTGCAGAAAACATGATATTCAATGCTGCCATCTTGGATTAACCCCAATTAATTCTTGTCCCAATGCTCAGTTTTATGGGGAAACTTTAGGAAAGTATTTTTATGATAACTAATTTGGTGCCCATGGTCCAGTTGGTATGATGTCAGACTCGCACGTAGTCCCTGGAGCCAGTCAAGTCATGCTTAGATGACTGACTTGATGTTCAATGACTTGACTGACTAAGTTGACTGGATCTTCCTTTGTGACTTCACTTGACTTACTATGAAATTGGCTGACTTAGTCAGCTTGACTAACTAAAACAGTAAATAAACATTATAAATACCGAGAATATTATGTTTATTGTGTTTGGGGTTTAATCATGGTCATTGGATCGGCTTAGCTGGTGTGACAAATTTATCCAAATTTTACAGAAATTTTGTCTTAAAATGCAAACAACAAAGTGTAGTTCGGTCCAGAGTTATCCAATTTTGACAATTTTGGTACCATTGGAATCAACAGTATCAAATATGTTGGGGTTCACATCGCTGGTGGCTGACTAATAACACGTCAGTGACAGCTTGGATTGTCAATGACTTGACTTGACTTTTCTATGCATTGACTGACGGCGACGGCTTTTGTTGATGGCTCCAGGGTCTACTCACACGCGCAAGATTGTGGGTTCAAAACCAGCCAGGGCATGGAGGAAATTAGCAGATCCTCCTTGAATCACTGCACATAGATGGGAAGGTAGGCTATTGGAAGAGAATGTACAAGATTGATCAGTGATGGCACCGTGTGAGGCTGCAGCTGCATGTCCCCAGGAGAGTGAGACTGATAAAGAGTGATCAGTGAGCATGTTGGCCAAAGGTATTGTGTAAAAGTCGGCTACGCATGAATTTGCAATTATCAGCATTGAAGCAGACTATATAATAAACCCCTACCTTTACTTTTACCTTTGTCTCTACAATCATTACGATACAATTTGTGTTTGGGTACTTCAGCAGAATGACTGGACTATAATCACCGTCCAAGACATATAATAGCAAAATCAATGGACGACAAGAAACAAATAACAGATTTTATCCTACTTAACTTCTCTTAAGCATTTGATAAAGGTTCAAATCAGTGTTGGAGTCCTCGAGGCTGGCTTCGGGGCCCATTTTTGTGGCCTCGGCCTTGGTCTCGGTCTCAGATAACCAATCGTTGGCCTTGGACTCGGTCTTGGAGCCTTTGCGTCTTGGATATGTGTCACTTCTGAGGCCAGCCAAATAAATAAAGTACAAACTGTCATACAAAATGTTCCCATCAGTTTACTATGATTATCTTTCAGTTTATCTAATATTAATATAAGTTCCCAGTTAAAAGCGTGATTTGTGATACATATGAAATTATGAATGGACCAAATGTATTTGAATATCTTTTATTTTCCTTCACTATTTGAGTCACTCGGACGTTGAATATTGTTTCATGTAAATTTCGACCATAATGATTTGAAGTTTTAATGATTTTTCTTCATTTAATACAAGATACCTAAGTAAATGATCATTAACTTCACACGCCAAAGTGTCTGACTTAAAAACATGACTCAACAAAATGGGGCATTGGGCAACATTTCTGACAAAATCTCATCTCTATCTAAAAAATATTCTGAATAGCTTTGATATAACACAGATATGCCACGGTCTAATAATTGGACCCCTGTCACTCAGAGTATCTATCTGCAGCTTGGTAGTATTATTTTCCAACAGTCATATGTAGGGAAGCCCGTGATGAAAGAGATTGGATTTTATTTTAGACCAAATCAGTTTTTTTTTCCAGTCAAGACGAAAAAGATCAATTCTTTCCTGGCAGTCTTGAAATGAATTTCTGCTGGATGGATGATGTCAGTCTACAATGTTTGATTAAGAAGTAAATAGATGAGGTTGTCAGGCACTCAAAACAAATATAATCAGTCCCTGTTTCCTTAAAAAAACTTATAAATTATTACAAGTGAGGCAAAATTCCATGCCCCATCCACTGAAAATGAAATGATTACCCCCTTATTGTCTTCATTTCAGTGTTTTTACCAGAGTCATGCAATGAGGAATCTTCAATTGCACTGTTATAGCCAGCTGCCTTATTGTAAGCGATGGCCAAATGTCCATAAAATACCAAGCTAAAATAGTTTGGCAGTCAAGCAGATCTTTTATTCAGCCAGCCTCGGTCTCAGTCTCGATAGCTGATGACTCGATCTTGGTCTCGGTCTCGGAGGGTCAATGCCTCGGTCTAATGTCTCCGATGCTTATGCCTCGGTCTCGGATGTCCTGGCCTCGACTCCAACACTGGTTCAAATGAAAAATTGTTGATTTTTCGGCAGTGCTGAATTTGTACAGTAAAAACTTTCCTTTCATGTGTGGCATTGTCAGAATCATACACCATAACTACTCGATATATGACATTTTACGTTCACTCAATTTTGAGTTTTCATTGCCTTGAAAAGGCTACTTTAGGGTTCTCCTGGGGTATCTAGGGTAAGGCTATGTACCAATATATAACTATAGATAGTGCAAACAATTTGGTATATACTTTGCCAGTTCATTATGAAAGTATTTTGCGGCATTTAAGTGTGAAACTTACAATTACAGTCAAAATATCTTGAAATTTCCTTGATTTCTTGAAAATAAACAAGTCGGTAACCATGGCAACACAGTAAAACCGCACATATGCTTCTCAGCCACACATATCCATTATCCATAATATACATATGCCATAATTTTCCAAAATATATGTATCATTATAAAGATTTACGAAACTTTAATTGTTGCTATGAAAATGGTTGCTATGGAGATTATAATGCAAAAACAAATATGACAATATAACTATTTTTGCTTCTTTTGTTGATTTCTACAATTTGGTACAGTAATAATTTCCTAATTATGTAAAGCATTGTCTAAATCATACATCATGATAAGTTTATATGACATTTACATGCACCCAAGTTTGAGACTTCATTAACGTGAATTGGTTACTTTATGGTATCTATTGAGCATTGAGGGTAAAACCATGTTCAGTACTGTATTAATACACAGCAAAGACCATGGTAAACAAATTGGTACATACTTTACTTGATCATTTTTTAAGGTATTTTGGTGCAGTTAATTTCACTGAGCGTAAAATTGCAAATGCAGTCAAGTTGCTTTGACACATCAATGATTACTTAAAAATAAACAAAATGGTAACCATGGCAACCACAGTAAAACAGCTCATACTTCTCAGCAACACATATCCATCATCAAATTTAACATTGATGCCATATTTTCTGAGATATAAGCTCTATTATAAAAATTAACAAAAAAATTAATGGTTGCTATGGAAACCGTTGCCATGGAGATACACGCCAAAATCAAGAATGACACCATAGCTAATTTTGCCCCCTTAGTTGATTTCTACCTCTGTGCCAAATTTGGTAGGTCTATCACAAAATGCACAATTCTCCTAAAATATTACATTAAGCTGCCCCACTATTACTTCATCGAAGGATTTGAGGAAATTTGGCTCTTCTTCTTGACTTAAGTCAGTCAGTATTGTCGACTGACTTGCCAGAAAACCTTGATGACTGCTTGTTCCCCAGTTGACTTCACTTGACTTTGCCTGGCTGTGGCTGACTGTGGTGACTTATGTCGACTGCTCCAAGCACTATTCCCTAGCCTAAATCCCTTTTACTTCCTTAACCTCAAATTCCCTAATCTAGCCTAAAATCCCCACACCTAGCCTCAACAACCCTTGACTACCCTCAGCTACCCTCAGCTCCCCTCAACTACTCTCAGCTTCCCTCACTAAACTCAACTCATTTAACTGCCCTCAACTACCCTCGCCTCCATCAACTACCTTTGAACAGCTTCTCTCATCCAAGCTGAGCTCCCGTCAATACGCTCTGCTTCCCTCAACTAATTTTGGCTTCCATCAACTGAACCTGGCTTACCTCAACTACCCTCAGCTTTACCCTCTGTTTTCCTCAACTACCTTTGGTTATGTATATTCTGCTATGAAGCCTATTCAGGGACGGGTTGGGTAGGATGCCTCCTTCCCAGCCTCTTCTCAGACTCCTTCTTCTCAGACTCCTTCCCAGTCTCTTCTCAGACTCCTTCTTCTCAGTCTCTTCTCAGACTCCTCTTTCTCAGTCTCCTCCTAGCACCCATCTCCATTTCCTCCTCTCCTGTCTCCACGTACTCCTGTCTCCTCCACCCATCTCCTCATCCTCCTGTCTCCTCTGCCTTCTCTCATCTCCTCCTCCCATTTCCTACTCTCCATTTCCTCCTTCTCCCATCTCTTCCTCATCTCCTCCCCCATCTTCTCATTCTCCTTTCCTGTCCTTCTCCTGTGTCCTTCTCCCATCTCCTTCTTTCCAGGCTCTTCTCAGACTCCTGCTTCTCAGTCTCCTCCTATCATCCATCTCCTCGTCCAATCTTCTCCTCCCATCTCTTCATTCTCTCGTCTCCTCCTCCTTCTCTCATCTCGTCCTTCCCCATATCTTTCTCCCATCTCCTCCTCCTTCTCCTGTCCCCATCCTTCTCCTCTCTCCTCCTACACTCCTCTCTCCTCCTTCTGCCGCATACTCCTTCTCAGTCTCCTCCTTCTCCTATGTCCAATCTCCTCATCCCATTTCCTCCTCCTCCAGTCTCCCCCTACCCTAGTCTCCTCCTCATATTTCCTATTCCTCCCATCTTATCTCCCTCACTCATCTCCTTCCATTTCCTCCTCTCCATATCTTTATCTCCTGTCTCCTCATTCTCAGTCTCCTTCTTCTCTTATCTCCCATTACTTTCTTCGGTCGACTCCTCCCGCCAATTCCATTCTCATCTCCTCTCATTGTCTCCCATCTCCTTTCATCTCCTTTCATCTCCTCCTATCTCCTTTCATCTCCTCTCATCTTCTCTCCTCCTCTCATCTCTCTTCTCCTTCTCAAATTACCTCCTCCTGTCTGCTCTTTCTCAGTCTCCTGCTTCTCATATCTCCCCTTGCTCCTGCTCCTCCTGCTCCTCCTGCTCCTCCTGCTCCTCCTGCTCCTCCTGCTCCTCCTGCTCCTCCTGCTCCTCCTGCTCCCATCTCCTCCCATCCTCTCATTTCCACTTGTCTCCTCCTTCCCCCATTTCCTTCTCAGCCTCCTGCAACTCCTGTCTCCTCTTCCTCTCATCCCATCCTCCTCCTGTCTCCTGTAAACTTCTCCTCTCCTCCTCCTATCCCCTCCTCCTCATATCTTCTCCTACTCCTTTCTCCTGCTCCTCCTCCTCTTCCTACCATCTCCTCTCCCACCTCCTACTCCAATCCTCCCATCTCCTCCTTGTCTCCTCCTTTTTCCATCTCCTCCTTCTACCTCCTCTTTCTCAGTCTCCTGCCACTCCTGTCTCCTCTTCCTCCCATCTCACCCTCCCCCTGTCTCTGCTAGGTCTCATCTCCTCTTATCTCCTCCTCCCCCTGTGCCCTCTTTCTCTCATTTCCTGCTCCTATCCCCTCCTCCTCATATCTCCTCATATCTCCTCATATCTCCTCATATCTCCTGGTCCTCCTCCTATCTCCTTCTCCTACCATCTCCTCTCCAAACTCCTACTCCCATCCTCCCATCTCCTCCTTTTTCCATCTCCACCTTGTCTCTTCCTTTTTCAATCTCCTCCTTCTGCCTCCTCTTTCTCAGTCTCCTGCCACTCCGGTCTCATCTTCCTCCCATTTCATCCTCCTCTTGCTCCTATCTCCTACTCCTATCTGCTCCTCCTCCTAATTCATAGCACTGCATATCTGTGTTAATATTAGAAGCAGTACTTCAAACTGGTAGGCTACCGTCAATATTTCTGAAAAATAACTTCCTGCATGTTGATGTAACTTTTTAAGGACAATTAATTCTGCTGAAAAGTGCGTTCGAAGTGCTTGATGTCAAGGGCTGAAGTTCTTGTGTTCATGTGATTTTCACATGTGGGTTCATGTAAAGTTTCATGTTATTTCTCGATAAATTGGCCTAACAATAAGGATTTCAATATTCAACAAGTTTCCCAAGATAAATGCCAAGTGCTCTCACTTTTTATAAAATTTCTGAAGCAAGAAGTCGCCTCAATACATTGGTTTATTTAAAGATGTTTGTGTACAGGTATATTTAGGTCGGCCTACATGTACCATGCATCACAAGATCCATATAGATAGACAGACATATACTGAGTTAGATAGGCAGTGTCACAGTATGATGCAGCATCCTTTATGGCAATGCAGAGCGTAATTTCATTTTTTACGTGACTGAGTAGCTAAGATGGCATGCAGAATACTGAGATATATATTACACTAATTAGGTGTACCTTTTATCCAAGAAGACTGAAGTGTAATGAACATATATATAGAGCTAAGGCTTAGAGTAGGTCGGGGCAAGAAGCCCGGGTTAGGTGAGAGGCCCCCCCAGGCTCATATCCAAACTTACATTTTTGGTGCGTTTATCTATTGATAGGATTGAAGCTGGAGGCGTTTTAGGTGACTTCACAAATTTTCAGGGCAAACAGCACCAAACCATAGTAGAAATTAAAGAAACAAAATAATGTGCATGGTTTTTGTAACTTTGACTAATTCTTTGAAAGGGGTTGTCAGAAATAACTTTGGAAATTTTTAAAAGTATAATGGATATCTGCATTGCTTCACTTTATGACTTTCACATAAATATGATTTGGATCATGTTTTTTGCATTTTAGTTCAAAATATAGGGGTCAAATTGAAATTTGTGGGTTTGGGGCGAGAGGCCCCACATGGTATGGGGCATGAGGCCTTCTTAAATAGGGCTTCAAAGCTGCTTCAGGAACCATTTTTAATGTGTACTTTACCTTAAATCTTGATAGAATAGCTAATTAAAATAGAAAAAAAATTTGGCTCGAAATTGAAACAGGGAAAAAAATTATTAAAAATAAAAGTATGAACAGAAAAATTCTGAAATTCAGAAAAAGTGAATAGAATGCCTTAAAAAGGATAGAAGAACTCTAGGAAATAACTTTTAGGCTGAATGCGCTCGTAAAAAAAATTGCCATAGGATTATAATAGGGGGGCTTCTTGCCCGATGGGTGGGGTAAGAAGGCAATTTTAATTTTTTTACAAAAACGGCCGTAACTCCTTTATTAAAATTGGTAGACATTTGTTTCACTAGTTATTAGTAGAGTAAAGTGATCCCTTCCTGACAGCATGAGCATTCAAATAATCGCCCATAAAAAGTAGGTCAAATCGCACCTCGAAGTTAAGGGGGCTGCATGCCCCGACCTATTCTATATATTCACCATGAGGTTCCACAATAACTGAATTGCATGAGCTAGGTGGTGTGCAACTTGCAAGAAAATCTTACATCCTAACGTCCTAATAAACTCAATTTGTGCATGTTGAATCATATAGAAACTATTGGACAGTCAAAAATATTTTTTACATTTTAAGATTCTGCGAGGATGCATTTGGTTTGATTTTTATTTTCTCCAACTTCATAGCAGACTTGTAACCTATGAAAACAAGAATTTCTCAAAAAATGTTGAAAATTTGCATTCTGACGTCATAACTCGCTTTGTGCATGCTGAAAGTATCTCATCATTTAACAACAACTATTGAACTCCCAAAAATAATTTTTACAGTTTTAGAAAGGGGAATAATAGCCCTTGATGGCAGATGAGATTTTATATTTTTATCTGAAACTTCATAGCAGACTTTTTACCTCCGAAACAAGAATTTCCCAAAAATGTTGAAAATTGGCATTCTGACGTCATAACTCGTTTGTGCATGTTGAAAGTATCTGATCATTTATCAACAACTATTGAACTCCAAAAAATTATTTTTATAGTTTTAGAAAGAGGAAGTATAGCCCTTGACGGTAGATGAGATTTTATATTTGTATCAGAAACTTCATAGCAGACTTTTTACCTCTGAAAACAAGAATTTCCCAAAAATGTTTGAAAATTGGCATTCTGACGTCATAACTCACTTTCTGCAAGCTGAAAGTATCTCTTCATTTATCAACAACTATTGAACTCCCATAAATAATTGTTACAGTTTTAGAAAGAGGAAGTATAGCCCTTGATGGTAGATGAGATTTTATATTTTTAATTGAAACTTCATAGCAGACTTTTACCTCCGAAAACAAAAAGTTCCCTAAATGTTGAAAATTGGCATTCTGATGTCATAACTCGCTTTGTGCATCCTGAAAGTATCTCATCATTTAACAACAACTACTGAACTCCCAAAAATATTTTTTTCAGTTTTAGAAAGGGGAAATATAGCCCTTGATGGTAGATGAGATTTTATATTTTTATCTGAAACTTCATAGCAGACTTTTTACCTCTGAAAACAAGAAAATCTAAAAAAATCTCGAAAATCTGCATTTTTTGGTGACTTAATGCTCAGTCTTGAAGAGACAAATACAGTTAGGAGTACGAAATGTTGAAATAAAGTTGTGCTTTAATATAGGCATCTTTTTATATCAAAACCATATTTTTAGCTTCAATCATTCCAGAGCAGTGAATCTTTTACAGAAGTAAAAAAATGCTTTATCAAAGTTCACTCGCTGCATGCACAAAAGCTTTATTATAAACAATAAATTTTATTAGCCCAGGTGATGGGAAATATTGTTTCCTCCATGATGCTTTTTTTCTTTTGTAAATCGGATGTATATTAAGGTCAGCAGAGGCATTTTACTGCCGCAAGTCACTGCTTTTTTGCATCTTTTCTGCACATGCTGCTGTTTGTTTACTCACAATCGGGTCACTGCCTCGCTCTCGCACATCTAGGTCACGCCATAATTGCGAGTGAACTCGCATTGTGGGCCAACCAGGTTAAAATAAGGGTAGTCAGAAATTTTGGATCGTTCATGAGAGACAAGGGAGCACTTTTTAAAGGTTCTTTTTCATGAAAATTATGAAGAATTGGCTAACTTGAGGCATGGTCCTCAACTTTTGTGTCTTTTGTGCCTTGTTTAATTGCAATTCAAGTGTTTAGTTTCAACGAAATCGCGGCAAAACAGGAAATAGAAATATTCTTGTTATTGTTTTACTGCCCTCTGATTGGCCGAAACAGGTTCGATATCTTCCCGATAGTTTTCGGACACTTCTATTAGGCCTAGAATTAGAATCTTAGGCTGTTTGGAATCCTGGTGTCTTAATCTTTATGATTTCGTTTTTTCATGAAGATATCTCAATTCATTGCTGAGAATTCGTTGAAATAAATAGGCCTATATATTTTCCCCCAGGATGCACTGAGAAGTGCAGCAGTCCTTTACCTATATATATATATTCTTTTATTGACATCTATAAATATCACAATTGATACATATGTCATTTGTAATGGGAAAAATTTAAATAAATTATATAAAAATAGTATTAATTATATATATATTAGGGCTATCACGATTACAGAATATTAAAATCGATTAATCTATAGCCTAAAATAGAATCGTAATAGATTAATCGCCGTTTTCCCGCCATTGTAAATAGTAGGTAAAGTTCTGTATAATTTTACATGATTGTCTTACAGAAGAGCTTAGAGCCTGTGATATTCCATTAAAAATGTCAATGGCAATTAAGACTTGACACTTCATTCTCACTAATTAGCTTCAATCAGGTATTGTCAATCCAATAAGCCAATCCACTTGACTAATCCAGTCTGTCCAGTTTCAATCCACTCTTAACAGTTAACACCTGGAAATTAAAAGCCATACAGTGTCTTCAAGGTACAAATATACAAATAACAGATTAATCGATTTTGCGAACTGGAATCGATTTTTAACTAAAATCGAATCGGCGGCGATTAATCGGTTAATCGTGAGAGCCCTAATATATATACAAGATTAACCATATACATAAAATCGATTATACACATTTTATAAATAGCTAAAATCAAGTGAGCATATTGATACAAATATATACGAGTAATAGTACTTTTGGATAAAAAGAGCACTCAGAACAAGATTAAAAGAAATACAAACTAGGTTCCAGCCACCCAAATAGTTATAAAATAAAGTAGGTATCAAACACTAATTAATATAGATAACAGTCAATAAAATACACACACCACTGATACTGATCACTTACAAATAGCCAATTCAGCTTATTAAGAAAATTATGATTAATTATATAATATAAGACCTGATCAAAAGACATACCCTGGTACAAGTAAACAAATTTATAGATTAATTAATAATGCTTGATATTTCATATTTGAACATTATTTACAATGTCAGGCAATTCAGAATAGCAATCAAGACTTCACCAATTAGCCAATTTGCCATTCACACCTTGAGTTAGTACATTTCAATTAACACCTTCTAAGAAGTCCCACATCATCGTTTTATAAATTTTTTGTGAAAAATCTGAGATCAGATAATCTTGTAATATCATCCATCTTCGAAAATGCTGTTGTATATATATAGATCTAGGCTTGATTTGAATTATAGGCATGTTAAATTGAAATATGGAGCAGAGTTTGATGCTGCTCCTTGGTTGGATAGTTTTAAAGAGGAAGATGTAGCTCATGCCAGCATTGTAAGAGGTGTCATTATCATGAAAGATAGTTTCTGTGAGTCTCCACTAAGTAAAGAGGAATATAATGTTATTATTGAAAGTCTCTGTGTGGGATGATTAGTGTAATTTTTTGTTCGAGATTTTTAGTTACCTCATTTTATTTTTAATTGTTTTTTTCTTTTATGCTTGTTTTTACCACTTTTTAATTAATTTATATTTTATGTTAAATGTATGCTGCTATGTGGCGAATAAATGATATAATAATTGAAGGCCTATGTAAAATTGAACTTTCTCATAGCAATCAATGCCATCTGTGGGGGGAGGCAATCCACTCAATTAAAATTTAACATGACACTACTTTAAATTTTTTTTTCACATGAACCACAGCTGCACACTCTTTGTTACAATGTTTTTTGCTGTACAATTCAGTATCTTTGATGACTACCAAGCCAGCCTGCAGAGAGTGAAATACCAGTGGTTGGTCTTTGACAAAATGTTATGAATATGTGGATACAGTAACAGTTAGAGTAACAGCTACTAGCCTATCAACAGCACAACACAAGTCAAGTCAGCCGGGGTATACCAGCACAACACAAGTCAAGTCAGCAGAAAAGTTCTTGTATTTTATAACTCAATTTTAGAAGAACATTATTGCCTTTGCATTGCAGCCTCATTGTGTTGAGTGCAGGATGTCTGCAGAATTTTTGGAATCAAATTCCAGGATTTTCTAGGCTTTTCTTGGCCCAAATTTCCCCAAAATCAAGACCAATCTTCCAGAGAATGCAGATTACCTTTTTTCTGATAGTAAAAATGTATCTGCGGCCTGACTTTATAGAACATTCACCCTGTACTAGGAGTTCCTACTTTGACATATATCTGAAGATTGAGGGATGCGACGAAGAATTGTTTCAATAAAGTGAAAACTATTTTGTGGAGAGCTTCCGAACCTGGGTCCCAACAAATGGGAGCCAAGGCTCTACCAGCCGGGCTAGCCCCCTCCCTTATATTCAAGAATTGTAATTGGGTGATGGCCGCTTGGCCATGATATGAAAAAAACTAGGACCCAGATATTTGGCTGGGGACCCACTTTTTCAGACCTCACTGCGTCCCCAGGACTCACTTTTTTAGCACCCCAACAGAAACCCTGGTGTTGATGTTGGTCTATTGTTTGGAAAAGGTGTGAAGTTCAAACTTGAATTTCGATCTATCAGTCTATCTATCTTGCTAGCTATCTATCCATCGTGCTAGCTGTCTATCTATCTATCTATCTATCTATCTATCTAGCTATCTAGCTATCTATCTATCTATCTATCTATCTATCTATCTATGTATGTATGTATGTATGTATGTATGTATGTATGTATGTATGTATCTATCTATCTATCTATCTATCTATCTATCTTGCTATCTATCTATCTATCTTACTATCTATCTATCTATCTTGCTATCTATCTATCTATCTTGCTATCTGTCTATCTATCTTGCTATCTATCTATCTATCTATCTATCTATCTATCTATCTATCTATCTATCTTGCTATCTATCTATCTATCTTGCTATATATCTTGCTATCTTGCTATATATCTTGCTATCTTGCTATATATCTTGCTATCTTGCTATATATCTTGCTATCTTGCTATATATCTTGCTATCTTGCTATTTATCTTGCTATCTTGCTATCTTGCTATCTATCTTGCTATCTTGCTATCTAACTATCTATCTTGCTATCTAACTATCTATCTCGCTATCTATCTATCTATCTTGCTATCTATCTATCTTGCTATCTATCTATCTATCTTGCTATCAAGCAATCCCCAACATCTCCCATGGAGCTTACAACAGAAACACATAATTATTTGTCCATCTAAACAATTAAGTCTGTCTTTCTAAAATATCAGTTACTGGCTCACTGCCATCACAAGATGCGTTCTCGACTTCGCAAGTATGGAGCAAATTAACTAATGTCAAATAAAGTAGGGCTATCACGATTACAGATTTTTAAAATCGATTAATCTGCCTGAAATCTAATCGTAATCGATTAATCGCCGTTTTCCCGCCATTCTACACAATAAGTAAAGTTCTGTTCTGTTTTACATGATTGTCTCACAGATGAGAAGAGAGCCTTTGATATTCCATTGAAATTGTTAATAGATTCAAGATTCAAGATTCAAGATTTTATTAGCTCACCCTGAGCACATAAAGTTCAGTTACATCTATATACATATATAAAATTCACCTCCTCATATTCCCTTTGTAACGGGTCTTCTCAGCTATGGCTTGACTGACAGTCATAATATTTTACCAGTGTGTCCTGTTATGTCCCAACTGTGTTCTAAATGCATCAGATGTATCTTAACTTCCGAATTGTTAATTATTCAGGGCTAAAACAGATATATCCCGCCAATACAGCAGCAGCCACTCATGGCGAGTGGTTTCACTTTTATTACGAACTTTAAATACTCTAGAAGAAAGGAAGGATCACAATATCTTGCCAGCCTGTCCCAATATGCTTGGACTGTGTTTGTAATTACTCAAAATTTTACATGTCAAAACTTCCAAATATTTACTTACTATACGCCTACAACGAAATCTATATTCAATTGTTTTTCTCGCATATTTTTCATCACAGTAGCCACTCAGAACGACTGTATTGGAGAATCCCCCAAATCAGGAATTGGAAATGCTATATATAGAAAGAAGGAAGGGAGGGAAGGAATGAAGGAATGAAGGAATGAATGAGGCAAGGAATGAATGGGGCAGGGAATTTGCAATGAACTATTTAAAACGCTATAAAAGGAAGGAAGGAAGGAAGGAAGGAAGGAATGAATGAGGGTAGGAATGAAGGTATGAATTAGGCCTAATGCATGAAGGAAGGGATTGTGAAATGAATAAAGGAAGGCAGCAATGAAGGTAGGAATAACAGGGAAAAGGGAAGGAAGGACGAAGGGAAGAACAAGGATAGATATAGATCCTGCGTAGATGGATTGAATGATAGATATACAGATAGATCTCCATCTATAGATGGATCAACAGATCCTTATAGATAGACACACAGCAGATACATTGATCGTCTATCTCCAAGTACCTAAAGTGCTTGCACATTATTTTTCATTCTATCTTAATTTCATGACTTCTGCTTATCACTTAACATTTAGTCAAAAATGTAGTATAAATTATGGTATCGTTTTCAAGCCCAAAAACATAGAAATGGTTTTCTTGATTACAAAATACTTCTACAATAAACTGTCTACTACAAATTTATTTCAGGACCATAAACATAATTTTTTGGACATTTCGTAGGACCCACTGACATATTAGCAATGTCAACAAAAAAAACAAGGACAATGATTGTATGAGAGGGGGGGAATAATATAGGAATAATAGGATCATGGAGAAGACAACAAAAAAACAGAAGAGGATGGATGATTTCGTCTTTGCATCATGCATTATAATGCACTATATTGACTGATAAGGACATGAGAACTTCACCCAATCAGCCAAAGCAAAATTGAAACTACTGTCCAACATACACCTATAGGTCCAGATGCATGGACGGGCGGGGCCTGGCACATTCAGCAGCAATTTTTACAAATTTGCCATGAACAATTATTAGAGAAATCCTCTACTGTAACAACCTGTATGTTTCAGGAAGAAATAAATGTCTTGAGTCTTGCCTTATTCACATGTATCCTGCTTGGGTAAAATAAACAATACAGTATCAATGCACCCGCGCTACCCGTCTTTAGACGGGTACTATGCTAGTCAAATATAAAATAGCTCAGGCCACTCTCTAGGAGTTATGAGAGAAGTTTTTCTTTTAAAAACAGTACATTCAAGCACCGAGACATAAAAACCATCTTCGTCATACAAATTAAAACCGGTATATAAAAACATTCCTAATTATAAAAATCTCATTCAAAAATTAAATTAAAATCTGTTTATGAAATCGTTTCTGTTTTTTTAAAAGATCAATTGGCAAGCTTTGGCAGTCTCACAAGCCATTGACTCCTCACTCTTTAAGAATATAAATTTCCTTTCATCATCTAAATGACTAAATTCCACACAATTTCTAATAGCAGCATCGATTAAAGGCTTTCTGACATTCTCATACATGGTACACCTGATCACACAGTGTTCCTCATTCTCTACTTCACCATTATTACAAATTTGACAGATTCTTTCATTAACACTTTCACCATTAAATCGTCCAGTTTCTATTCTGATGGGCGCTACCCCACATCGAAACTTAGCTAACGCTTGTCTATGTTTTCTGTTTACAATTTTTACATACGCCTCTGTTTTAAACTCTGCTTTAAATTTTCTATATGTACGTAATTTATTACCACCATTACCTTGAATAGCAGTCTCTCGGTTAAGTTTGCCTTCCCATATATTTTCATAATAGGCTGATAGCCTTAATTTTAAAGTGGCTTCAACTTCATGAAAGCTTACTTGACTATTGCTATCACATATATCATACATATTCATTTTCCTAAGGAAATTTACAACCTCTTGGTATCTGGTCTTTTTATTTCTTGCTAATTCTAACGCCCATACAAACACTTTTTTGTTAAGTCTAGAGTTATCCATACACAGGAGTCTGCACCATTGTCTAACTATACATAGCCACTGACTGACTTCATTCGGGTACCAACCCATATCACCCTGTAGGGCAGCGATCGGGGTTCTACGACCCACACCAAGGAAGAACCTCATAGCTCTATTTTGCACAGATGAAATACATGAGTATGTTCTAGATCCCCAAATGCAGGCGCCGTAGTCAATAATTGGCTGAACCAGTGAGTTATACAATTTACAGAACACATCATAAGGTAGGCCTCCGAGGGCTTTACCCTTTGCTATAACAATTCCAAGAGCCCTATGGGCTGATTGTGATACAATTTTAGTTGTTACAGAGTAATCCAAAAATTCATTTAGTACCAGTCCTAAATATCTATACTGTGATACAATCTCCAATTCTGACTGTCTATACATATATATATGGGCCTTTACACCGTTCTACACTAGGTCCCTTCCTGAAATGTACAATCTTCGATTTATCTGAATTTACCTCCATACTCATCTTCAAACACCACTGTGATAGAGTGTCAATCCCTATTTGGAGCTTCTCTCTGGACTCGCAAACTAACACGATGTCATCAGCATAGAGTAACATTGACAGCTTTTCATCACCTAAATTTACACCAATATCAGCATTCTCAATTTCTCCCACTAATGAGTTTACATAAATATTGAACAGTAAAGGTGACATGGTACAGCCTTGTTTCAAACCGATTGTAACATCAAACCACTCACTCAATATACCATTGACACGCACACTACATTTTACATCGTCATACATAGATCTAACAGCCTTAACAAATTTAAACGGTACTCCCACCGATACCAGATGATTCCACAGTTTATTTCTATCTATTCGGTCATATGCTTTACTGAAGTCTATAAAAGCAGTGAATGTATCTTTACCACACTTCTTCCTGGCTTCGATAACTGAAGTCAGTGTTTGTAACTGATCTTGACAACTCCTATTCTTTCTAAAACCATTTTGTTGATCACTTATTTTATCATTTGACTCACACCATACAGTTAATCTATGATTCAATACAGATGCGTACAATTTACATACTGCGGAAGCTATACATATCCCTCTATTATTGAGGGGGACTCTGCTATCTTTACCTTCTTTTGGTATTGGGTTTATAATGTCACAATTCCATAGATCGGGAGTTATCCCATACTCAAAACATTTTCTAAACAGTTGAAAAAGGAAATTAAAAGCTGTTCTATTTCTAATGACTTCTACTGGGATGCCATCAAAACCATAGGCTTTCCCATCCTTTGCTTTACAAAGAGCGTACCTCACTTCTTCTCCACTTATTTGTGCTATGAGATTATTATCCTCAACTTCATTTATACAGTTCATATTATCATCTTGACTATCTACACTGGCTTGGTCCTCATTAATACCATTTAACAATTTATCAAAATCATTTTTCCACTTGTCCAATGCTTTCTTTGGGTCTTTTATGCTTATACCATTATTATCTAATGTTTCCCATTTACAATTCTTATTTCTATCATTACTTATACCAGTCTTTCCTATCATTTTCCAAAAGTCTCTCTTGTTGTGCGTGTGGAGTTCGAGGATCTCGTCCTGTATTTTCTTCCAGTGGCGACGTTTTGCTTGCTGGATCTTGCGGTCCAACTGCTTCCGCATTTCCGTTCTTTCCTGTTTCAATTTCCGTTTCTTTGTACCACTCGCTCTTGACCATTCTACGTCCACTCTTCTGAATTCTTTATACAGTTTATTTAACTCATCATTCCAGTAATCTTTTCTTATATGTCTCTTTTTCTTTTCTCCAGTTCTACCAACCGTAACTGTTCTATGTTTTAACGTTTGTAACATTTCCGTTTCCAATACATCACAAAACTCCTTATAAATTGAGCTGACCTGGTCTTTTGAAACACTTTCTCTCTCTAACATTTCAATCTTAGCCTGAATCTCACTCTTACAGTAGGGACGACAGACCATTTCTAATAAATTAACAAAAATAATAATTTTTGATACAGAGGCGTGCACTATGATTTTGTGATGAAGAATCAGCCAAAAAAATGTTTCTTGCATTGAAATTAACCTCACTGTGCTTAATTTAACAACATGAAGTGTAGGCGCTCAGAAGCAAATGAAAACGCCCAACTATAAAAAAATGACACCATGACCATAAATGCCTGCAAAATCATTTAAGAATTACTTTCTTGTGTTTATTTGAATGCTGGACTGATATACTAACAAGTTCCAGAGGCAAAAAGATTACAGTATCAAAGTCTCATCATCTACAATTGCACAAAGTGTGTAATGTCTATAGGGATGCCAAAACCTGCTAGGTGGAGCTGATCGCAGTTTTGCTTCTAGTGAAGAAAAAATGACACCTAAAATCTCAGTTCATAGTTGTCTCACTTTACGGGCTTTTTTGCATTGAAAACAGTTTAGAATTTTTCGGAATTTGATGGAATCTGTTTCTAAGATATATTAGCTTGCCGTTTTTCAATATTTTGTTCTCGTGTTTACATTTGTTGCATTAAAAAAATTGAATTTAAAACTTTGGAAGTAAGGATGGACCTGGAATATTTAAAAGACATGCATCATTTTGGTATTTGAAGAAAGCCAATATTTGAATTAAAAAAAAACGGTATTTTTGCTATAGACATTACACACTTTGTGCAATTGTAGATGATGAGACTTTGATACTGTAATCTTTTTGCCTCTGGAACTTGTTAGTATATCAGTCCAGCATTCAAATAAACACAAGAAAGTAATTCTTAAATGATTTTGCAGGCATTTATGGTCATGGTGTCATTTTTTTATAGTTGGGCGTTTTCATTTGCTTCTGAGCGCCTACACTTCATGTTGTTAAATTAAGCACAGTGAGGTTAATTTCAATGCAAGAAACATTTTTTTGGCTGATTCTTCATCACAAAATCATAGTGCACGCCTCTGTATCAAAAATTATTATTTTTGTTAATTTATTAGAAATGGTCTGTCGTCCCTAGTGTAAGCTGTCGTCATAACTTTTTTGAATAAAAAAAAAACGGTATTTTTGCTATAGACAAGTTACAGTTCACACTGTTCAGGAAACCCTCAGGTATATTTGACAGTTCAAATCTCTTAACCTTCTTCATCCTACATTTATCAACAGTTGTAACATCTTCCTGTGTCATATTAAAATCCACAGATATACACCATTGTAGCATATTATGATCAGGTACATGACGCAACGGATTAAACATTCCTACACATCCTGCATTATCAAACAGATTTTGAGTATTTACAATCCTAAAATGTTTATAACAATGTAGCTGTTCATGCAGCACCAGTACATAATCAACAACTGAAGCACCTTTACAGGTATAGTCATTTTGCCCTCCGCGGCCATTCAACATACACATGTTTGCACTTATTAACATATCACATAATAGTTCACCATATTCATTAGATGCATGGTCTATAACATATCTGGTAGGGACATCATCTACTCCCTCAATTGAATCTTCCATATCACCACACCTGCTATTCAGGTCACCCATTACACATATTATACCTTCTTCCTGATATTTATAAATCTGTCCTAACAATGTGTTATAAAAATCTGAGGCATTCACATATCTACAGCTTCTTGCCGGGGTAGGTAACATATACATAACATCAGAACATAACGGTGAGCTTTCGCAGAAAGCTTTAACCACATAATGTCTTCATAACTATCATCAACAACATCTATGTAAAAATTTTCTAGAACTGAATAGCAATTAAGACTTGACACTTCTTTCTCTGTAGACAGCTTCAATCAGGTACAACCAATCCAATTAGAAAATCCAATTGACCAATCCAGTTGCAATTCACTTTTAACAACTGGAAATTGATAGCCATACAGTTCTTCCAGGTACAAATATACAAATAACCAATGATAACAGATTAATCGATTTTGCAAACTGGAATCGATTTTTAACTAAAATCGAATCGGCGGCGATTAATCGGTTAATCGTGAGAGCCCTAAAATAAAGTCAAGAGAACCAGCCAATCAGAGCACACTAGAACATATAATATTAAGTTGGCTGCTCCCTAGAACTTATCACAAGCATTTGCAAAATTTACCACAGTTTCAGTTAGTCTCAAGTTTATTTTGTCAGCTTTTTAAGCTCTATCTCTTTCTTCTTTAAACACACATAGATAGATAGATAGATAGATATGGTAGGTGCAGCCCTCTAAGCCCAGTTCTGGCGCTCACAAGGGTCGATTGATGAAATGGGAGAGAGAGCGGGAGTCCTCAACATGTTACACATTTACCCCATCTGAGGGATCTTTTACTTGCCCAGCATAGACACTGATACAATAGTCCGCCAATTTAACGTCTCATCCGAACGACATCCAGCTGGGATTTTCCTCATGAAGGTACACTGAAAATGTTGTCTGAAAGAATTTTTGAACATTGTACAATGTGCGACACATGACAGAGCTGTTGGTCGCGAAAAACAATTTGGGGAAATATCTTGGTGGTTTGCCCCCCCTGAAAAAAATCCTGGATACGCCACTGGTGCTGGTTACCTTTTGGAAATTTTGTGGTGTTTTTTTGCAAATTTATATCATTCAGGGGCAGAAAAATGGGAAATAGTGAAGAAAAATGGGGAAATCTGTTAAAACTCTTCGTATAAATCCCCTTTTCTTTCAGTTTCTTTTTTCTGTTAATTTCCCACTTCTTTTTTACCATTTCCCCAATTTCTGACCATTTCTGCCATTTTTCTTACCATTTCCCCATTTTACTTATAATTTCCATATTTTGCTTACCATTTCCCCATTTTGCTCATAATTTCTCCATTCTTCTTACCATTTCCCCATTTTCCTTTCTAATTTTGCTAGTACATCTGCAGAAATTTCCCCAAAATCTGTTCAGGGGGCAAGTTATCCCCCCTGCCCTCTCACCCCCCCCCCCTAATGGCTATGCTACTGATCTCAATACCTTCAAGATCTGGCCATCTTGCTATTGCCATAATTTGTTGTAAGCCGCTTGTACTTTTTTTTTAGTGCCCCCCCCCCCTCCTGGTGATACCACTGCTAAGTTTATTGTCTGTTCTATTTCATGTATGAAAATCTAGGCCCCAAATTCCACACCATTTTCCCCAAGAATCTACTCTCAAAAATGGCAAAACAACATACGCATAGTGAACTCGCATGTGTTCCGCTTGCGACACAAATTCTAGTTATATGGTCCTTTGCGAACTCAAGTATTGAGGATTCTTGCAATAAAGCTGAATTTTTGCCTTTTCCTGGGTATGTGTAAAAGTATCGATACCTTCAATGCATTGGAAAAGTTTTTGTCGATAATTGCATCGGAAAAATGTTGTTTCCAATGACATCCACATCCCCAGGCTTCATAAATCCATTGAAACAAGCACTTCTATCCACTTGTTATGACATCATTGAGTTATTTGTGTTCAAAGGTTGACTTTGTAAAATTGAGTCAAATTTCAATGTTCCTGATCTGAAATGCTCTAGCTTCCCTTTAACATATTTCAGAGAGAAATTGCCATGAAATTTTCAGGATTTTGGCATAAGAATGTATTTAAGGCAAAACTGTAATATGAAGTTGTTACATACACCCATTATCAAAATCTGTGACCCTCAGTGAAAACCAGCTGTGTGGCTTCATTATTTTTGAGATAGGCCTTAACAAAATGGTTTTTATTTTGTAAATGGTTGTATTTTCCCCCAGTTATGATTGATGATTCATATAAAATCATTTTGATCCAAAACCAGAACATTTTTTTAAGATTCATATATCAGGCCAGTACTTAAAATCAGCTTTTATGTCGAAAAAGGGGCCAAAAATCACACTTCAATCATCATTTGCTGAGCAGACATTCACTTCGGTGGCACTTATTTGGTATCAATTTGAAGCCCACATACAGACGCATAACATAGGGTAGCTAAAATCATTTAAAATGAAAACATATGCTTCTGGGGTTAATAAATGTACATTTTGAAAAGAAATTTCTGAAAAATTTCGAAAAATTTGGTGTTTCTCAAAATATATTAGGTTTATTTGAATGACAATCGTCCAGAAGACTTTTGAAAATTTGCCAATTGTTCCCAAATAAAGAAAATGGGTGTAATTTCATGAAAAATTACCATTCAGCCCTGTTATCTTTCACTGCCATGAAAAACATACTTTTAAAAATTCTGTGATATATTCAGCCGTTATCAATTTCCACTCATCGAAGCACCAAGGTAAATATAGTTTCTGGAACTTAAATATGTTCTTTACAATATGCTTAAGTCATTTCATACGAAAATACATTTTAAAATTTTGATGATCATGTCACACTTTGGCTTCATTATTTTTGAGAAAGGCCCATTTGACAAGGAAGGCTGCTCATGCTGCCTCATGATAGAGTAATTTGTAGTAAATAGCCAGGGCTTTGGAGTTGAGTGATAAGTGAACCGACACCGACTCCCGACTCCTTTGGCTTTCTGAAAAGCGTCTCCGACTCCGACTCCTTGGGTCTCCTGAATTACGACTCCGACTCCGAATCCTGACTCCGCTTATCGGCATTTTTGCCAATAATATTACATGATTAACAGAGAAGAAAAAGTCATTCTACAATTTAATTTATAGGATTTTGTACATGAATACTTGCTTAGGAAGTTTTATGTAAAATTTGGGGTTGATTTCAAATTTTTGAAAACTGTTTTTGTAGATTATATTAATTATTTTAAGGAGTCAGGAGTCACCACTTTAATTTTCGACTCCGACTCCGACTCCACCTGAAAATCAAAGTTCGACTCCGACTCCGACTCCGACTCCGACTCCGACTCCACCCAAAAACCTCCGACTCCACGACTCCGACTCCCGACTCCGACTCCGACTCCAAAGCCCTGTAAATAGCACCTATTAAAACATCATGACATTTACAATACAAATATAATTGGAATCATTGGACGGACATCTAAAGTCAAGGTAAATACTAAGGTATAATACCGTACTTCTATAATACCAGAATACTGGAATAAATTATAAATGAATACTAGAAAAACACTATATATACTAGCTGTTCACCCGTTAGGGTTTTTTGCTTTTCAAAAATGGAACTACTACAGCGAAATCTACAGCACAACACTGAGAGATTGGAATTTTTGAAAATCTGATTTTTTTTAATGCCTGACGTAAGTTAATTTCTGGGAGCTGGGTAGTTATATTGGACATAGAAGTTCAATGAGTGTGGCGAAAGATGCGGAATTTAGTGGCCTGCAATATGATATGCATTACTGGCCTTGATGTGGCAGAGAAATATATAGCTTCCAGATTTGTATGTGGAAAATGTGGTTTTTGTCAAACTCCCAATAGGAATATCTGATAACTGGATAGTTATATTGGCCATAGAAGGTCAGTCTGCATATGAAAAGATGTGGAATTCAATGGCCTTTAATATTAAATGCATTACAGCCCTTGTTGTGGCAGATAAATATACAGGTGGGATATATTTATGTAAAAAATTGTGTTTTTTGGGCAAATTGTCAAGATAAATTTGTGTAACTATGGAAACAATGGCCTTTAATATTAAATGCATTACAGCCCTTGTTGTGGCAGATAAATATGCAGGTGGGATATATTTATGTAAAAAATAGTGTTTTTGTGGCCAAATTGCCAAGATAAATTTGTGTAACTATGGAAATAATGAATGTTGATAGGTAAAAGCTGCCCTATCAGGAACTTCGGATGAATGGACAGGCTTAGGAGTGTAAATTAAGGTGTTGTGAGTTGAAAGAAAAAAGCCTTATGAGTGAGATGAGATTCCTGCTATGGCTATTATTATGATTAGATAGATGGTATTAATGTAGAAAATTACATAATTTCATCAGAACTCTAAATGGTGGAGACTTTGGTCAAAGTTTGGAATTTGCCTAAGGTCATCTTTTATTGAATAGAATCTGCTAATTGATTTTTAGCATGCAAAATCAAATTTCAGTTTTTTTTTTTTTGGTTTTTAAAAACACAATTACTGAATTAGGTTGATATCTATCCAATATATCAAGGCATAGGTCTGTGGATATTATCAGGCTATAATTACTTCTTAGAATTAAATCTATGTTTGTGAGGAAGAACTAAATTCCACAAATTGCCGATAACTGAGCAAGTTATCTTCCAACCCCCCCCCCCCCCCGGCCCTAGGCCCCTGGCCTCAATATAACAAAAAATTAACCACAAAACCACCTTACCACCGAAAATATATAGGCCTAATTAACCTTCCGACCCCCCTTCCAAGTCAATCTAAAATTCTGGAGAAGTTGATCTATAGAAATAGAATTAATTTTCAATAGGGATACCTTTGCAGAAGAAGAATTTCTGAGTTGCAGTGCTGCACCCCCCCCCCCCCCCCTCCAGGGCACTCCTCCCCTGGCCAGCAGGTTGGAGCCACAGCTGTAGCTGTAAAACGGGCCAAACAAAATATTTAGCAAGTGGCGCCGCCATGCGCCTAACCGGGAAACCACAGAACGAGTCACTCCATTGATTGTAATCGGGTAAGATTTTGAGCAATTTTCGATTGAAATTGATTGTTGACATATATTTGCACCATCTAGACATATCGATTAAACACTGTGGAGTGTATTTCAACTGCATTCGGAATGAATTAGAGCGGTTTTAGGCCGATTTGGAGTGGGAATCGACTGGCGTCTGCAGCACATGCGAGGAAATGTTGTTGACACATTTTGCATTGCAGTGTTCTCCCGACGCTGAAATGTGCGTGATTGGGCCTAAATGTCGACCAACTGTGCAAATGACATTGTGTATTGTATACAGCTGTAAACTGACCTGAGCACATTAGTTTACATAGTACATTTACCGAAATTTTACATTTACATCAGCCGGATGTCAGGTCAGGGCAGACGTCTGTAAATTGTAAAGTGGATACAATGTAGCAACTGAGTAAAGCAAGTTGAACTTGAATTTAGCAAGCAAGTCGTTTACAGTAGGGCCATAAATTTTCGTCAGGTTTATGCACCAGTCATTTGTAACCCCGACCCCCCCACCCCCGTGGATGGTGGGGGTTTAGTGGGGAACTACCCTGGGTTTACCTGGGGATTTCCACACCTAAAATGCCTCCACCCCTCGGGGATTTCCGAAAATTTCCGAAACAAGTGTTCCCCCAGGGTCGGGGGTGGGGAATCACGTTGTGGATCTGAAGCTTAATTGATTTTAGCAAATATATGTCAAGCGGGGAAGTTGATATTGTTTTGATATGAAAAAGAGAGAGAGCTCATGCCATTGTTGTCAGTTCTTGTGACAATGATTAAGGAATTGTTCTTGAATTGATGAGAGTTTCATTCTGTTTGTGGAAATCCTCCTATTAATTCATGGACCCCTCCATCTTTCCCAGCCAAAGTATAGGCTGCCCATCCACAAAATCATGCATGCAACCTTTTCTCACCCACTGCAAGGTTTTTGGCTGGGTTTATGTTCAAAATTATATTTAATATTTTGCCCCCCCCCCCACCCACATTTGACGGGTATCGTGCTAGTATCTTAAAAGTGTAAATGAGTTGAGAAAACTGTTATCTGCTGTTTCTTTAAATTTAGCAAATTCAGCAAAAGTGCAAAGATTTTTATTTTTAGATGCCCCATTATTCTATCAATTTTGTGGTTAGACCTCTGAAATTTTGCATTTTAATAGACGTCTAAAGTTATACCTCTTTAAATGACTTAACTCATTTGGAGGGTAAATCTTGTAAAATTTTCATAAAACCCAAAAACTGGAATTTCTGATATTTTTCTTTAGTTTTGCTTTCTCACAAATTAGGGCAAGTTGACCAAACTTCAGCCTACTTTGGCTTTTGATGGCTTGTCAGTGGCTAGCTATTCATGGGAATAACCTGTAGCTGTGGACCTAACCCCAGCCTCCACTCCTCTTCATGACCATATTTTGAAAAAACAGCCATATGCCTTATAAGGCAGTGCAAATGTGCTCCAAAGATAAAAGTGAGACATGTACCTAACTTCAGCCGCGTAGTACCTAACTTCAGCCTAGGGTGTACCTAACTTCAGCCCCGTACCTAACTTCAACCAATTGACCCTATTCTGTCATAAAATCAGCAGACTGTTTAAATTTGGCTTTAATTACTTACCTGTATATAAAAAATGATGGTCTGAAAAAAATCAATCCCCCAAAAATGTATTTCAAAAAAGCTTGGAAAGAACTCATCATCTTTGCGGAAAGAGGATAAAAATTTATTTTAAGCTCCAATTCAGGCAACTGGTCTATTCCAGTATGCCAGTCGTAAAAATGCTTTAAAAATTAAATTTTTAGATAGATAGATATTCAGGGATGAATAAGCAAACTTCTCACGTGAGATTTATTGGCTGGAATTTGGGAAACCTGGGGGCTGAAGTTAGGTCATATGGGGGCTGAAGTTAGGACCATGGGGGCTGAAGTTAGGTAAGATTGACATGTCTTATAAATCACCTAATTCAATGAATGATCAAGTAGAAAATATTGAAAAAAACCTTAATTTATGGAAGATTACTAATTTTCCCTTGTGATGAAATGTTTTTTGGTTGCTCCTGCTTAGGTGAATTGGTTACAGTCAACTGACAGATTCAACATTTTATCAAACTTTTTTTTCGTTTCGCACTGTATTCGCGTTGCAAAACAAGCAAAATGCGGTCCACTAAAAAAACGTGTAAAATTCCTGATTCTTATGTTGTGATGGTCATAATTTTTTGATAATTTATTCTAAACACATTGACAATAACTTTAAATCCAAAAACTGGCACCTTGGCCAAATGGAAATTTAATAAAAAGGAGTTTTCTGCAGGGGGGCTGAAGTTGGGTGAGAGGCTGAAGTTAGGTCAACTTGCCCTAATCGTAAGCCTACTGTAATGAATAAATTGGTAAACTTCAACAAATATGATAGTTAAACATATTGGGAAGTAATTTTTAGAGCCATATAGGCCTAGTTTAATGCAAATTTTTGTGTTGTAACTGAGTTTTGTCAGAGCCCATTGATTGTATCTAGCTAATTCTAGTAGTGAATACCCAGTCTTCTCATCTCATTATCATATATATGCTAGTCACCAAAATGATATGTGCAGCTCCTTCTACAAAATAGTTTCTGAGTAAGTTTTGGGAGGGCAATTCAAATCTGGCATCAGCCATGTTACAGCAGGTCATATGAACTAGGAAGTGTTGAATTTCCCAAAATTCTTCTATTTTACACAGATTTTCACCAATTTGACAGCTTCTGGCAGCTTTGCAAGTGGAGTAAAACAAAAAATAACACCATATTGAATTGCCCTCCCAAAACTAACACCGGAACTACAGATTGAGCAAAAAAAAATTAATTCCTTTGACTTTTTCCAATATCTTCTATTCAGGATTTGCAAGTTCGCCAATGGGGAATTACATTATAAACTTCCAGTGAATTCTGGTAAAGCGAAGTATTTATGGGCCAAAATTTTGCATGTGGCTTCTATTATATAAACTGCTATAGCACATCAAGGTCAAGCTGGATCGGAATATATTGGGTGCACCTGAAACACCCTTTAATGTAGGGCAGAGCAATGTGATCTCTGATTGCTCATTCTTGTTTATATGGAGTTTCAGATTTAATCACTGTCAGTTTCTTATTACTATACATTGCTATAGATCACTTTAGTTTGAAGTATTTTACTTTTTCTTGATGACTTATAATTCAATTTATGAAAGAACATCATAATATAAAATACAGTCTGTTTCCCCTGAGTTGAGAGCGACGAATTCCCAACAACCATATCCAATTCCACATTTGGTGACATTTTTGTACCACAAATTGCTCTATCTTGTGCTATACACCCGTTTCTCCCGAAGCATCAACCCTGGTCCTGCTCTATCAGCGTCCAGGGGCATAGCTGTTAATTTTTTAGGGGGGTTCAGTAAAGATGATGGACTGGTATATGCCCCCTTTCTTGAATAGCTATGCCACAGAAAGAACTGATGGTGTCACCAGAACCTCTGTGGTTTCCAGAGTGATAAACAGTTCATGGTTTATCAATGCTGTTGATATCTGCAGTTTAGGAATTGTTTGAAGTGCCGCTCTCAACTCAAGGGAAACAGGCTATAGTACACTTTCAAAGTTACCCCCTGTGCCCAATTCCGCCTGGAAGGGCAATGGACTCTGGTAGATGTGTGTGAAAATGGGAATGTTCTTGAAACAGTATCAAATTCATATTCCTGATACCATTGACAATCTTGAACAGGAGCAGGCTTAATTAAGTAGTATGGCTCCTCAGAAATTGCATTCCACCATCAAGAAAAACGGCTTGTTTGCAGCTGGTTTTTTTTTTTTTCAAAATCAGAATAATTTGTGTAGGGGAGCCTGGGGCTAGTTGTCACAATTATTTTTACTTCAAGTTTGACTGTATCCGAGGGGTCTCCAGGTTCAGGTTGTCTGGAAACTTCCAAACCTGTAACATTTTTGTAACTCTTGAGATTGTTTTTGTTCAGCTTTCATCCTAATTTAACAACCATGTGTTTCCTTGTAGGTCATGTTGTAACTCAAAGTCATTTTTGTGAAAATGTGACAACTTGCCCCAAGCCCGGGGCAAGTTGTCACACTCATATAGCCAATATAACATCTCTTGACAGATTTTCTGTGATCCAAGCTTGCAATACATCGGATTCCTTTTTAAAAACAAAAATACACTTCTTGCGAAGACTTTGGATGAATGCCACCATAAATCACGGCCTATTTCTACTAGAAAATTGTGTCCCAAATTGGAGGACAACGAAATGTGTGTAAAATTTCTGTTGAAAAAGTCATTTTTTTATCACATGACAGATTTTACTTTCTTGCAACTACATCATACAAAAAGATTAACAAACAAACAGATCTTGAAATTTATTTAACACGACACAACTGCTGCCACCTATAGCCAAGTTATAAGCATTGTGACAACTTGCCTCTGTGGCAACATCCCCGGCCTATCCTCATCATTATCATGAAGTCAATCTGATATCTCGTTAATCAAAAGAGAATATATTCTGGATCCACTTAGAAAACACAGACACATTGTTCAGGGAGACTATGGGTTAATGCCATCATGAATCATCACTTTAATCTCTCAAAAATTGTCTCAAATTGAAAGACGATGAAACATTTAAAAAATATTAATGGTGAAATAATTGAGTTTAAACTGTAATTTTTAGAAATCTTTACAAAGTGCATGACAGACTACACATTTTTGTAATATCATCATATAACAATTTCGCGTTAAAAAATATCAAAATTGATTTAATTGCCCCGCAGCTGTTACCATCCAAAGCTGAGTAATCAGCATTGTGACAACTTTCCCCTATGACAAGTGACAACAAAAGCCCCGGTCTCCCCTACTACAAATGTTATTTGGAATGCCCCAGAAATGTAGGAACAGATTAACTGATCAAGGATGCCTAGCTATTGGTCAATGTTGATATCTAGAGGCTTTTGAAAACTTACAACATTGATATTAAATGAACGCATCATTTCCCCAGGGTATAAGGGTGGGGGAGTTGAGGTGGGGGCAGTTCCGGCATTTTCCGAATAAAATTTCTTCCAGGGGGTGGGGATTTCCAGATTTTTCCACCCCCACCCTTTGGAAATGCCCCACCCATCCCCGGGGGTGGGGGGGTCGGGGTTACAAATGACTAGTGCATAACAACCGTGTCCTCCAAATATCCAAATCAAGGGTCTATGACAAAATAATCTCAAGAAGCACTAAATTAAAGCATTGATTTAGTGCTTCTTGAGATTATTTTGTCATAGACCCTTGATTTGGATATTTGGAGGACACGGTTGTTATGCACTAGTCATTTGTAACCCCGACCCCCCCACCCCCGGGGATGGGTGGGGCATTTCCAAAGGGTGGGGGTGGAAAAATCTGGAAATCCCCACCCCCTGGAAGAAATTTTATTCGGAAAATGCCGGAACTGCCCCCACCTCAACTCCCCCACCCTTATACCCTGGGGAAATGATGCGTTCATTTAATATCAATGTTGTAAGTTTTCAAAAGCCTCTAGATATCAACATTGACCAATAGCTAGGCATCCTTGATCAGTTAATCTGTTCCTACATTTCTGGGGCATTCCAAATAACATTTGGAGTAGGGGAGACCGGGGCTATAGTTGTCACTTGTCACAGGGGAAGGTTGTCACAATGCTGATTACTCAGCTTTGGATGGTAACAGCTGCGGGGCAATTAAATCAATTTTGATATTTTTTAACGCGAAATTGTTATATGATGATATTACAAAAATGTGTAGTCTGTCATGCACTTTGTAAAGATTTCTAAAAATTACAGTTTAAACTCAATTATTTCACCATTAATATTTTTCAAATTTTTCATCGTCTTTCAATTTGAGACAATTTTTGAGAGATTAAAGTGATGATTCATGATGGCATTAACCCATAGTCTCCCTGAACAATGTGTCTGTGTTTTCTAAGTGGATCCAGAATATATTCTCTTTTGATTAACGAGATATCAGATTGACTTCATGATAATGATGAGGATAGGCCGGGGATGTTGCCACAGAGGCAAGTTGTCACAATGCTTATAACTTGGCTATAGGTGGCAGCAGTTGTGTCGTGTTAAATAAATTTCAAGATCTGTTTGTTTGTTAATCTTTTTGTATGATGTAGTTGCAAGAAAGTATAATCTGTCATGTGATAAAAAAAATGACTTTTTCAACAGAAATTTTACAGTCATTTCGTTGTCCTCCAATTTGGGACACAATTTTCTAGTAGAAATAGGCCGTGATTTATGGTGGCATTCATCCAAAGTCTTCGCAAGAAGTGTATTTTTGTTTTTAAAAAGGAATCCGATGTATTGCAAGCTTGGATCACAGAAAATCTGTCAAGAGATGTTATATTGGCTATATGAGTGTGACAACTTGCCCCGGGCTTGGGGCAAGTTGTCACATTTTCACAAAAATGACTTTGAGTTACAACATGACCTACAAGGAAACACATGGTTGTTAAATTAGGATGAAAGCTGAACAAAAACTATCTCAAGAGTTACAAAAATGTTACAGGGTTGGAAGTTTCCAGACAACCTGAACCTGGAGACCCCTCGGATACAGTCAAACTTGAAGTAAAAATAATTGTGACAACTAGCCCCAGGCTCCCCTACACAAATTATTCTGATTTTGAAAAAAAAAAAACCCAGCTGCAAACAAGCCGTTTTTCTTGATGGTGGAATGCAATTTCTGAGGAGCCATACTACTTAATTAAGCCTGCTCCTGTTCAAGATTGTCAATGGTATCAGGAATATGAATTTGATACTGTTTCAAGAACATTCCCATTTTCACACACATCTACCAGAGTCCATTGCCCTTCCAGGCGGAATTGGGCACAGGGGGTAACTTTGAAAGTGTACTATAGCCTGTTTCCCTTGAGTTGAGAGCGGCACTTCAAACAATTCCTAAACTGCAGATATCAACAGCATTGATAAACCATGAACTGTTTATCACTCTGGAAACCACAGAGGTTCTGGTGACACCATCAGTTCTTTCTGTGGCATAGCTATTCAAGAAAGGGGGCATATACCAGTCCATCATCTTTACTGAACCCCCTAAAAAATTAACAGCTATGCCCCTGGACGCTGATAGAGCAGGACCAGAGTTGATGCTTCGGGAGAAACGGGTGTATAGCACAAGATAGAGCAATTTGTGGTACAAAATGTCACCAAATGTGGAATTGGATATGGTTGTTCGGGAATTCACCGCTCTCAACTCAGGGGAAACAGACTGTATTTTATATTATGATGTTCTTTCATAAATTGAATTATAAGTCATCAAGAAAAAGTAAAATACTTCAAACTAAAGTGATCTATAGTAATGTATAGTAATAAGAAACTGACAGTGATTAAATCTGAAACTTCTTGAAAACAAGAATGAGCAATCAGAGATCAGCTAGCTCTGCCCTACATTATAGGGTGTTTCAGGTGCACCCAATATATGCCGATCCAGCTTGACCTTGGTCTGCTATAGCAGTTTATATAATAGAAGCCACATGCAAAAGTTTGGCCCATAAATACTTCGCTTTACCAGAATTCACTGGAAGTTTATAATGTAATTCCCCATTGGCGAACTTGCAAATCCTGAAGATATTGGAGAAAATCAAAGAAGCAATAATTTTTTTTTGCTCAATCTGTAGTTCCGGTGTTAGTTTTGGGAGGGCAATTCAATATGGTGTTATTTTTTGTTTTACTCCACTTGCAAAGCTGCCAGAAGCTGTCAAATTGGTGAAAATCTGTGTAAAATAGAAGAATTTTGGGAAATTCAACACTTCCTAGCTCATATGACCTGCTGTAACATGGCTGATGCCAGATTTGAATTGCCCTCCCAAAACTTACTCAGAAACTATTTTGTAGAAGGAGCTGCACATATCATTTTGGTGACTAGCATATATATGATAATGAGATGAGAAGACTGGGTATTCACTAATAGAATTAGCTAGATACAATCAATGGGCTCTGACAAAACTCAGTTACAACACAAAAATTTGCATTAAACTAGGCCTATATGGCTCTAAAAATTACTTCCCAATATGTTTAACTATCATATTTGTTGAAGTTTACCAATTTATTCATTACAGTAGGCCTACTATTAATTTGTGAGAAAGCAAAACTCAAGAAAAATATCAGAAATTCCAGTTTTTGGGTTTTATGAAAATTTTACAAGATTTACCCTCCAAATGAGTTAAGTCATTTAAAGAGGTATAACTTTAGACGTCTATTAAAATGCAAAATTTCAGAGGTCTAACCACAAAATTGATAGAATAATGGGGCATCTAAAATAAAAATCTTTGCACTTTTGCTGAATTTGCTAAATTTAAAGAAACAGCAGATAACAGTTTTCTCAACTCATTTACACTTTTAAGATACTAGCACGATACCCGTCAAATGTGGATGGGGGGGGGGGGCAAAATATGAAATATAGATTTGAACATAAAACAGCCTAAAACCTTGCAGTGGGTGAGAAAAGGTTGCATGCATGATTTTGTGGATGGCCAGCCTATACTTTTGCTGGGAAAGATGGAGGGGTCCATGAATTAATAGGAGGATTTCCACAAACAGAATGAAACTCTCATCAATTCAAGAACAATTCCTTAATCATTGTCACAAGAACTGACAACAATGGCATGAGCTCTCTCTCTTTTTCATATCAAAACAATATCAACTTCCCCGCTTGACATATATTTGCTAAAATCAATTAAGCTTCAGATCCACAACGTGATTCCCCACCCCCGACCCTGGGGGAACACTTGTTTCGGAAATTTTCGGAAATCCCCGAGGGGTGGAGGCATTTTAGGTGTGGAAATCCCCAGGTAAACCCAGGGTAGTTCCCCACTAAACCCCCACCATCCACGGGGGTGGGGGGGTCGGGGTTACAAATGACTGGTGCATTATGGTGCATTTGTTGTGTTAAATTCTTCGACAGAGGCACTTGTTTAGAAATCACCCTCCGACATTTTGGTGGGTCGTCCCTTGATTGGAAGAGCGGCCCACATTGACAAAAGGTTTTTGGCAAGCTGCCAAAATTGCCTGTCAGCTATCCAGCTGTCCCAGCTGCTCATTCATGCGTTTAATACAGCTGTAAATGATTAACAGTGTAAAGTGTCCCTGGGCTGATAGCTATTGCTCACTTGGGTTGTTCACTGGGACTCAAGTATTTTATTTTAGTCATATTTATTTATTTGAACTTCCATAAATGGGAAATTGAGACAGTATCATACCATAGTGTAAAAAAAGTTAATGAACAGAAATAGATACGCAGTAAAACCAAGATGTGTGAAAATTGCTAAAATGCCAATTGATTTGCAAAAGTTGGGTTGAAAATGAAATTGAATTTCCAAAGCCAATATATACAATTCAATTAAAATTTATTTCAACATCTACAATTTTACTAATTGAATTAATGAATTTGAATTTTAATTGCACTGTTGTAATGTATGTATCTCTGATTTTCGCCAGTCTGATGTTTGCTAGTTATTGCCCCTTTCAATTGTATTTTGAAATCATTTTGTTTGCTGTATAAATTAATGTATGTGCATTTTGCCCATTTTACTGTTTTGCCAAGTCAAATGTCTTTGCAGCAGGCAGAATTGAGATATTGATTTTTGCAGTGTGCTGCAGGTGCTCTTTAATAAATCCACAACTTTTCATGCCTGGGTCACCTTTACAGCTTCATGCAACATTTACATCTTACGGAAGTACCGTTTGTGACAAATTGTCATTGTATTCCTCTACATCATCGAAATTTACAAATAAATATCTGTGCCAATAAAAAAATAATAAACTTCCTAAAAAATTACATGTTAGTTAACTCTGTTTATTGCTTATGAAGCACACCATGGAATTTAGGTGAGTGATAGGCAGTGGCATAAAATTATAAATAGTAAAAGTCGTAAATGTTCATGCTGCTGGAACATTTACAGCAAGCATTCAGTACAGCTGTGGCATGCGTTGTGTGTGCTTTTATAAGGCTTTAATGCAGCTGGGGCATTCTGTTCACTTCCAATTATATTATTATAATCAGAATTTAATAATATTTCGGTTGACCCTCCAGCTTGCTCTATCCTATTGAATTGCAAAATGGGATGGATCCAGGCGGAGAACATTAGAGATCTATAGATAATAGATTAGATCGTTCACATGACAGATGAATAGCTTATTTTGATGAAAATGTTGTAAGACTGTTATATTATGCAATAATGTGACATTGAGAAAAATAAATTACTTGACTTTGGGAAAGATGTACAGCTTGGGCGCACAGATCTTGCACCAGCTGCAGCTTCAACCTTCAGGCTTCCTTGGCTACTAAGCGCTGGCCGATAGCTGCAGCCTTTGCCTTGAGGCTCATAGCAGCTCCTAATTATGCCGCAGTTGCTGTGATTCAGCTACTGTTCAGCTACAATTCAGCTACAATTCAGCTGTTACTCAGCTGCTGGCCAAGGCTTCAATTGCTACAACGGCTACAAGTCAGCAAGAATCTTTGAAACTGCTAGGAAGAAGCTGTGATTTTGCCTGTTGTTAGGCTGTTTAATTTGGAGCACATTGCAATGCTGCTGTAAATGATAGGTTGTCCAGGTCAGTTATGTGCATTACCTGGTACTCAATGTGCCTGGATAAGCTATTAATAGCCACCTGCAAGATTGACACTTAAAATTCCCCTAACTCAATTTGGGCAGTGCAAGTGCTCAGTGTAAATGCTCAATGTGCCCTACCCTATATGCCTGGATCAACTATTAATAGTTGTATGTATACATTTAATAATTGCAGATGCTTTACAATAATGCTGCACAAATGCATAGTGCACCCTGGACTAGCTAAAAATAGCCAGCGTCAGTTCTTACATTCATAGCAATTAAGCTTATTAATTAGGCTCCTTAGCCAATGCAGTTACATGTATCTAGTATGCCTGCATAACCTAAAAATAGCCAGAATAGCCATCTTTCAAGACTGTAATTGATGAATTATTAGACAAGCCCAAGCAAAGTACATTTATATGCAATAAAATAAAATTGCAACACAAATTTTCAAAGAAATGTGACTTGTAATGTACACTGTAAGTTTGCTGAACAATGCTGTCTGGATAGGATGCAGTGCCTAGACGAAATTATAAACAGGAGCCACTGCTTGGGTGTATTTTGCACTGGGTATTTTGCTTGCTTTGATAAAGTGTTGTAAAGCTGGGTAATAACATGTGCATTGTGTGGCTGTGACTCTTTGAAAACTGCAACTCCATTGCAGTAGCATACAGACTTTTATCTTGTCTCTGCGGTGTGAAGCCCCAGCCAAAAAGAATTAAAAGATAGATAGATAGATAGATAGATAGATAGATAGATAGATAGATAGATAGATAGATGCTAAGGGTGAAGCTATTAAGTATGAATTCGTGCTGTATTTGAAGCTGTGTAAATTGTTTTCTCATGCAATGTATATTTCGCAAAGAGCCTCTATTATGTGTAGCCTACCTGGTGGCAAGGCTGTGGAAAGAGTGCTCAGTAAGCGGCAGTTCAGTCTGAGTGCAGCTTTGCTATGCACTGTGAGCATGCAGCCTATAGATGCTATTTCGCAGCGTGCTTGATGCCCTGGAGGGCAGCTGTGAACCGACTGGCAGCTGGTATTGAGCTGTTAATCAGCCCAGGGCAGCTGTAATTCGAGCTGACAGCTGCAATACAAGCCGCACTGCTGGGCCTATAATAGCACTGAACCACACACCATGGTCCTATGAGAGGCTGTTGATAATAGCATCATTATGCTGCAATGTATTGAATATCACAGGCAATGTGTATTAAAGGGTCCCTGTGCCAGTAGCAGCAGCAATGTAGTTGTTACAGGTAGCAATTCACCCCAAGAGGCTCCCAAGAGACCAGGGTAGCTGTATTTCAAGCTGTGGACACTGCAGGGAGAATCCCAGGAGAGGTCTAATTAATTCTAACTGCAAATAAGGCCCATGAGAAGCTGTGAATCATCTGTGATTCTAGCTGTAATTGTAGCTGTGAGCCGCCAGCTACGAGCTACCAGCTGCGAGCTCTACTGTTATTGCCATTGGAAGCTGCTATGCTGGCCTCATTATAATGATTTATATGTGATGATTATGCCAGTGTGGCTGGCTCCCCAGGCTGTAGATGGCTCACATTGGGCTCACAGTGCAGTGCTGAGTGCTGTGTGTTACTATGCATAGCTGCTGTTTATCATGTGCCCACTCAACTCTGGTATTGATTTTTGGGGCCGTGTGCAAAGCCCGTGGCTCCTCCCCTTTACAGCCTCCCCCCTTCAGCCTAGAGCCAGCTTCCCCCCTACTGCCACACTCTATTCAGCCGCGGGCCTCACAGCCACCCCCTGCAGACATCTGCCCCCCCCCCTCCCTACAGGCTACAGACATCAGCCAGAGTGTCCTGTACAACCATTGATCATTTAGTCCCCCTTACAGCTCTCTTCCTCCTTGGCAACCATTGTTGTTTGCTATTGTTATATTGCCAGGCTTTGTCGAAACAGCAGCCACTTCTTTGTGATTTATTACCCCCCCCCCCCCATATTAAACAGCTCACCTCTGAATCTCCCTTGGGAGCAATTAGGCTTGGAGGCCCCTATCTCTCTCCCTCTACCAGCTATTTTTCTCCCCCCCCTTCTCCCTCAATAGCCTTACTAGACTCCTAATCCCCTGCTTTACTCCTGGCTTCCCCCCCCCACCCTTTGCAGATTCATGGCCTCACTCATCATCCTGGGGACCCCCTGGCTGTTGAATGCCCCCCTTCCCCCCTCCCATAACTCACAATCAAGCCCTGCAAAACAGCAATCTTGCTCCCCCCCTTGCCACTTGTCAGCCAACATTTTACCCGTAATGAAAACTCTTCAATAAGCTGCCTCAGTTTGTCTGCTGTCTAGCCACCCCCTTCTGTTACATCTTCCGTCTAGCTACCCCCTTCTTTTAATATCTCCCTCCACTGCTCGTTTCAGCCACTTGGCCCTCTCCATTGAGAGACAGATGGTTGCCCCTCCCTGCCTGGCTGCCACATCCCCCCTTACTACGCCTCACTCCCCCTTGCCTCTACTCCCCCCCCTGCCTCACTCCTCTTGGCTCCTGGCCTCACCCCCTCCCCAAACAGCCCCCCCCCCCCTGAAGCAGCAGACCCCCTTCCCCTCCCCTCCAACCTCATAGCTGTGCTTTGCTGTCTACTGTTCTCCTGTTAACTGTGTGGTGGGCAGGACAGCGGGCTCCAGTGTGGCAGTGTGTTGTGCAGAGCTCGGAGTCATTGAGTGCCGTGTGCACAGCCTGATCACTGTGACCTCCTTTGTGCTGCTTAGTGCCCACAGTGCACCTGCTGATTCAACCTGATTCAACAGCCAAACAGCTAGCTACACAGCCAGCTACACAGCCTGCTGTTACCGCCTACAGCCTGATTCAACAGTTTCAACAGTCACAGCCTGTTTCAACAGCCTCACATTGAGCAAACAGACATTGTCAGCTGCACCACTCAGCCAGAACCACCATTGTTTTGTGCTCCTGCTACCAGACAACTCTGTAGGTATAATATACACTTAGTGTTGTCTGAATGATGTAATATTGTAATGTATCATGTGATCATGTGATGTCATGTGACTTCATTGGCATGCAGATCAATGTAGATTACAGCTTGGCAAACAGCCTTGAACTTTGTTCATTGTCATGTATCAGTCACATGATAGTCATGTGATTGGCAATGTAAATTAGACCCAGTATATTATACGGTATTGATTAATTATTTATTGCTTAGGCTGTAAATTAGATTAGTCCTAGGCTGTAAATTAATTAGGTATATTATACATGACGCATGCTATTGTAAATTAGATCATGTATAATCTATGTAGAGCTTTTATGATGGGCGTTAGTTGACATATATATTATGCCTTTAAAGCGCCTTACATCTTTTATAGATTAGATACATAATTAAAAGATTATAGAAAATTATAATCTGTAAATTAGACCAAGTATATTATCTGACTTGCATTGTAAATTATTGGATCATGAGGAATTATAGATTTCATAAGCTGTAAAGTAGATCAAAGGTGAATCAAGGTGAACTAAACAGATTAGGCCTACTGCTTGGTTTTAACAACTAAGTGAACAAACAGCCTTGAACTTTGTTTACAGCTCTATGGTTGTAAATGTGACTTGTTCACTGATATTTATTGATTTAGGTCATTTATTTTGACAAGTATTACCCATGCTGTGTGAATGCACCGGCGAATGTTACTCATAAATTTACATAGTTAACTTGAAAATTTACATGGTTAACTTATGAATAAAAATATTTATATTGAAGGTGTGATAAATAACAAATTAAACGACCTAACATAGTAAACCATACCAGTAATGGTCATGTATAAAACGTTTATTTTGTGTTGTAAATTTCTATTTATAGCACCTTTGTCAATGCTTAATGTGATGCGGCAATAGTGTCTGCCGCAGTTACCTGCTACTGTAAATGCTGAGCACTATTGATTGTGCTGTTACTGTTGTCATAGCAACCACTGCCAACCAGCTTAATATTTACTGTTGCTATAGCAACCTGCTTTATACTGGTTGTGTGTGTTTACTATGTGATGTTTGCTATGAGCAGGTAAAGTACTTTAATGCTTAGTAGCTTTTCTAACAAAACAACATCCTATGTATGTAAATGGCGCAGCTTTTCTGTGTGTATATAATGAGTGAGGCAGCTGGAAACAACTGGGAGTGACGGATTCAGTTTTGCTGAACTATTGTTTTATTTATTAACAGCTGTATGGGCTTAGTGTTACTGCATGTGAACTGTTAAATAAATTGACACAATAGCTGATCTGATCATAAGCTGATCCTGACTATGTATGTTACATTTTATTTATGTGGTAACTATAACTAGCTGAAATTAGCTGGATGTGACATTTACATCTAAATGAATTGCACTTGTACAAAGCAGCACATGTATATGTTCTGGATTGAAGCATATAACTGTTTTACTTGCTTTGTCAATTGTCACAGTAAATGGGTACACTGCAGTGCTAGCCTTGGGCTATTTTTGGACTGACATACATTGCACATTATAGCAGCTGAGGTCATGTGATGTTACCAGTTAGGCATATGTGCCTTTACTGACTGAATTACTCTTCACAGTTAGGCATGTGTAGGTTGGAGCTCACATTTGATGTGGATCAACAGTTTAGCTGGTGTGAACAGTTCAACAGACCATATATGTGGATCAGAAGGAGCACATTACTTGGGACATAGTTAAGTATGTGGATAGATATGCACAGTTAGGTATTAAAACAGGTATTGAAACAGGATGTACATTTTGCAGTCAGGAAATGTAGGTTGCTGATAAAATAAGTAAAATGTTTAGCTATTTATTGTTTTGATCTTCAGGTTGTTTAAACATTATGTGTATCATCGAAACTTGTGAATCAACAGGTGTATATTATTTATGTGGATCAACAGGTGCAAGTTATGTGAATCTGTACAGTTAGGCATATTGCAATTAGTCAAAAAAGGTACAGCAGTTGTTGTAATGTTACATAACCAGTTTGGCATGTAGGTCAACAGGAACACATTGTGGCTTAGTTTTTGCACATGAGTATTTTGCAGCGATTCACATATTATTTTGTGGACCAGCATTCAGCAAGCTCTGTAATTTGTGTGGAACAGGAACTGCAAATTCTGAGTTAGGCATTGGATAAGGAAGTTAATTGTAAGCTACTGTAACAGCCATTCTCAGTTAGGCAGTTGTCAAAGTATACTGTAACTGTCAGGCAGTGGATTATCAAAGTTATTTTTAACTGTCATTCTCAGTTAGGCAGTGGATTGTCAAAGCCAGCTGTATAGTGTATATTATAACTGTCATTCTCAGGTTGTGGATTGTCAAAGTTACTGTATATTATAACTTTCATTGTCAGTTAGGTAGTAGATTATCAAAGTTAACTGTATACAACTGTCATTCTCAGTTGGGCAGTGAATTGTCAACAATGCCAAGTCAGCTATAGAAGACTGTTCTGTCATGTTTAGCTAGGCAGTGGATTAGCAAAGTTAGCTGTAACTGTCATTCTCAGTTAGGCATGTGGATCAACTGTCATTTTAATATACAGCAGAATTTACAACGGACTTGTGAATCACCAAGGGATCAAGTGGATCATTTTAAGGCAGTCGATGTTCAACTGTTGGTATGTGGATCAGCGGAGCACAGCAATTGAAAATTTGTAATTTGCTGGAGCAGCAAGCTTTATATGAACTGCAGAGGACAGCAGAGGACTGCACAGTTAGCTGGTTACTAGTTAGGCATGTGGATCTCTCTACCTCACTTGAGCAAGTTGGATCATGTGTGTGAAGCACTGAGCTGGCCCTGGACTGTAAACATTTGCCATGTTTTACAGGCTCTGCTTTCATGAGCATTACAATGTGTACAATGTCTATTCAGTTAGGCATGGGTGCTGATTACCTGTCCTTGCCAGAGAAAACAGTTCAACTGTTGCAAGTTAAGGGTAAACAGTAAATGGACTGTCAGTAACAGTCAACAGTTTTAAGATTTATATCTCTGGAGTCAGGCATTTGGAGTAACAGTTTGATGTTTTCATGTTGAGGATCAACAGGCTTTTCAGAGGATGTTGAATGTTCTTGGGTAAAAATCTACACAGGCCTTCTTAAATCCTCAAAATCTTGTAAAAAAAAAAGATGTTTGATTTTCTGTTAAAATGTAACATGTAAATTTGACACACATCAGTTTTTTCTTCACCATGTAGAGACCGCGGTCACTTCTGATGTTTTGATGGGCCTGTTAAAATCCTTAATATTTTCATAGAGTTAGAAGATCCATGATATTTTGGAAACGTTTACTTGTTCAGTGAATGTTCACGGAACAACTCTTTACTGTTTCTCTTTTTACAGCTTGATATTATGGCTCAAGCAGGATGTCCCTTTACATTGCCTAAACCATTTTTGAGATAAACTGTACAGATGAGAGTTGGCAGGATATATTTCAAGGAAGTGTCAGGGTCATAGACCTGCTATCAGTCAACTTGCTTTAATTTGAATTTTAGCAAAGGTTGCACTGATTTAGCACAGGGATTCACTGATTTACAACAGGATTACACTGATTTACAACAGGGTTTCACTGATTTACGACAGGTTTCACTGATTTACAACAGGTTTCCCTGATTTAGCACAAATGAATTTCACTCCAACTTTTTCGCGTCATAATCCCTCTTGACCTCGTCCCTGAAATGATGTTGTAGTAAAATTTTACTGACGACTTTCGGTACAACTTTAATTTACTTTTACTTGTTCAGGGTCTTAAAGAAATTTTTGCTCAAAGCTGTGAAGGTTTAGCTGTGTGTAAAATGATATATTTATCATTTATTTAGCAGCACTGTTATGCCTATACACACATGAACACATTCACCTATGCATAAGGTGAACCAGCATTAATTTAATTTTATAAGTTTATGCAATAACAGTTTACACTATGTCCTTTGCAGTTGTTAGATATAGCATATTTACATTGGCGATTAAATCTGTGTACTGTGTAGATATAATAGATAGACACTGGTGTCTAGATAACAGCTTATCTGACCTATTTTGCTGTAAATGTATAGTGGATGGTAATATGTAATTATGGTACAGGATATTTCCTTGAAAAAAGAGATATTGGAGAATGGTAGATTAGGCCTAAATTGGAAAAAGGGGATTTTTACTGCTCTATATATATATATATATATATATAGCTAACACATACAGAGTTGATTGTGGTAACTTTATAGTGCGTTTGCTGTGCTATGAGTACAACTCTGCATGCAAGAAGTGTTATGTAAAACTGAGAGAGCTGAATTGTAAAATGAGGTCAGCACTTGTTGTTACAAGTGCAGTTTTCATCGTTGGAGGTTGAATGCTGGGTCCACATATATTAAGGCTCTATAGGCCTACAGTTTTAGCAATCAGATGTTTGCTAATTCGGGGATTCTCTTGTTTCCGCAATCGATCAATTCTATCTTGTTTGCCTTTGTAATGTACCGTAGTTGGATTTGCTGCTTCATGAACATTTATTTCATGCCACAATCATCGTAATAACGATTGTGACCAAAATATATCAAAATAATTTTATGTGTGCTGTTAATATTATGTAATTACCTATAGATCTATGCTCATAATCTTTAATGCTGTAAATTTACAGTAGACCCTAAATTTACAATAACCTTTGCGATAAACATTTGCAGTACAATGTGCCGACTTTTTGGCAACCTTAGCCTTTACAGCTGTGTATTGCGTGCTGCAATCCAAAGCTAATGTGAGTATTGATTTTTGGCAGCTTAGTGTGATGTTACCGATGCTGTTGCCATGGTTACTGCAGCGCTCACTGGCTCTGAGCTGCGGCTGATGGTCTCTTGTAAATCTAGCGAGGCTGTTTTTGCATGATGTATTGATATTTTAAATTGTGTATACACAATTTATTTCTCCAATTCAAAGTAGCTGAGGCTGGAAAGCTCTCTGTTTAAAATATTTAGCTTTCTTGTTAAAATAATGGAGAAGGTAGATGTTTTGGATTTGGCCATCAATATAGATTTAATTTCTCATACTGTGTTCTTGTGTTCTGAAGTGATGACTAGGCCCCCTTTAAATTCATGATGAAAATTAAGAAATCTTTTCTTCAAAGTGAATAGATCATCTTCTGATTGGTGTCAGTTTGGGTTGTTGCATCATGTTGCATCAAATATTACCGAAAGATTTGAAGGTTTTAATGTATTTGGAAGGGAACTATGATTTTTTGGTCAAGAACTCTGATTCGAGGGCTGTTACTAATGTCATACCAGCAGTAGCCATTCATACTGTATGATGTATTTGTATGTTTTGGCATCCAGGAACTGCTCTTTGAGGGCTGCACTTGACAAGTTAACACATTTATCTTATCATCTTATCTTCGACTATCTCTGGTTTGACTAGTATAATCTTTGCCCTACACTGATACAGCTACCATTGGTATAAACGCAATGCTCTGCTCAGCACTTGAAGGTGGGACAGTTCGGCATGATTGGGATGTTTCAAATCTAAGGAATATGCTAATGATATGCAAATGAGGTGAAGTACGCCAGCTGCCCAGCTACCTAGCTGGCGATAAATTTACATGTTGCAATGAGCACTCTGGAAATAACAGGCACTGCTGGCCGCTATTTACAATTTATGTAGAGGGAGCCCAAGGCTTCGGCTGCGTCTGCTTGGATGCTCGTGCCACCTTTGCTGCCTGAGTATTGATCTTGTCGCCATGGCAACCATCAAGGTTTTATTGATTGCAACCACTGCTGCCCTCTGTAGCCTAAATACGAAACTGCTAACTGAAGATCTGAAAAAGACATAAAAAGATGTGACAGAAGATATGAAAGCGTAAAAAATAAAAATTATATAAAGAAAATAACAGAAGATGAAATAAGGAAGATGACATAAAATAGAAAGAAGAAAGCTTATGAGGAAGGATATAGAAGCACACAAATAAAAGAAATCCACAAAGGACTGCTGATAAACATAAATGTGGTTGCTTGTGTTGCGGCAGATCACAATTAGAACGTTGTCTTGGTGTTCCCAGTATGAATTATGTATACATCATATTGTTGTTGACAAATCCATTGGACGGTTGAGTTGACAGACGTTTGAACATTTAATGTTGTCTTCTGAACGCTGATATCACCTACTGGAACAGGCAAATGATTATCACCTTTGATCTACAAGTTCATATTTCTTGTACCTACCAATGAACTGACTTCCTGTAGAAATTACTAATTATAGTAGGCCTTCCTAGACTTTACTTGTCATTTATTTGACTACTGGTTTCTGTCAATTTCCGAAGTTTATACAGGAATGGCTCTGTCTGCATTTGCAACTGCGATTTCTTAGGTTCTGTTTGAGATTTCCAATTGCAACTTTAAAGGTTAAGTGACTTCCTTGGTACAACGTATTGGGGGAATTTGATAATTACAGTGTTATTCAGACTATCTTTGTTTTTTGAAAATTTGTGATGTCAGGTTTCAACTTTTGAAGTTTTATTTGAGATTACCAATTGCAACTTATCAAATTTCATTTGCGATTTGAAGTTAGAACTTACCAAGCTTTATTCCTGTTACAGATGTGAGGCACGGCAATCAGCGGATCCACAATGGGGCTAAAGAAAACGGAAAATAGAGTCAAAGTACTCCTGGTCGACACTATCACCGCTCTGTGTCGCAACACTCTGCAATTCAATGCTGAACTTAATGTAGAAGGTACGGAAAATTTGAATATTCAGAACTTTGATTGGAATGTAATATTTTATGTGATTGGTCAGAGAACTCCCTTAAATATATATATAAACGAGATCGAACTCCTCTTAAACCTGATTGGACAATTGGTGATGATTACTTTGATATTTACAATCTTGTATCTGATTGGTTTATAGTTAATTTGGAAAGATCTTACCATAATACGCCTGATTAATCAATTGATGATGATTTGAGTGTAAATCTTATACCTGATGGTCGAATTGATGATTTGAAATTTAGAATCTCATACTTGATTGGCCAATTGAAGATGGTTATAATTGTAAATACTTGATCGGTTAATTGAAAGATTTGATAAATATCTTTAATCGCAAGATTGCTAAATATCTATAAGCTATCTCTCCAAGTTGGTCAACTGGAAGTTTTGATAAACATATATTACCTCTATCTGTATGACTACTAATGTGTGACAATGTGATTATTTATTTTAGGGTTGATTGGAATCACGGTTGATAATCAGGAGATTTTTCTCGTAAATATCAACCAACAATTAAAAGGAAAAGATTACGACAAAGAGAAAGAAAAAGAAAAGGAAAGCGAAAAGGACACCCCAAGGAAGCACAAGAAGAACAGCCACGAAAGTCCCGAGGGCAAAGGAGGGAAGCGGCGACGAGGTAAGTTCTCACTTTCGAGTTGACGAGTGTTCGCGTAATAATGTCTCAATAAATAGCTGGATGTACAACGTATTGACCATGAATTCATTAAAAAAATTATGCTTGTATCTAAATAAACCAAGGAGAAGTTAGTTTGACATTGCTCAGTGTTGAATGTAATTACTTCTTTTTTTTCCATGGTGTCTGGTGTTTACAATTGTGAAAGAAAATGTCTACAATGTTTGTTTGGTTCTGTGAATTAGGCATATAATAATTGAGAGAGCAATTAGTGAATTACAACTTTTGTGGAAGCGCCTTCGAGCATTTAACTCGTACAATGGAAAGTCAAGTTTGATGTGAATGTACGAGCAAATCATAATCAACTGTTCATTTTCTCTTTTTAGGGGACAACAATGATTTCGTCGATTTGTGCGACGATGACGAAACATCTGCCAAGAAACGCAAGGATGATGATGTTGTGTTTGTGCGAAAAGAACGCGACGGAAGGGGTTACAGCAGCAGCAGTAGCGGCAGCGGAAACCCTACTACCCCTTCTAGAAGACAAGGGGGCGCCACTAGTGCGCAACAACAATCGCCAAGGCAGATGCAACAACAACAGATGATGGTGGGTTGCTATGGTTACAAAGTTGTGCCTTAATTTGGTGAAAAAATGAACATAACCGATCGACAATTGTGTCTGAATTTATACACATGTTTCTCTGTTAATTAATTTGAGTCTTGAAATTCTTTAAATGGATTCATCTATAATCTAAAGGTAGATTTAACACCCAGGATGATTGTGATGTAGATAAATGTCCTTTCAGTCCGTTAAGTGTTAAGTAATGTGTGTGTTTAGATATAATTGTATAAATCTATTTAACTATTTACAATTTCAGAGGGCTCGAATGCAGAATAGCCAGTCTGCCCAAGCATTACGTATGATGAGCCGAGGCCGAGGATCGAGGGGTAGCGGTGGCTTGGTTCCGAGGGGACCACCGCCGAATGCCTATGCAGCAAACGCAGCCGCTGGTCAATCCAGTTATCCTTCACAATCCTCCAGAGGGCGTGGCAGTAGTAGCAGGGGTAGTAGTTCAGCATACTCCAGCAGAGGGAGCATGAGCTCCGCATATAGTTCCATGCAGAGTTCAACGAGCCAACAGCAGGCCCAGCAACAACAGATGTATGCACAATATAGCCAACAGGTGGGTCTACGAGAGACGAAAGTGACATTTAATAATGATTAATAATTTCCATAATATGTGCCTATATATCCAGTAAGACTGAAGTTTTATTTGAACAGAACCAAACACTGCTGCTATAAGATATTCTGAACTTATTGTGCACCTGAGATATTATTGTAGCTATAGGAAGTTGAGAATTTGCTTATTTAATTAGATCACAAAATTCGCTACAACCAAGCCATGATGATATAAGCAAAGCATTGAAACTCTGTCATAACGTGGCCGTTATGGCTCTCAAGAGTCGAGACTTATATAGCCTCGTTGTTAGATGCTCTTTACATTGAGCGCGATCACCAGGTTTGAGTTCCAGATTAGAGTTTGTTGGTTTTCCCTGGACTCTGAAGAAGGAGGGGAGGGATGGGCCACTGTCGCTGACTGGCCCTTCGAAATTCTTGTTTTGGTAGTAATATGGTTCTCCCTGGGCTCTTGTAGGTAGAGGGAGGGGAGGGCACTTACCATATATGATTGTTGCAGTCTTGTCAGGTGGCAGCACTTAATTCATTCCTAATGATTCTCGTTACAGATGGCAGATGGCAGCAGCAGCTCCTACAGTTCAATGCAGCAGCAATTATCAAGTTACCCGTCGTCCTCCTCCCAGTACTCTAGTCAGTATAGCTCACAGTACATGCCCAGTGGGAGCCAGGGAGCATACATGAGCCAGGGGAGCAGCCAGTCTCTCGTTGGCATGACGATGGCTACTACTGCTGCCGGGGTCAGCCAGTCAGGTAATTATGAATTATTGGGAGAATTAGCTGTCATCTCATTGGTCTATATTGTGATATATGCAGAATTACACTGTCCTCGACATGGATTTCATCAATATTTTATGATATCCTAACTATTAGCTACTCACAATAGATTAGTTCTCCAAATTTTATGCTGGACTGATAATATTTTGCCTATCTTAATGTATCTTTGCAAATTGAAACCTTGTCAATAACATGTGTCCAATTAAAATGTACTTGGCTTTAACTTCTGAGCGGTTTGACTTGAGTATTGGGCAGCTCTGTAGACCTGGCAAACCTGGCAATTTGATTAATGGCAAAGACTATGGTTCAGGCCACACTTTTCACTTTCACTGTTATTCATGCATGACAATACTGTACTGAAATATGATTCGCCTGAAGTTGTAGAGTTAAAAGAAATTTTTTTTGCAAAATTTCATGTTGTTCCTCTTGTTATTAATTGATGATTCATTCAAATAAAAGATATCTGTATCCTTTAATTCCAGGTGTCCCAAGTACAGTGCAGGTCATGGCCAACAACGGCACCAGTCTGCAGATTAGTAACGTGCAGGGTTCTCAGTCACAGAATTTCAACAACGTTCCGACCACGACATCTGCATCCGACCCTTACGAAACCCAACAGAAACTCCCGACCATTATCCAACCAATCGGCATGGACGACGATCTCATTCCCGACCTCACTTTGAGCTCCTCTTTTGATTCGCTGTTGACTCCCTCAACGTCGACCTCCTCCATGGCCATGTCCGGGAGTACCTCGACGTCCCTCGCCCTCTCAGTTGACGCCACTAACCCCCAGCTGTCGTCTGAACCGTCGCCCCCTCTCCAGACTGATATTCCGTCGCCTGCGGGAAATTCAAGCAACCTCAACAGCAATATTAATAGAGCCGTAAGCGCAAGTGTGAGTATTGGTCGATTTGTTGATTTGTTGATTGATTGATCTGTTGGTCGATTGATCGATTGGTTGATTGATCTGTTAGTCTATTGATCTGTTGGTTGGTTATTTGATTAGTTAATTGGTTGGTCGATTTTAAATAGTCAACCAATTACTTAAAATAAGTAAGAGAATAAGATGTTTTATTGGTAACCTTGTAACAATGTACACATGAAATTTATGAGATATTTTATGTTATAAATACAGGACGTTGAGCCCCAATCATTTTTCCAATTCTCTGGATAAATGAATGGATGAATAGGCCTACTATTTGATTGATTGTTGGGGCTTTATGTCCTGTATTATTTATGCAATTAGGTAGACAAATTATTAATTAGAGCAGGAGGAGGACTCATCAAAGAGGGTTTGCTTGGCTGCCAATCTCGGGTCCAGTGTTCCAATCCAGTACTTTCTTGATCACTTGTGCTTATGTTTGACAGCAGTTTCAATCATCCTTCGCCTCATTACCATGTCCTCCTCCTGTCCTAATTAGCCTACCAAGTGCATAAATACATGACGTTAAGCCCCAATCATCCATCCATTCATCCTATTGCCATCTTTAAAGGGCATAGATAGACTGCTTACCGGGGATCACTGCGGGAGACATCCCAATACTGATCGTCGTGAGACACCTACTCAAGAAATACCAGAGGCATAACGGATAAGATCCAAGAACTTCCTTTAATAAACATTCATCGAACAGTTACAAGGTTATGAATGCAATGAACAATAGATAGACCACTCTTTTGAACGTCCAATATAATTCCAACGAGTTAACAATAACCTGAACAATTTAGATAGTTTACAATAAGACACCATCTCGATCAGCCATGACTTCTAGGTTCCTTAAGGGAACCCTTAATCATACCTCTCACAACGATACCCCTTACCTGACGTTCGTCCTTCCATCAGGGAGAGAGAAGCGCTCGTGCCGCCTGGGCAGAGGCGCGTTCCCTTCTGCTTGGGCAACCAAGCTTACCCCTAGGATTCACGTTAGGGTGCTCTGCGACTGCGCAAAAGCACAAGGGTAATGGTTGCTATGGAAACCATGAGGACGAGCTTATTTCTTAGTTCTTTTCTAGTTACCTTTACAATTTACACAATAATATGGCTGTTATCACAATTTACACAATAATAAGGTTATAATGTTATCTACCTTAATTTACCACTTTCAAATAGTTACAATTAAGATTAGAGGCATATAGTGATTTTCGTGTGAGAGAGAGATATCCTTCGCTCTTTGAAGACAAGCCCAGTGCCAAGACGCGAAGACACCTCTGAGGTGAAAGCCTCAGTGGTGACACTATTCTCTGGGTAATGGTCTTTTTAGCTAAGTCGGAATCTTGGGTGTATTATTACAGTATCAATAATTGTTTTAATTGTGTTCTTTGACATGTATTTCCAGCTTGAAGAGCATCTAAACGACGTCATGAACATGGGACAGACAAATACTACCACGAATGAGAAGAACAACGACTCTGTGAGTGAATATTACTAATAATCAGATAATTAAATTACTGATTTGATGAATAACGCAGCCTTTAATATGCTAAGTTTGAAAGTTCTGGATTTCAAAGTTTTGCATATAAATTGCAGCAGGCCCAACCTGCTGAAAAGACTTTGTGAAGAAGTAAACTCTTAAAGTAACAACACTGATTACACTATGATATTGTATGAGGTGGAATACCTTCAAAATAATATAAGAAATCTACAAGTATATGTGTTTTTCTAAAGAATTTCAAATGGTAAATGTTACTGAAACGTTCAAACTATGAGACTTCGTGATAAGTGGTGAATTATGATATGCAGTATACGATATATTTTAAGCTTTTACACGTTTTAATTGCTATACCTTTACATGTATTAAACTTGAATTAAATTTATCCCTTAACATCGCATAAAACTCCTGCTTACAATACTATAATTGCACTAGGGTTAGCTTTGTGTTTCATTTTGCTTGTAATGTTTCCCCCGGTGGTTGAAATTAGAACTGTTCTTGTCTTTATTTCCATTTGAATGAAAGGCTATTTGTCAACATTTTTGTCTTGCGGCAGAAGTTTGTCTTTGTTTACAAAATGTTCTATTTTTCTTTATGTAGAACATTTTGTCTTTGTGTTTGTCTCTGTTGGTTGAAAGAGTATTTGTCTTTTTGTCTGTGTGGCGAGAATTTGTCTTTGTTCCTTGAATAATGTTTGCATCTGTATAGTGACTATTTCTCTTGATTGTGGCTTTGGGAAATATACTATTTGACAGGGTGTTTGTTTCTTGTGATCCATTTTTAGTGCACATTAAAACTTCTGCACCACCCTTTCCTTCCTTTGTGTATATATACACTCTTTTAGGCTGTAGACCTATTATACTTGTATATTTATCAAAATCGTTCTCCTTGCATATTTGTATTTAATCATTTCGCCTTACATCTCTGCACATTATTATAATCCCTGCTTGGTGTGTTTGCTTTTGGTAATTGGCGCCCTCTTGTGTCTTTTTTGGTCTGTGTGGCTTTGGAACCTTTCTGCTCTTTGTCAAGTTCCGCTTTGTGTGTCTGTGTGTCCTTGCAAGTCTATATTTAGTCTCTGGTATCTTGAAGATATGTGTCGTCAAAGTTTAAGATGTGTCGTCAAAGTTGAGTAAAATGGAATTGATAATTTCCAACAGGACACTGATATTGAGCCACAAGAGACCGAGCCACCGGAGAAAGAACCAATCTCAATTGCTCCTGTGACGACCGAGTCAAATAATACAACAGAGGACGCCACTAAGGACACTGCCCCGCCACCTGGGGAGAAAGATAAACCAACAGAGGTCGCTCCTGCAGTTGTCGCATCACCCCCTCCTACTAAGTCTGTGGCGGAAAAAAAGTCCCAGGTAGAGGTTTATTATAGAGTGGAGTGGTGTCTGTGTTATGGCTAAAAATAATAATAATTCTAAAGGTGTTTGTGAAAGTTTTTATTTTGAAATGGAGACTTTCCTAGAATGTTAAGGTTGACTTAGTGGATTTGTCTGGTGTTTTAGCTGGTGTAGTGGAACTCCAGAATTTGTAGGTCTGTTGAAATGGATATGAGCTATTATGACTTCAATTTCTGGTAACTAGTTTGTGAGGTTGTTAGGTGGCGGAGGACCAGGAAGAGAATAAAGTGTTTTCTAATTGTAGCTCAAACATTTTTTGATTGATCAAAGATGGTGACTGTGGTCACCATTGGAAGATTTATTTTTTAACGTCTTTAAATTTATACATGTTGTCGGTTAACAACAACATTTCTTTAGTTGAAAATAAGAATATTAAATAATATTTTAATGTAAAACATATTGTTATAATGAAGACATGACCAAAATATAACCTCAACATTATAACTGAATATTGATAAACCTAACTTAATTCTGCTCAAACAAACCAGATCTTGGTTCTGTATTTGTTGTTGTGTTGATTGTGATTTAATTTAAAATATATAAAATAATATTTTTATTAACATTTTGCTTCCCAATTTCAGGATGAATTACCAACTTTGGCACCGTCTCGAAAGGGCAAGCGCGGTCGACCCCCAAAGAATATCAACAACTCCAACTCTAGTATAGACGCCAACGGAAGCCAAACTTCAGCCAGTCCGGCTGCGTCAGTAGCGAGCGCTGAAAGTAAGCTTAACTGCTTTCCGTTTTTCCCCATATAGTAAGTCTGGGACGCCAAAGGTGTGCGATTGTGTGTGTGGTTTGTGGTGTGTCAATTTGTTTGTGGTGTGTGAAATTAATGTGTGCGGCAGTTGAATTATGGTTAGTGTTGGGTATCGTGAGGATTTTGCGATACAATAGTTTAAACGATACTTCGTTAGCGATACAATACCTGAACGATACATACTATCGGGTGAGGAAGCAATTCAATATATTGCCAACAATTGTGGTGCACGATACAATACTATTGCGATACGTAAATATCCAGAAAAAGCTTGAAAAAAATCATTTTTTACGGTATCAATTCAACATCATTGCTGTATGAAGTTAGTATTTGGAAAGTTGGGCAAAAAATAATTCTTTAGTTCACAAAACTGAAGTAAAAATATTGCGATTTTCATGGATTTCTCACAAGATTGAGGTGTAATGCGCATTTGAGCGCCTGTCAGATATTAGTGGAACTATGTTTTAAGCAAACAATACGTATCGCGATAATCATGATACTTGCTGCCTTTGGCGATAGTGTATCGTGATATATCATGAGTAATTTTTCCTCACGATAGTTGTATTGTGACTGCACTGGCGATGAAGTATCGCGATAGCGACAGTATTGTCCCAACACTAATTATGGTGTGCGTTACTGGTATGTGGTGACCCAGTGCTTTCCCTAGCCATTAGCCACCCATGAATTTTCTGATGCACAGGGTGCCCACTCCTCCTATATTTCCTATAATTCCTATATTTTTTAAGGCCTCCTATAATTTCTTATATTTTGGAAAAATTCCCATATTTTTCAAGTTTTCAAGATATTTCGCGCGTATATATGCCGGTTTTTGTCTGCGATACAAAGTTTAAGTGTCTTTTCCCCTCAGATATATGAATTTTTAGACACGTTTTTATGCGCGACATGAAGTTTCCAGCTTATGATGGAAGCAATCCTGTGATTTGACGCTGGTTTTGCTGTAGAATATTTCCTATATTGTCTTATTAAAAATAGGTGAACCCTTCCTATATTTTCCTATATTTTATGGTAAAAAATTCCTATATTCCTATAATATTTTGTGCGATGTTCGGTGGGCACCCTGGATGCATCCTACTCCTACTACTACATGCGGCTTAGTAGCGAGCCAGGAGGGGCGGGGTTCAAAGGGGTTTTAATCCCCCCCCCCTCGTTTTTTGTAGATTTTATTGTAAAAAGAAAGAGAAATTGAGATACATTTCCATTTGTAAACCCCTCTGTCCGTCATTTCCTGGATCCGCCCCTGTAATGATAATGAAATTGGATATATCGGCTACAAATTACTGAAATTAGTCACGCATACATGCATTTTGCTCGAAATTGCCCATTGTGGCTAATGGAATTTTGGTGTAGGAAAAGCACTGGTGCCTGTTCGAATGAATGATAAGTTTATTTTGCTGTCAGTTTGTTTTGCATGTTTCTTGGATATTATTTCTCACTGACTAAATGGGAGAGTGCAAGAGTGTTAGAATGATCTTGGTGTCCCAATATGACATTCATTCATTTCATTTTACACTGATATAATATCAGTGATATTATATTAATTTAGTGTTTCTTTTTAATCTTTTATGCTGCATTTTTTCTTTGCATGAAACTCTGTAAATTAATATAACTTTCGTTCGGAATTGTGCTGATAATATATGTAGTTTATTGTAAGAATGGCTATTTATGTGTTAAAAATTAATGGAATTAAATTTAGTGATGTAAAATGTATTCATTTAAAAAATAGTGATTTGAAAAGAAGAAGTTTTAGTTACAGTGCTTAGTCATCCCTGGGGGTCCTCCTCTCCCCCCCCCCCCACTCTTAAGACATTGCAACCTCCTGTCTACTTCAGTCTTCAGACCTGTGGCATTTCATTTTGCCTCTAGACAATGTTAACAAAGAAGCCTGAAATGTGTCATAGGCCTATACTATCCTAGAAATATTCCTATTCTGAAGTTTTATTTGTCTTTTGAGTTTTAGCTTCATTTCTTAAGATCTCTGCAGGAACAATTGATTATTATACAATTTAAAAATTTACTCTTTCCTTTTTCAGGCATTCCACCGGCCAGAATAGTCGAACCAAGGTCATCTCTCCCGCGCAATGCTAAAGATGAGAAGATCGTCAAGACCTTGGGACTAGGGGGCGCTGATAGTCAGAGTGACGAGGAGGCAATTACGGATGATGATGATGGCGATTGGGTGCCGGGGACGACCGGTTCCAAACCGGTCATTGCAGACCGTCCTCCAGCCGTCAAGAGATCCAAAGATCCTAACAAGAAATTCCGGTGTGAAATTTGTGGCAAGATTTTTGCGTTTATGTCTCAGTTCCAAGCTCACATGGATAAACACCAGATGGAGGACTGCGGTGCGCTGCCTCCCCCTAGTGGAAATTCCGAAACTCCTCCGACGACGTCTGCTCCGTCGGGTAGTTCCACGCCACCCGCCTCAGAAACTGCTCCCGCTCCATCTGCGGCCAAACCTGTCCCGGATAGTCCAAATAAATATGTCTGCCAAGTCTGTGCGGAATCCTTTAAGATCGCATGCTTCTTCAAGAAGCACATGGAACATTCTCACGCGGGAGTTGGTTACCCTGACCCCCACCAGGGGCAGCACTGCTCAACGTGCGACCCCCCTCCACCGCCAACACTGACCAAGCAGTGACACAAACGGAGGAAGGGCAAGAAGAACAGGAAGCGTTAAAAGGGGTGAAACTGACAAATTAAAATAGCTGCGATATCATCGAAGCACTTGTTAAAGGACTTTTTGGAAGAGGTTTGCCAATGAACCGTATCTTTTGGCATTCAAGTCGCCTATAAAAACTCATCACCTGGCTAACAAAGTTGTCAAGTGCAAATTTTGGTTGAAGAGTTTGCAAAAACCTTACAAGCTCTCTACAATTCGTTGTCGGACTCTTACTTTATGCAGCATACAAAAGAAGGAAACAAAATCCTCTGAAAAACTGGAAAATTAAAAAGAATGGAATTGTATAAACTCTTCACAGTCACGAACCATACTATTTATGTCTCATCGTTACGATCAGCCTCCTACTATCTGGATCTGTGAGGTACTGAACCGTGTTACACACCCTATTCGCACTTCTTGCACAGTGGATATTAATCTGCCCGTTTATAAACATTTTCACACTGTTCCGCATCATATGATCATGCAGCTGATACTTAAGCATGGGATATCTATACCTGTTGTGTGCTGCGCATTCAGCATTACCAATGAAGTCGTTGTTGGTTCAGCCAACTTGATGCCAAGTTAATGCTCTGATAATCAGCACGTTTGACATTCTTACATTCAATGACTGTATCAACTGATCAAGATGTTCTAAATGAGAATATGGTCTACCCTAGATATTTTGTGGATACTGAGTACTGGTATACTTGTTGACTGTGTTGTCATGGAAACTAGAGAATCCTGGAAAATCTGTCTCTTATGCAAATAAGCCTATCAAGGAAATTTAACAACTTCCGAACGATCTTTTTCGATACGACTTTGCAGTCACACGTTGTTATAGAAATCTGCCTAGTAATGTTAATAATATTCTCCTGAGAAGTCCACTAGTAGGAAGATTGGTCCGTATGTCCTGGAAGAGTTGATGATGGCCAATTCCTGGAAAGTCGGACTATCTTCCTTGAAATTAATGATAACATCAAGGAAAGTTACGTCCATCTATAGTTTACCATGGATACTGGGTTCTTGGTTGTTCTTGGTTGTCATGGAAACGTCAAAAAATCTTAATGGAGAGGTCTGAAAATGGTCAGTTATCTCGGAAAGTTGACATGCATCGATTGTTGTCGATAGGATTATACCATCATATTTCATGGAAATGTCTGGGAATTTGACTAAATTTTGACGGATTTGGTTGATATCATGGAAAATAGCTATCTCTGATAGACAGTTGCTGGTGAATTGTTGTTATGGCTCTATCCAAGTCCACAAGCTAGGATTCTTCTTGTTATTTAAGCGTGAGAATTCTGGATGCGATCGAATTTGAAGTGACTTGATTCATGTACATTAGGGTTTTGACTAAAGACATGGATAAGGATTTATACTTAATGTCACTGATGTATATATCATATACAGATATATGATATGATATAAACTTTTGACTGCCGCTTAAATGTTGATCATTGTTGATGGAAAAGTGAAATTTTCGATGATGTGTGGATTGACGTTTCACTCTGATAAGTCTTGTTATGGCTTGTTGTTAAACCCGCCAGAACGGCTACAAATAATTTTGTAATCACTACTGACACTAAGTGTATTCAATTATGCATACCATGTGGGGTTCTTGATATACTTCTTGATTTATTAATCGAATCAGAACGTCTATTCTTACTTCTAAACATCCAAGGATCATACGAATCATGTGGATTATCTATACTTCTGTTTGGATTTGGCTCTAGGCCTCTCTTGAGGATTGTGTATCTTAATTCTGTGGAAATCGTGTTTAAAATGTATATACTGTATATATTTGTAAATAGTGTTTGTCATACAGATAGCGATATTATCGGATTGACTTCCGATGTTGTATAGTTATGACTTGATCTGTAGAACACTGTGTGTTCAGGCATCACATCACTCCAAATAAGGCCGGACATAATTAGTCTTTAGCTTCTCGGATGTTCTCAAATGACTTTTTCTAGGGTCGGTCAGTAGGTATGAAAAGAAAACAATAATCGTGGCTTTAGCTCAAATTTTTTCCCTTCGTAGGCAGATAATCTGTTTGGTCCGACAGGTCGGTCGACCCGAGAAGCTAAAGATTAAAATGTCTGGCCTAAAACTTTTATATTGACTTTGAGACATTATGTGTGAAAAGGTTCAAGTAATGTTAAGTAAGTGTTACAAATGTTACTTTATCCAGACGTTTTTGTAGAACTGTATAAAAAAATTGTGAAAAGTTCTGGTTATGCCATTTGTAGGTCATATAATGATGTTCTTGTAATGGGTTGTCTTGTCGTCCACAAATTTCAATAAAATTCATAGATCTGCCTTTAAAAGCAGTCTCCCTAATTTCCACAGGCTAAGCTGTATTTGACTTGTATTTGATCATGAAATATTTAACTGCCTGTCAATTCTGTTACTCGTTGAAGAGTGTACATCGGGAGTCTTTATTAGTTCTCATAATTTCTATTGCTACATTTTATTAAAAATGTTATATAAATTTATTTATTCGGCAACACTGTTCTCATGATTTGAAGTCAGTTTTGTTTGCATACGTCTACACTGTATCCCAGCTGTTGAGCTTTCACTATTTGTTTACATTTGTATTGTTGTTTTTGATTGGCAACATTTAAAATTTATTAGGTAATTACCAAAATTTCAAAGTGAATGACTGAAAGAATTGTTAAAGGCATTAGTTGATTTTGTTACTTAATTGATCATGTGGAAATGGAAAATTGCAAGTTATCAAATGTAGAGAAACACAATATTATTATTGCTGAGAAAAGTAACCAATTAAATGAACTTATTTGGTGCTATTGTTAGGGAGTTTTTGGACTACTGTTTATTTGTTCATTTCACGAACCAACCCTCACGAGTGGCAATAACTCGCTAGAGGGCTGCACTGTCCTCTCCTGATATATTGTTAGTTTGCCTATATTTATGTTTGTTGTTTTCTGTTCAGTTTAAGGAGTTAGTTGGTAATTTTATGCAAAATTGATGCATTGCTTTAACAATGTTTGTGAAAGCCTAAGAAATTTATTGATTATAAGATTTATACTTTTGCTAATAATTAGACTTAATTTCACTTACTAAATAGTAAATAGATTGCCTTTTTCCGATGACAATTTGATATCAATTGCCATACAGCTCAATACTGCTTTACTGTCAATCAATGTAGGGCCTGTAGAAATACCGGGTTATAAATTTTCTTTTCATAAATTCTCGTGTTAATTAAATGCTAAAGATTTTGATCTTGACCAACTGAATTGTTAGGGTTTTGTAATTCTTTGGAAATTATGTCAACAAATGCCTATTAAACTAATGTTCATGGCAATAAATAGTAATTGATTTATCTATAATTCTCAATGTTAAATTCCGCAAATAGAAGCGGAAGAATAATTGCATTTATTGGGCGTTATCAGCTACTCATCAACATTGGCATCTGTATTTCGTTTAAAATCAAATTGTATAATGATGTAGGCCTAGGCTTTGTCTATATTTAGGCCACACATAATTGATTCTTAGCTTCGCGGACCAGCCGACACAATAGATTTCCTGCCAATGGGAAAAAAAATTGAAAAAAAAAAATTTTTTTGACATTTTAAATAAAAAAATATTTTTTCACTTTTTTTTTTTTGTCTTCCGACCGACCCTAGAAAAGGGGCCTTGAGAGGAATCCGAGAAGCTAAAGATCAATTATGTGTGGCCTTACTTTCAATAAAAATATTAGAAAGACCACATCGATAATTATCTTGAAGATAGCCGTTTTAAGGAGTTTTACTGTACAGTGTAGGCCTGTAAATCCTGCTGTGTCCGTCAGGTGGTCGCAAAATTATAGAGATTGAAACTATTATCTTACGTTGTGTTTTTCCACTGTAATTAGTTATGTATTAAAATGTTTTCATAATGTTTAAAGCATTGTTTATGACTGATGTTGATTTAAGTTAATTGTGACTGTAAACACATGCAATTTGTTTATTGAATGTTGAAACTGTTTGTGAATGAAAGATACATGATTAAAGTTCTGCGTATTTTCTATATAAATCAATTTGTGTGTTATTTTTGCAGTTAAGAATGAAACATTAGAAGATCCTTCTATACTTTAATTAGTATACAGTCTTATCAGGGCTAGAGAAAAAATGTGAATTTCCATGCGATTTCACAAATTAGGCCTATGATAAAATGTCCCACAATTGACTGCGAATCAAGCAACTAGGCCTATTTTAAGTCAAAAATTAGGACCTTTCTTCAAGATTTTCAGGGATTTTTAAAAAAATTTCCGGGCAATGACATGCCAAAATTCCCTACTTTTTGTAACCTGGAGTATAATAATTGAATTGTCTTGGTATATTGACTAAATTTGGCCACTATCTAAATATAGAATTTGAGGCTAAAAACAAATTCTCCCAGCAGGCTTGGCCAAAAAGTACTAGAACACTGACAACTTGGCTTTTTCGTAAAGGTTTTGGCACAATAACTGCAGATAACCGTCAGAGCCTAGGTATATATTCGGGAAATTGGCATGAAATTGGCAAAGAGAAGATGCCATCTGACTTGCCAAAATTGGAATGCTCATATCCCTGGGACTTACAGCTGTAAGATTGAACAATAATGAGCTTATTGATCTGTGTAAGGTGCAAATCTGAAGACAACCAGGCTGTTGGAAGTCAACATAGGAAAACCTGAACTTGTTTTTCTACTTCAACTTTGTTCAATGTTAGAACTGCCAAAATAATTTCCCCACTATGAAAGGCCACACTCTACAGGGACACAAATAAATGAATTCAAAATTTCAAATCATTGAGTTGTCATATTAGCCTTATTCTTCTGCAAGTTGGCTACATAAGTCATTGTTGAATTAATAACTTACAGTGAACAAGATGAATCTAGGCCCCTATCCATAATTTGCCATCACAACTCCAGCATCAATGACATATGTCCCTCACCAATGAGCTGCATGTCAAAGACATTCAAACTGAAAATTAACACTCTTCCAACTTAGTCATTTCCTTCATCAATGACTCAAGTGTGTTAAATTGTCCCTCATTTGATTCATGCATCAATTTCAATAAATGCAAATGAGGGTAATTAAGAAAAGAAGGCATAACATTTAGCCTAATTAGCTGCCAAATTATCTGAACAATGCCTTGACAGTTGAAGAACTATGAAGCCACATGTTGCATAATTTTAAGATAGGCCTATCTAAATAGCACAGGATTTGGCCTATTACAGTGCATAGCAATTTCTGTGCACCTGCCAGTATCTTGAGTGGCACTTGCAGAATCAAAGAATCTGACAGGGGGGGTTTAATACCCCTTCTAAGGATAGCATGCTATTCAGCTATTGTACACTTCTATTGTACCCTGAGGACAAGCTGAGGGTAGATAGGTTATTGCCCCTTTAGTATAGGGCATATACTGGATGTTGAGGACTTCAACAGGTCTAAGATTAGACCAAATGCAATGTTCAGCCCAACTCTAATTCAAAATAAAGAATGCCGTCCCACATCATTCATGGTGTGGCCAGAGCCAAAATTGATCAAGCATAGTCAGGCTGGCAAAGGGGTCACCTTTTTTTTTTTAGTAAATAACTTCTTGCCCAGTTTTGGTAAAATAAAATCTTTTTGGGCTGTCTTGAAATAAATAATTCCTGCTTGGGGTACTTCTTAGCAGGGAGATGTTTGATTTTGGAATGAATATTGGGGGACTTCCAAGTGCTTGAAATAAATAATCACTGCCACCATTGCTGTGAAATAAATAACTTCCAGCCAAGGAAAACTCCATAATTAAATGGTTGCCCCAAAAATCAATCTGGCCGAGTCAGACTGGCAGGGAAATCCAGAGTAACGCTGAGTTGCTGATCCAACAGCAATCAGTCCTTGCAACTAAATGAAAATCATTTTTAAATCATACTTTTTAATAAAGTTCAAATTCAACAATTATAGGCCTCAAGAATTACAAGGCAGTTTTAATAGTCTGATAGAGAGAGCAAAATATAATTTATATAACCATGGAATGAATTGGATATAAATCAATTTAACATTTTCTTAAACTGCAAGTCATGAATGTAGAATGTTCAACTGGGAAATAAATCTTACATTTCAAGGCTCAAAACTTCTTAGGCCTGCCTTCATGGTGAGCATTGCATGAGTGCTAAGACTAAGTACCAAATTTGAGGTCAGTCACTGTCTGGTGTTCTAATCTATCTTCGTCAAGTGCAGATTTTACAATGTTTACAACCACTTCTAAAACAGACTTGTAAAATAGCATGTGAACATTTGTAATGGCACTTTCCAACCCTCTGCTTCAGGGTTTTGCAGAATTTAGATTTACTGGGGCAAAATCTGTAAAAATTCTTCCAGGCCTAAAGCCTTTCACATGCATCAAAGGACCTTTTCTTGTGACAACTTACAAAATTAGAAAGAAGGCCATTTAAGGAATGAAATTACAAATGTTGGGCCTCATTTACATGCAATCTTTTGATTTTTCTCTGGCCCAGAAAATATCTAAATTACAGTCAGTAGCGATGGGGATATCAGGATACGAATCACACATGAAAATGTCACAATTTTAACAAATTGTCATTTGGATTTTTGAGATTTGATTGAACAGTTTGTCAACAATAAGATGGTTCGTGGTGAGCCCTCTTTGGAGGATTTGGGTGGCCCTTAAAAGGGCCGGGGTTGTTAGGTTTTAGAGCTGGAATTTGAATTAATATTCTTGGCTCTGGCTGGACTTCTTGCCTCCCTTGGCGGCAGCAGCTCCTGACTTCTTGGGCAGAAGGACAGCCTGGATGTTGGGCAAGACACCTCCCTGGGCGATGGTCACTCCGGACAGCAGCTTGTTCAACTCCTCGTCATTACGGATGGCCAACTGCAAATGTCTGGGGATGATCCTGGTCTTCTTGTTGTCACGGGCGGCGTTTCCTGCCAACTCGAGGACCTCAGCAGCCAAGTACTCCATGACGGCGGCCAAGTAGACAGGGGCACCGGCTCCAACTCGCTCAGCATAGTTGCCCTTCCTCAACAGACGATGGATTCTTCCCACGGGGAACTGGAGACCGGCACGGCTAGACCTGGTCTTGCTCTTTCCCTTGGCTTTTCCTCCCTTTCCACGTCCAGACATCTTGGAATTTGTAGTTGAGACAAAAAGTCGCCAGCTCTTCAAGGTTCGAAGTTCCGATGCAGTATGAACGAACTTGGCGCGCTGCGGCTTTTATACCCTGAACATCAGAAGGTTCGGATGGACCAATCAGAACGCTTGGCGCCAAATCCATGGACCAATCACAGCGCACCTTACATCAGAAAGTCTCGTCCTAAATCTCGTTTGACATCTCGCTGCTAAACTCGCGAGATTCAAGATGGAAGACAAGTTTTAGATTCATGAATTTTGCAAGCAGATTATGACAAATTTCAAAGCAATGGAGTTGCCAGACATTCCCTTGACGCTGTATTGGAACGGGATAATGTCCGTCGGGTCATTTTTCCTTACTTTGCGGCTCATCCATGGTTTAAAAGACATGTTTCTCAAGGCCAACTTGTTTGGAGTCGACATGAGCAAGAAAACCAAATACAAAGTGTAAGTGGTGACACGTCAATTCAATCCATGTGTGAGCCCTTCAGTGACACTACATCATTTGTGTATTGTTCTTTCAAATCAGTCAGACCCCAACAAGTTGCCATGACATGCCTTGTGTTATTTATTAAATGACAATGATCGAAAATGAGTTAGCTATCCCCTTTCATTTTTCAGTCACAAAGTCTTGCAATAAGTCTATAGTATTTATTTTGAACGGTTGAAGTGGATTCACAATATGACAATCCACATGGCTTTTGTGATGTCAGATGCGACTTGCCCTCCCCACCAAATAAAAGGAGGACTGATCTATGGAGACCAATGCGTCTTGGCCTAATCACATAACATAACGGCAACTCGCCACTTTCTGGGAATCGTGACGCACTTGTTTTGTGCGCGTAACACCAGGGGTCAGCATTTAAATTTTTTTTCAAACTCGACAGATATCACTTGTAAACTACATCTTCATTCATATAATGAATTAAGAGGACGGAAATAAAACTTATCAAAATTATTTACATTGTTTAGAAAACACTTTTGAACAGTGGTGACAGCTGGTGATACGCGCACAAATTAGAAAGCTTTTCGTAAGTAGGTCACGAGAGGTGACGTCACAACTCTGCAAGCGCACGTGGTTTACCAGGCAGAAGTTGGCAGAACATTGCAGAAGACAGTTTTCCCGATTTTCGTGTTGTTCAGGTATGTCTTATCTTCATTATTTCAATTTATTTGTTATAAATAAGTGTGTGGGTGATGTGCACATCATTCACCTCAAATATACACAAGCACAGGTTACAATGCAGCATAATAAAACCCGGCCCATTAAAATGCCATGATGTCCATGTTTACATTTTTTGACAGCTCTGCCATGCATGAATGATTCAATCAGGCATGATCTGCAGCTGGTCAGTCAGCAAACTAACTTTAAATAATAAATTTACTAAAGGCCTATATATAGTATAACAAGGTGAAAGGTGTTATGCAGGGGCGTAGATCCTTGGGGTTTTGGGGGGGTGCATCCCCCCCCCAGGGGCATATCTAAAAATTGCCTGGGGGGGCATTACATGGGGTGAACACGGTGTGCTCCGCGGCTTTTCCTATCTCTCCCATGGCCCCCCCCCAAATACGCCACTGATCCCCCCCCTAGGATGAACCTCGGGGGGATGATCATAATAATATATGATTACCCCCCCCCCTAGAATTTCAATTTATTACTACAAGTTGACATGCAAGTCTCAGAACTAATCTTGGATAATCTAAAATATATTGACTTTTGAGCCCTAAAGTGGTCGCCAAAAAACATCACTGCGCGACTTTCAGTCCGTTAGGCCTCGCGCAAAATTTGAGTTTACCAAAATCATCGCCCAGCTACAAATATAAAAAATCTACACCCCTGGTGTTATTTGAATTTTATGAGTGTTTATGTATCCCATCAATAAAGGGGTAATCTTAAAATAGCATTAGTTATCGGAGGTGCATGTAGGGGGGGGGGGGGGTGCTGGTTGGACTAGAAGTTGGAGATTTTCTGAAATAAAGAAATTCTTGCAAAGTTGCATCAAATCAAATTATTATTTCACTTTGGTGTTGAGAATTATTACAAAGAGAAAACATTAACATCCAACAATAAGAGTATATATAACTAGCTATATAACATAGTAAAATACTGTTTTAAATAACATTATGAATGCCCATATTTGGTGGAAATAGATAGCCTCACCTTCCAGGCTGTCTTAAAAATCATTCAGGTGCTACGCAGGAAGCCGAAGAGGGGGTTGGTATTTAAAACCTAGAAACAAATACATTGTAGATCTTGGGACGTCGCACACTCGAAATTGAATACTAATTAGGCCTACTCTCTGCATCTTCATAAAATAAATTATTAAATGTTAAGTAAATGATTTTCCATCTATGTAAAACTCCAAGCTTAGTTTATGCTCAAAACTCCTTGCCCCGCTCCCTAATAATGGCCAGTATTCAGGGCCGTAGCCTGCAGCGGGGCTGGGGAAGCAGCAACCCCCCCTAGAATTTGGCCAAAAAAGGGGCATAATATATAAAAATTTCAAATTTTCTGGTGTTTTCCGGGGTGTGCATACTTCCGTACCAGTCTCTGCCCCCTCCCTAGGATTTAGGCCAGCCTACGGGCCCTGGTATGTCTATGTATAAAATACATGGCTGGCAGTATTTTAAGCCGGTACCATTTGAGTGTGCCTTTCTGGTAAGGCTCAATTATTTTAAGCATAAATAAAGAATTAAGATATTACACCTGTCATATTTTCAGTTTAGTTTAATTTTTAGAATAAAAGAGACAAATATTGTAGTAATACATACCATACCATATGAATATTATGTCATTATTATTTGTAATGTGAGATGCAAGCATTTGTGTATTCTGGATTGAATCAAAGTAAAATCAATTGCTTTTGATTTAAACAATCATAGAGTAAACTAATGTGGACTGGTATAGACATATTCATGAATGTGTTCACTAACAGTCATGTATTTATTTCTATTCATAACTTACAACTGAATTAGTACTGTAACTGGTCAAAACTACACAATTTGTGTTTGAATTGTTTCAGTGGCTGACTGCAAGATGGATAAGGAAAGCGAGTGTAAGGATAACGACCGAGGCTGATCGACATTGTCAAGCACACGGATATTATATAGGGTGCATAAAAAAAGTGAACGTCAAAGGTGTGATCTGCAGCAGTGATAACTTTGTTCCATTGATCGAAAATGCCTTCTTGCCAAATCTTGGATTACAAAAAAATTCCAAAATATGCTGTATCTTGAATGTATACTTTTGCAGGTACATTCTTGGGAATGGTGTGAAGATGTCCGCAGATGCCACGAGAAATGCGCAAGACCCTATCATTGTTGTGACACAAGAAAATATTCCTTCAATAATGCTTCAAGAATATAATTGTCATCAGACCAGACACCAGAGCCAGATCCTGCCAGTATAAGCCATTGAATATATTGCCTAAGAGCATATAATTTATATCAGCGGTACTTTCCTTCGTCCCCTGTCAATGAATGGAGAGGTGATGTTGTCTAGAAAACCAGTAAGGCAAACGTTGCAGTTATCAATTTTGTGAATGATAGTTGGAAGGAACACAGCATTTAAACTTGCTAAAGACTTTGACAGTGTTGCTAGTTCTGATGAACATTTTCAGAATATTCTACAAGTTGTTGATTGAATGTTGAACATGACTGCAAAATAATGCAAACATGGAAAGAAAGCTTTGAACAAAGAACATCATCATAGCAGACACAGCTAATCATAAATTGATGGATAACAAGAAAATCATATTCATTAGAAAAAAGCTTGTAGTTTTCCATTGGTTAATAAGTAAGACAATTTGATAAAAAATTATGCTCATGATTATTTGTATGAAGTTCAAAGAGAAGCAAAATATATAAGGAAAAAAAACGATATAATAATCGTGAGGGAATTTGAAGGGATGCGATAATATTGTATTGTACATACTGTATTGTATTGACAATTTTAAAAATGAGTACACAACTGTTCAGTTTATAGATTTTTATTGAATTCTCAAATCAACATGAAAAACATCTTGGGACTTATAATATTAATATTCTGAAACTCTTTGATTTTATTAAATTTGGTTTTGAAGATTCCTGATTTCTGAGTTCTGACTATAGCAGTGAATAAATGAAATACGGTTTGGGATTCATATTCCAGAACCCTGTGACTTTCATCTTAGCTATGTTTTTTCACAATGATACCATTCTTTTAGTTTGGTAATGTGACAGCAGAGTGCATCTTTTTCTCGTCTTTCATTTCATCCGATCATTCTTTCTTTCTGTTGGATAAGGTGACAACAGAGAGCATGTTTGCCTTGAACAGCATCACATTCTTGTCACACAACTCACCCGATATTATTCTGATTGGCTGAGTGGTTACGGCCAAGGTCTGGTATGCTTGTCAAAACTTGTCTGATTGTATTGGAACTCCTGAAAGTGATTTTTTAGGTGAACCCAAAATTCTTTGGATCTTCAAGAACAAATTGTCGGCCTGTTGTCTGTTTTTTTTGAGTAACAAGGGAATGGGAGTTTGTGGAGTTGGAGGGGGTTAGCAGGAGTTCAAGGGGCATACCGGGAGCTGTCAGACTTCTAAGACTTCCAGGAGAGACACAATTAAATGGGACCTTCCTTGGAAAATACTAATTTCACCTCGCAGTCTTTCAATAGAAAAAATACCTACATAATACTCGCTCGGTTGCTCTAGAAATGCATTTAATTTAAGATTTCACCTTCCGTAATATTTTAGATACAATTGAGTCAGGTGGGATATTTACTGAAATTTAGTTGATTTGACATGGAAAGACGCAGTAGATTTTTTTTTACCGCACAGCTGCAGAGGTATTACACTGGCCTAGGACACGGTGCAGGCTCTGAGTCAGGGGCTGTCTGGCGCATGTTGCAGAATGACGGCTGCCATGGACGCAATCATTCCGGGGGCCCATGCAAGGTGCCAAAATATATATTTTTTAAAGCGAAATATTTATCTTTGTGATTAAGTTTGTGACTGTGTGATCCAATCAAACTATTATTTAGGCCCCAATGTGAGTGGGCCTTGTATAGGGAAGGGCCCTTCCAAAAATAGGAATGTGGGGGGCCCATCAGCTTGTTTTGTCACGGGCACGAAATGTTGCCAGTCTGCCCCTGCTCTGAGTTGCATTTGTGAGTTGTCGGGGCTCAAAATCAATCTACATATTTTGCTATAATACTACATGCAAGTGATGCAACAGATGTAGAAAAATGTTAGGATCAATAATATGCCTTGAACAGCAAGTTGAACTTTTCCAAATCGTTTCACCCATCTCATTCTCAAAAATTACAATGACCCAACGTTCTGCTTTTGTGAATTTAGGGACCGTTTAGAATCAATTTACGACCAGGAGGTTGGGAGCTTTGCTCAAGGGGTACTAACTACTAACTTTTAACACGTGTTTCAAGGGGGGGGTACTCATTTTTTGTAACATGTCTGAAGGGGGATATGAAAATTTCAACATGAGATAAAATAAAACATGCATAAAGGTCTGCAAATCTGTATATGCAATCGTCCAAGGTGTCCATATGAAATCTAACGGGGGGGGCGACCAATTTTTAACAGCACCTTCCAAGGAACTCCCAGCTTTTTTTTCTCTGAAGAATAGATGGAGCGTTGTCATTTTTGCATGATAGCCCTAAGTATTGCAAAAACTATCCAGGCTCCTGGACAACTTTTTAATGGTTAGTACTTTTTTTTTTATCCTTCAAGCATTAATCAGGGCATGCTTTCACCTTATAAAAGTAAATAGATTAAATTGAACTGCACTGAAAAAGGCTGCCTGAGCACTACCCTAATTTGACAGGGCACTCTGCACCAGGTCCTGTTGTTGGAGTGCAGAGTGTGGCCAAAGTTCTTGTCAGTGAATGTGGATAATCTTTGATGTGACGTTACCAGATAATGATTGTCACTTGTCAGTTCAGGCAGTGACCATGGTAACGTCACCTCTTCTGTTCACTGCTCCCTCTGGGGATGTGCACTGGTAACGTCACGATTCTGGTTGCCATTGGAAGTATTGAAGCTGCTCATCTTTATGTATATTATCTTTGGCCTAATACATGAATCTACAGAGAAATAGAGAAAACTAACTCCTGAGTCTTGACATTTTATATTTTACTGAAATTCAGAATTAACTTGAATCCACCATTGATCAGTTTTCTGCCATGGTGGTCCTGGTTGCAGATGGGGCAGGAAGTTTGGATAAACTTGTTTGAAGCCCCCATATATATCTTCTCAGGAATAGTTTCAAGTGTTCCTTGAAGTCATTGATGGTTTTGGCCTCGACTGCAAAGTTTTATTTGTTTATCCAATTGAAAGAGGACCTGCAAATCTACTGTCTCTTAAAAAGTCTGTATTCTTTTTACTTTGGCATCAATAGCTATCAATTAAAAAATATGTATCTTTGGACACCCTGCAATATTGTGAACTCCAATCCAATTTGGCCCAGAGGAAACTCAGTTGTCTTCAGCTTCCTTTTGAGCTAATTAAGTAATGACAGTCAATTGAAGCCTGAAGTGCAATTAGAGGAAGAGTGCTTCAGTAAATTAAAAAAATCGCTTCAAGTTCTTGCTGTTGTCTTAGCTTCCACACAAATGCCTATGCTCTGTGAATGTTTGAACAATCTTGCTATATTTTCCACAATCCACATTTATAAAGTCTAAATCTCTTGTTTAAACTTCCAATGTGTATGACATTGGTTAAACACCATAGAAGAAAATCTTTTAGATTTCAGGGTGTTGTGTTTGCCCAGATACTTTGCTTTTGTTGTATTCATAAAGCAGTCTTGATTGCATTTATATGGGACCATTTCTTGGGTACACACATGTTCTCAATGTCTTTTGTTTATAATATAACATACAATGTATATATTTTGTTTTCTTACAGACCTGAGGCCCAAGGAGTGTTATGCGGTGCTGTGTTCATAATCACAATGTTTCTCTTTATTCCTATTCCTTTCTACAAGTACCTGTCGCAGCGTGAAATCACAGATTTTCCATTTTCAAAAGTGAGTTTGAATCATATTCATTATTTGGATGTTGTGTTCCGCTTTTATGCATTTGTTATATGCAAAATTTGTCTCTGATTTGTTTTAAAATCTTGTCGGTAATTTGTTAAAAAATTTATAAGAAAAAATCAAGTCTGTAATTTATCGCAGAATTTTGCTATTTATCATGAAGTGAATATATTTCTGTTGTTAAAAATTGCCTATACTAAACAATTATTGACTCTTCATTCTTCATTTTAGCTCTATGATTGTAGTGCTGAAGACAGCTTCATTGTAATTAGCTGTGGCACACTGTGAAATGCAAAATTTAATTGAGAAAAGAAGGCAAACCAGCATGCCAATATTCAGTTTAAAAATCAACTGAAAATGCATTCTTTATTTGAAATTTAAACATCTGCTAATAGCCTAGATTTTTGCTTCTATTATGCAAATTCTTTACAAAGACTTATGTTAGACAATGTGATAGACATGTTAATGGTCAAATAATGATGGCATGAAAGCCAAAGGGGTAATTACCCTCAACTTGTCCTTAGGGTGGAGTAGACTGTATATAATAGCATCTTATCTTTTGAAAGGGTATTAACCAGACCCCCTGCTTCCTGCTCCTTCATACTAGGCCTATATATTATACAGGTGCATTCAACACGATGATAGTAATCCTATGCTAATGTGATTTTAATTATAAGCCATGGCATTTAAGTTCTGATGCTGTCAGGCATTCCACATTTGTTACGTAACTGTGATACTAATGTTAGAAACATTAATTCGTACTTAGTTATGTCAGTCTGGTCCCATTTAAGCACTTTAAAACTCCCAGAACTCCTCACTCTCCTTGAAGTCCTACAATTCCAAGTACGCCCTTCTCAATCCTGCCCACTCCTGCCAAATCCCAGTAAGCTAGATGGTAACTCCCACAACTCCTGCTGACTCCTGATAACTCCCAGTAACTGCTGCTAAAACTCCCATGACTACGGCTATCTCCTGATAACTTCCACAACTGGAAACACCTGCCAATTCCCACAAACTCCCACATATTGTGGTAACTCCTGCCAGCTCCCATCACTCCTGGTAACTGTTGCTACCTCTCACTAACTCTTGATTTTTTTGACAACTCGCTGAAACTAATGCCAATTACTACACTTCCTGCCAACTCCTGGTAACTCCTAACAACTGGCCTAACTCCCGCTGACTCCTGATGACTCTCACAACTCCTTCCAACTCCTGTCATCTTCCAATAACTCCTGTCAAATCCCATGTGTTCCCCTTTCTCCAATATTCTACTCCTGAGTCCTGATAACTCTAACAACTCCGTCCGGGTAACTCCTGTCGACTTCCATAACTCTTGATAACTTCTTTTAATTATAACAAGTTAACAACTTCTGACAACTCCTGCCAACTCCTACTAACTCTTGCTAGGTTTCATGATAACTCCTGAGAACACCCATACCTCTTGGTACCTCTGCCAACTGCCATAACCCCATTTGTGAGTTGTAAACATGCTTGAATGGTGCCTTCATTCCTTGTCTTAATATTATCACACTTTATTCTTTCCAGTATGTCGAGTTCCTTGCTGCTCTCCTTTCCATCTGCTGCATGATATTTCTCGGATTTGCGGACGATGTCTTAGATCTCAGATGGCGCCACAAGCTGCTCCTTCCCACGATTGCGTCTTTACCCCTCTTGATGGTTTATTTTGTAACTTTCGATCTGACTGTCATTATCGTACCTCAGTCGTTTCGAGGGCTCTTTGGGTACAGCATTGATATAGGTGAGTTTCAGTACTTAATTGATATGATAAAAAGTTGAACTGCAATAATTTGCTGCTCAGATGCTGCAATTATTAAGAAAAGACTTTAAAGAAACAAGTTTGATACAAATTTACAGACAGTATGTCAGCATTTAAACTGAAACAAGTCTATAAAGTTTCATTTGAAGTCCTAACTATTTTGCTCTGACATAATATTTTTTAGAGTTAGCAAATTGAATTGGCATTGGGCCTATATATAGACCTCACTGTAGAAGAAATAAAATGTTTTAAAAGCAGCAAAAGTTGATCTTTCAAAACAATGCTACATAATAAAACTATGACGGTTAAGTCCTGACCTTTGGAATTCCGTAAGATTTTGAAGGGTGAAAGCTAGGGCTGCACGATTAATCGCAAATTTATCGTCATCGCGATATCAAGTAGGGCGATAATAATGTCGCAAAAAGAGGCGATAAATAAATTTTAAAATTTCCCCTTTTTTTGCCCAAAAATGGGAATTTATTCTCACGAAATTGAAACTTTTTACTACAGTTTGCGAGTTTACGGGTAAATCTCTTTCTTGTGAATTTATCGCACAATTTATCGACATCGCGATATGAGACATACTTATCGCATATCGCATCTCAGCCTATTATCGTGCAGCCCTAGTGAAAGCTCTGGTGAGTCAATTGAAGACCTTTGTGCTATGAACTGTACAAAATATTAATGATACATAATATTGAATATCTATGAGAAATTGAAATCTTTGAAAGATGATATTAATTAGTGTTGGTTTTTCTTGCAGGGATGCTCTACTACATATACATGGGAATGTTGGCCGTGTTTTGCACGAACGCAATTAATATTGTGGCCGGGATAAACGGCATTGAGGTCGGCCAGTCTCTTGTGATCGCCATTTCCGTGGCTGTTTTTAATCTTATTGAGCTGAATGGTTAGTTGATCTTTTACTTGAATTGAATTTAATAAATGATATTTTGAAGACGGAAGGACTATCACTTTTAATGTCATAAGTGGTCAAGAACAGCCCTGTTTTTGTTGACATGTCTCTTATATTGGTTATTTCGTTGGTATTTTAGTATTTGTACAGTTTTTGGAGGCCTCCAAAAATTTTAAAGGTGCATTGCAGTTGGCAATATAGATAAAATATATGTAAGGTGTTGTCTAAACTGGTCCTGGAGTCTTTTATTGTCCTATGCTAGACTGAAAACTCTGAAAGCTAAGTGTGAATCCAGTCTTACGCTTTCAATAGAAAATCTAATGTATTAATGTATTCTATGGTTAATATATCTGACATGAAATATGAAATTCATATTTTCCAGGTGATTATAAAGAAGCCCACGAGTTCTCCCTTTATTTTATGCTGCCGTTTATTGCTGTCTCAGCTGCTTTATTAACACAAAATTGGTGAGTACTTCTGAACAGATATGAATGCACTGTGATCGCTATTCTTTGTATTACCAGGGTCCAGTATCAGGGTTCCCAGGGGGCAGGGTAAACATTAAAATGGTTAAAAAAAGTCCCTACTGGGAAAAGTCAGGAAAGTTGAAATTGGGCATAAGATTTGGAGAACAGTCAGGGAATTTGGTTCTACCTGGAATAATGTATACATGGCAACTGAAAGACTCAAAAGAGCCCTTATTTGCATCCAATGTCTGTAAAATTCAATAAAGTTTGGATTCCGAAAAGACAATTACAAAAAATGAACTCAGGGAAAGGTCAAGAGGCCTTTGGAAAATTCTGGGAAAACATTTGTAATTGTATTTTGATATTTCGGTTGCCATGCTGAATTCATACATTCTTTGAACATAATGTGGGATAAAACTTTCACTAACCTCAAAATTATATGAACATTCTTATGATTCTTTCAACTTCTATTTCTTAACATCTTAAAAATAAAGTCAATTATTCCTTTTCTCAGGTACCCCTCTGCTGTGTTTGTGGGTGATACATACTGCTACTTTGCCGGAATGACGTTTGCCGTTGTAGCCATCCTCGGCCATTTTAGCAAGACCATGCTCCTCTTCATGATCCCACAAGTCTTCAATTTTGTGTTTTCCTGTCCGCAGCTTTTCAGGTTAATTCCGTGTCCACGCCACCGGTTGCCAAGGTAAACAGCCATTGTTATTGTTTATGTGCCTCAGTTGAGTACAGAACTTCAGAAGTCAAACTTGACCAAAACTTTTTGGATGTTTGCAAACTCAAAATTCTGTGATAATAATTATTTAGGTTATAAATCATGTCCTGAAGGGATAGAAATTCACCAATATTTTTTAAAGTCAATTACCATTAAAAAAGTGTTTGATTTACACTGATGGTCAATGAGTTCATTACAAAAATCTGGGAGTTGTGGTTAGGCCTAGTTAGACACCCCTTAATTTCGAGTGTTATTACTTTGCAGAATTAGGGTTTTACACTTGAAATGCAGGTTTCTCGCTGTGTATTTTTTCTACAAGAGAATCTCATTGGTTTTAAAATTTTGGTTTTGTGTGTATTTTATGATATAAGTTTACTCTTTATTTTTTCAGATATGATCCCACGACTGACAAACTGGGTCTCAGTTACAGTGAATTCAAACTTTCTAACCTGTCCAGCTTGGGTTCATTTTGCATTAATGTGTTTCGATTTTTTGGCCTAGTTGAGGTAAAGACTTTCCCGATGGAGGGTGATGGAGAAATGATGAGTGTTAGCAACATGACAATCATCAATTTATTCATAAAGATACTCGGCCCAATCAACGAAGGGTGGTTGACTGCTACTCTGCTTGTGTTCCAGGTGAGGTCAGAGGTTATATCTAGAAATTAAATTTTGAAGTTTGTTGTAAATTCTCAATGATCATTGTTTGTAGATAACTGAGATTCGCGAATGTTTTGCCTCGTTGCCGTGTCCTCTGTCTGTCCTATTTGGCTAGCCAAAGTGTATAAATAAAAAAGATAAAGCCCAAGTCATCCATCCCTTTACGCAATTGCATCTGACCTGAATACCTGAAAATTTATTGCAATTTCGACAGCCTTTTTTACCGTCATCTATATTTTGTTTGGTTTGTGTGAAGTCCAACACAGTAAGACAGTCTTGAAAGATATAAACAAACAGAAAAGCCTTATTTCTTTGGATTAAAGTCATGAAAGGGCTCTCTTAGCTAGTTTCTGTTAGAATAGCTATGAAGTTAATGGGGGACTTCAGTGCATCTGGGGTAACCATTAGATAGTGAGTAAACAATGGTGATGTCATCAATTGTGTCATTGTTGCAGTTGTGGCATCAAAATTGTGACAATGGTGATGTCACAGTGACTCTCTAGTACAGTAGCGCCATCACCAGCCACTGAGAAGTCTCCCATTAAACCGCTTTGAAGATATAAGATCGACCTGAAATTGTTCATTGAAACAGTTTTTCAAAATTTAGTAAAATTTTTAGGAGGGATAACTATTGCTGTAATGCTGTTGTGTCCGTATTTATTTCATAAATAACTATTCTCTCAAGTTTCTAATGTGATGTTTTCTTTCTCTTTTCAGACCATATGCAGTTGTGCTGCATTGTTTATTCGTTATCCTCTTGCAAGAATTTTCTACGACCAGTGACGTTGTTTGACCATTTGAAGAATAGAACCTGACTTACCTGTTTCTAGTCTGATGTACTACTTTCATTGACAGTGAAGTAGTGAATGGTTACTTAAATGATCATACTATGTGTGCTAATAATATGTTACGGTAGGGAATGTGTTTTTGAAATTCATAAAGCATTAAATTATGCTTGACATTGCTTGAATTTTCATGATTTTACAGATTTATTTAGGTTTATGTCAAATAAGGCCACACATAATGGATCTTTAGATTCTTGGATCCTCGCAAGGCACTTTTTCTAGGGTCGGACGGTAGGACAAGAAAAAAAAGGTGACAATTTTTTTTTTATAATGTCAAAAAATAAATCTATTGTGTCGGCGTGTCCGCGAAGCTAAGAATCTATTATGTGTGGCCTAAGAGGGATGAATGTTGACTATGATATATTTGCTAGTGAATAGCATTCCTTTCATAATTAATAATGAGTGTTGTACCCAGTATATGGGTAAACTCTGACCTTTAAAATTTTGACCAAATGGTTAGCTGCCTTTTTTCGTAAATTGCTGATTAAGTGCTACTCGTGTTGTTCTAATCGACACTAACTTGATAGTTGATTCTTGTTTATTCATGATGCGTGTATCTCTTTAAACACTAGGTGTTGACACCTTAACTTTTTTTTAGCCTCATGAATTATTGTTTACCCCAATATGTTGATTATAATTTATAGATTTGCTTGACTGCAAAGTTATGTGAAAAGGTACTTTAAGGTTTTTGTCAGTTTTTTTTAAATTCATGAATTAAGATGAATGTCAATATTTTTCTTGGATATGTTGCAAGTAATCTTTACATTTTGTATGTAAGGGGATAATAGTTATGGTTTGTTAAAAGATAATATTAGAATGTTGAAAATGGGTCGTTGTTGTTGGTCAATTTTTTTTTTCAGTTGTTTAGAATTTTTGCTAATTTTTATAAGCGATTTTATGTTTGAATAAGGTAGTCCCGATGCATTGTTATTGTTATGAATGAATTACTTGATATAACTCTTTTAAGCTGATTACTTGATTTAGATATTGATATTTGAATTGAATATGATTGTTGATTACTCATGATTACCACCGCCTCAGTCCAAAGATCTCTGAATTTTATTGCATTTTAAATATTCAATATTCTTTACAGTGCTGTACTGGTGCAATATAGTTTAATTTTATGAATGGGAATTGAGTTGATTATTTGTAGTTATTTCTTATTGCTGTTAGCCAAAGTTCCTTGTTTAATGTTTATCAAACATTTTCTGTAATTCTTTATATATATATGCAAAAACCAATTGTATGAATTGAACCAAATTTATTGTTCTTAAATTTAGTTCTAAAATCTGGTAAAAGACATGGTGTGTAAAAACTTTATTGTAACGGAATTTTAAGGGAATGCTTTTGCTCAAAATGCATTTATTGCAATGTATAGAAATTGAAATGACAGTTGTTTATATAAGTTTTATTATTAATGTTTAATTGGCTGTATCTTTTGATTACATTGCAGGCTAATTAGCGGCTAATTAACTGATTGTGTAATTATAAGCGCGAACAATTTTTCTTGTGAGAGGTTCTATAAACATATATATATATTTGGGGATGTGATAATTTTTGAAGTGAGTGTTCCGCTTCTATTGACACGTTTTCTTGATTGGAAAAATATTTGAATTAAATATTGAAATGTTAACAATATTCATAGTTTGTGGTATATCTTTAATATTACATGAGAAATATGCAATCATTATACTGGGTAATTGAAGTTAATTAGTAGCAACTGATTCTTTCGGAGTGGGGGGGGATGCAAATCCAGAAAGAGAGATTTTATTAGTTGATTTTCAACTTTGACACTAGGGGCGCAGCTGTATGAAAAGTGGGATATACTTTTGATTGGTAGTCGGAATTAGGGTTTTGTTTATTGGACCGGGTAAGCTGTCTGAAGGATGAATTCTATGATTTATATTGTTTAATCGTTGATTATTCAAATGAAAATTATTTTGGCAGCTTAATTGGCTGTCATTACAAGACTTTTGATAACAAATCAGCCAAATCAAATCCAATTGAAGAAGGAAAACCTAATTTTCTGTGGGCGATATTTGATGGAAGTTGTTGGTCTTCACAGTAAATGATAAATATTTGATGAAGTTTTTGGCTTGGCTTCACAATATCTTGTGCAGTGATAAAAACTAGCATAGAAAGTTGCTCTACCAGCCTGGTAGTCCAGTGGTGGGCCTGGGTTCTGGCTCAGAGGTAGCGCGCAACTCACCTCTGCCTGACTCTGGGCCCTGGGTTTGATTCCTGATTTGGGCTCCCCATGTTAGACGGATGTTTCACTTTCATCCTTAGCCAAGAGTGCACACCAGCTCTTTATTTACCGTATTTCCTCATACATAAACCTGGTCTCAAATAGAAGCCTGTCTCATTAACCCTTACTGGACTTGGCTGTTCAAACTAAACATTATCACCTGGTTGGCTGTGAATATCACTGTTTACAGTCAAAATATCGGGGCCTATGATATTGTAAAAAATACCACCCTTCAAGGGCGATATTTTTTAACAATGGTTATGACATCACCGGCATTTCAGATGCCTGATGACGTCACAAACCAAGCAATGGCCAAAACAATAGGATTGTGACGTCACATCCATTGTTGCTCCATGGTGACGTCACATTTTTGTAATGGCAGATCCCAAGGTGTATTGGAATATGCTCAAAGAGAAAAATGATGATAGTATGCCTGTAAGTTTGCAGGATTTCTATGAACATTTTAAGAATCTTTCTGTCAGTGACAGTGTTGGAAATGATTCCTTGTCGGAGTCAGACTCCATGGTGCAAAACTCCATTGACACTGAGCTTTTGAATGCTCCCTTTACAGACCAAGAAATTCTAACTAGGATTAAACAACTGAAAAACGGCAAAGCTGCTGGCAGTGATGGGATAATTAATGAATTTATCAAGCACTCAGCTTGCCAATTACTTCCACTCTATACAATTTTATTTAATAAGATTTTAGAAGCACGTAAGGTGCCAAAAGAGTGGTTGGTAGGTCTTATTCTACCTTTGTACAAAAACAAAGGTGATCCAATGGATGCCACAAACTACAGGGGTATCACACTCCTTAGTTGTTTTGGCAAGTTATTCATGGCAGTTCTAAATCATAGGCTTTATCAATTTTGTGAAGACAACCATATATTGAAGGAGATGCAAGCAGGGTTTAGGAAAGGTTATGCCACAACAGACCACATCTTTCTCATGCATTGCCTCACAGGTCTTTACTCACACAGTAAGAAGAAGCTTTTTGCCTGTTTTGTTGACTATGCTAAAGCATTTGATAGCATATCACGTAGTGCATTGTGGTCTAAATTACTGAATTATGGCATTAAAGGCAGTATACTTCTTGTCATAAAGAGTATGTATCTCAATATTAAATCCTGTGTATCTCTACTAGGTCAGAAATCTGAATTCTTCGCCAGCCTGCGGGGTGTTAGACAGGGAGAAAATCTGTCCCCCCTACTTTTTTCATTATTTGTAAACGATCTGGATGAATTCATGTTGATACACGGCTGTGAGCCTATAAAATCTGGTGCTGAAGAGCTTGATGCTCTAATAAAACTAATGGTTGTCATGTATGCAGATGATACAATTCTCTTGGCAGACAGTGCTGATGGTCTACAGAAGGCTTTAGATACGCTGTATAGCTACTGCGAAAAATGGCAACTGCAGGTCAATTGCGAAAAGACTAAGATTCTTGTGTTTGGAAAGAGAAAAGTAGATCCCAACAAATACAAATTTACTTATAATGGAAATAAGTTGTTGCAAGTCCATGATTTTAAGTACCTTGGTCTGACTAGTACTTCAACTGGTTCCTTTAAACTTGGTGTTCAGGAATTAGTGAAACTGGGTTCTCGGGCTATGTATGCATTAATAGCAAAATGCAGGAAATTCAATTTGCCTGTAGATTTACAGCTTGAGCTGTTTGATTGCCTGGTAGTTCCAATACTAACCTATAATTGTGAAGTATGGGGCTTCAAACATACAAATCTAATTGAAAAGTTACATCTCAAGTTTATGAAATTTGTGTTGAATGTCAAGAGCTCAACTTGTAACTCCATGGTATATGGAGAGCTTGGCAGGTATCCCCTTCATCTGCGTGTCAAAAAACAGATGGTGGCTTTCTGGGCCAAAACATTACAAGGCAAAACAAGCAAACTCAGTTGCATTATGATCAATAGTTTACAATCTATGCACAGTAGTAGTAAGTTTTCATCGCCCTGGCTTATGTATATCAAGGGCATTCTAGACCAATGTGGGCTTAGTAATATATGGAGTAATCCCCACATGCAGTCTTCGAACTGGCTTAAAAGTAAAGTTGAACAGGTGTTAAAGGATCAGTTCTACCAAGAGTGGAGGCAAGACCTTGGTAGTAAATCCTCCTGCGATATTTATCTGCATTTTAAAGATAAAATTGAGCTGGAAAAGTATTTACTTCTCAGCAATGCCAGTTACCGCAGGGCTATATGTAGGCTGAGAACAAATAATTCTAACCTCCCTAAAGTAACGGGTAGATACAAGAATATTCCCAGAGCAGAACGTTTTTGTACTTTATGCCAGGAGCAGAAATTAGGTGACGAATACCACATTTTTACTGAATGTCACAATTCAAAAATGCTCGAATTGAGACAAAAATTTGTGCCACATTCAGTTCGCCATCATCCCTCTGTCTACAAATGCTTGCGCTGGATGAAATCTACCAGTCTCAGTGATATGAAATCACTTGCATGTTTTCTAAAGGAGGCTTTCAAACTGTACTAGATTGGTTTTTGTCTGCCAAGAAGTAGACCGACTATATTTCATTATATCTATATACACAAGTTTGTTTTGCAAATATATTATAATGATGATAGCTTCAAAATGTATCTTGTTGAAAAATTCAAATAGGTGTGTATTTGCCGTTCCCATATTAAGGGCCGATGAAAGATATAAATAATATATGATGTTAATTATGACATAATGCTGAGTCACTTAGGGATGTTGCAAATATATAGTATATGGTAATTGGTGCTAGATATATTGTTATTGTTTATGGACTTTATATTATGGTACGATACAAGTCTATAATACGGCCAGCAGCATGGACTACTTATTCTAGTGTCATAATGTTCCTGGAAGTGACTATTTATTTTTGTCATTATTGGTTTATACGGTACCTTGTTTAGGCCTACCAGGCCCTGACTGACAGCTGGGTGTTTATTATTTACAATTGTAAATTTTAGTAAATAGTAATGCATTCCTAATTAAAATATTATTGTTAGGCCTATACCTGGGCAGCATATGAACTAATGAAGAACAATGACAATTTGTGCATTATGAATGCTTACCTGAAATACGTAAAAAGTAATGCTATGACTTATTTCATTTTCCAGCTGGGGACTTTATTGTGGAAAAATGCTTAAAGAACGTATTTGTTGTTGTAAACTTCTGCATGGTGGCAGCAACATTGTTAAAACAGCTTAATGCCCCATCTGGTGCAGTCTATACAAACAAAATAAGCATTTGTCAAAGTATTGATAATCTTTAATTAATTTATTCTCTTTGTACATAGTGTATATATGTTCAATTTTTGTGTATTATTTATTATATTGTTGCTCTATACCACATATAGTGGTCAGAGAATAATAAAAACCTTGAAACCTTGAAACCTTGAAAATAGTCTCTCTTTATAACTGAAAATTTGAGGTAAAACCAGGTGATAAAAACAAAACAACCACGCGTCAGGGCACTTCGTACAATATCACTCGCTGTTGTGTGAATTAATATCACTCTCGCCCTGCGGGCTCGAGTGATATTAATTCACACAACAGCTCGTGATATTGTTACTCAGTGACCCTGACTTGGGTTGTTTTGTTATAATCTCCCAGGACGATTGTGACGTCACAAGCTATTTAGGGACATAAATGGTCCCTCAGGCAGCTAGCAAGGAATGCCATAAATGTCCTTTCAGACCAGTAAGGGTTAACAGGCTGGGGTACAGGCCCACGCACTATGAAAAGTTGATGGTTCCATTTCGGCCGTTGCAACACCTTGTGCTTCCCCTACTTACATGCATAGCTGCATAGCCAGTGGCGTCCCTATGGGGGGCCCCCCCATATTGGACCTGTCCCCCCCCAGGTGCCCCCCATATGAACTTTTCAACCTTGGCTAAAATATACATAGCACTGGTTATCTTTGCATACCCAGATGTTTGATGATTGCTATCTTATTTGAAATAATAAACGCTGGTCTCAATTAGACGCCTGTCCCGTAAAAACGCCAGGGTAATGATCCCCTTTAAAACAATAGAAACCCGGGCTTCTAAACGAGGCAATACAGTAGTCAGTGCATCAACGTAGGACGTAAAACCAATCACTGCAGGACATCAGCCTATACTATAGTTTTATGAACTCCTATCAAAATGTCATTTAAATTTTAGACTAAGTTTTAAGTGTAGATATTGATTTCCTTTATGATAGAAATTCAATATGGTTCTGACTTGAATATTCATATCTTCTCAACAGGAGTAGCAGACTACAACAATGGGCCTCCTGTCGAACCCGAAGAACAGACAAAAAGCGGTCAGGTTCATCTCTAATCACAGCAACAAACTTTGTTTCCTCTCGTATGTGGGGGGCGTGGCGTGGTTCCTAGCTCTTGCCTACAGACCTCTCAATGCTGGTACATACTTCTCGGAAAATGCTCTTCTTCCAGGTCAGTAATTTTGTTAATAATATCTGTTCTATTGATTCAAACTCTAATGGTGTAATTGACATGAATTTTGTTGGCCTGATTTGAAGCTGGCAGTGAGTTGGGTTGCTCGCATGTTATTGAATTATGAAGTAAAGCCATCAATCGGATAATAAGAATTAAGATTGATAATCAACCCATTGAAATATATGAAAATAGACTTAATAATCTGGAATGGTTTTCTAGCAAATTTTCCGGAGAGGCTTCCAAAAAATGTGATAGATAGTGACCAATTTAAACCCTCAATCTATATAAGAAACTTTGCAGAAAATGCATAAATTTCTGTCTTTAGGAAGTACGTAGAATGATTTCTTGGTTGTTACATTACAGGTCTTGTGGATGCGGACTTCTTCCATGATTTTGGAGCGTCAAAAGTATATCACAGCTTGAGGGACGAATTGAGGTTGCTTAAGGAGGCCGGAGGGGAACAACAGTAAGTAGTGTCAAGGACTGGCAGCAGAGGGCTGTACCATTTACAGACATATTTTTAGAAAACGAATTGCAACTTATGAGTTATTATGTAATCACGGAGATATTGATTGTATGCTAATAGATGTTAACAATGAAAGTCAAGAATTGACAAACGTATAAAAGTTTCCTTTGACTTGACAGATTTGTTATGTTGTCTCCAGGTACCGAATACCAGCAGAATTCTTTGAGCGACAGTTCCGTTCCGTTGGCCTGGACACGTACGTCCAGAATTTTACGTTCCGGTATCCTGCCTCAATTCTCCAGGGAGAGGTATTTTAAACACTAAAAATGATTTTCTTAAATATAATTTTTCATAGCCAATCTGTTGTTAACTAAAATTTGATGAACAAGGTGTCTGTACAATGTACTGTACATCAGATTGGATATGTTTAAAAGATGTGTACTGTATACCAAGTAAATCTAGTAACCTCAAACCTAAAATTACACTGAATTAAGAGATATTTATTCCTTGATTAATTCTGCATTTTATTTCTTGAATCTTCAGAAATTTCCAGGGTCGAATGTTTACGGAATTTTACGAGCTCCTCGCTGCGCTAGTACGGAGGCTATCGTCATATCAGCTCCGTATCGACCACCAGAGGGCGAAAGGGGTAAAACCAACCATGGTATAGCTATGATGATCGGCCTCGCAAAGGCGTTTAGGAGTGAGTACATTGTCTGTTGATGATTAGATCACATTTTCTCACTTTCATGATAACACGAACAGTTAAGATAATATTTTGGTTGGAATATAGGATAGATGTAGTTGATATATATATATATCAACCGATATGTTTGTTTGGTAAAATATATGAAATATAGTAATTATCAGAATCTTTTTAAATATTTTTTTATTTGATTTCAGGACATTCATATTGGGCAAAAGATGTGATCTTCCTGATAACTGAACATGAGCAGGTTGGAATGCAGGCGTGGCTGGATGCTTATCACGGACAAGATTCCCCTTGTAAGTCTATCTGTCTATCTGTCTATCTTTTTATATGTGTCTATCTTTGTTAGTTCATTTGTTAAGGCTATGGGCCTCCTGTCAATCGTTCCTGGGTTCAATTCCAACTCTAGTCAGGTCTCCTGGATCTGTGTCAGACAGCAGTTTCAATCATCCTTTGCCCGGTCGCTCTGTCCACCTCCTATCCTAATTGGCATACCAAGGTGCATAAATATAGGATGCTATGCCAAAATCATCCGTCTTTCGATCTCACTCTCTCTCTTTCTTTCTATCTCTGTCTCTATATGTAGCTACTGACCTATCTGTCTGGATCTGTCTGTTTATCTATCACAGACAGATTTTTAAATGCATTATTTTTATGCTCTTCATTTCATGTGCTTTCCAGACATAGCAGGTGCAGAGTTATTCGGCCGCAGTGGGGCAATCCAAGCTGCCTTGAATGTGGAGATCGGGTCGGAGAATGTCAACAAGATGAGTCTGATGCTTGAAGGATTGAACGGCCAACTGCCAAACTTGGATCTGGTGAATACGGTTGTCAAACTGTGCCGAAGAGAATCCATGGTGCCCGCCATTCACAAACGGGTGAGTGAAAAGAATAAGCTATACTTTTATTTTGAAAATGGAAACATTCTTGAAACTTGCGGTGTAGGAGTAGCTGCTGTGGGAAAGAGTCAGAGTCTACAGGTGCGAAGAAACTGGGCCGAGGGAGTGAAAAGAACCAAGGGAAGGGAAGCGAGGGAGGGGAGCCAAAAACTGGGCCAAAGAAGTGGCGACTCATCTCTTCCAGTTCCTTGATCTTTTACGTCTTTTACAGATAGTCTGCTTTAAGGCCACACATAATTGATCTTTAGCTTTTCGGATCCTCTCAAGGCACTTTTTCTAGGGTCGGTCGGTAGGGGAAAAAAAAAAAAGGTGAAAAAATTATTTGTTTATTTATATAATGTCAAAAAAAAACTTTTTTTTTCCAACGGCAGGAAGTCTATTGTGTTGGCGGGTCCGCGAAGCTAAGAATCAATTATGTGTGGCCTAACTGCAATATTTTTTTGACCACAATTTTCAGAGGGACTATTGGAACCCTGAATCGTACGAAGGATGGAAGCACAACCTGATCACCATGGCAACCATGATGTGGCACCAACTACCTGGTTCCCCCACGGCTAATCATGGACTCTTCCATCGCTACAACATTGAGGCCGTTACTATGAATGGAGTATCTGTAAAGACGGGTGGACGAAGTTATAGCTACATTGAAGTTGGAAGGTAATTACATGGAAAAGATTTTTTATATTAATTAATGGTATCATTGGTGGAGGCAGTATATGTGGCTTAGGGCTGAGGGCCTGAAGCAGTACTTTTTGGTGGTTTATAGGTTCGCAGATAATGTAATTTTGGAAATTGCTTCCTTGAGAAGGACGGGGGGAGCGTTTGTCTAGTGGTAGCGTGCTGGACTGCCAATCACTGGGTCCATGGTTCGAATCCAGCTCTTGTCGGGTCACCTGGGCCTATGTTGGATGGCTGTTTCAATCATTCTTTGCCTCATTGCCATGTCCTCCTGGCCTAATTAGCCTACCAAGTGCATAAATACAGGACATAAAGCCCCACTCATCCATCCATCCTTGAGAAGGACTGGCTGTTTTATGAAACAGGTCTAATTCAATTTTTTCTTCTGAATCCTGGCATTGTAGTTTCAACTGTTTGTCAGATATTTGTACCATAAAATAAAAAGTTGTGATGGTGATTATTTGCATTTTTGCATGTTGTGATATTAGAAAGCTTTATTCAATAATTTTGTTCCTTTGCAGAATTATAGAGGGCGTTGTGCGTAGCCTGAACAACCTTCTGGAGAGGTTCCACCAGTCCTTCTTCTTCTACCTCCTCCCTTCCACGGAACGTTACGTGTCCATTGGTCTCTACATGCCTCCTTTTGGACTGATGGCTGCTCCCATTTTGATCAAGGTCAGTTTTGAGTTATTTTAGTGTTGTGTTTACTGTACTGTCAGTTTTGGATGGCACATTTCATGAGTTGGAAGTTGGAACCAATTGAAATTTGCAAAAATGTATAAATTGAATTAATATCGGCTGTCGCCCTCCTGTGAATTGAAATTAATTAAATTTAAAATTTAAAAAGTTGATGAACTAAATTGACCAACTCCTCAACTCTTGCGAGTGACCAGAACTGGGCTTAGAGGGTGCACATCCCATATCCATTTGTTCACTTCTTTTATGTTGGTCATTAATACTTTTTAAATTGTAAGCATTTGTCAAATTGTATATTTAGGTCGAAACTCGAAAGTTAATTTGAGTTTTAATATTCTTTCAGGCTCTTGCGCTGTGGATCGATTTCTGCTTCGAAGGTGCTCCTGAAAACGAAGATGAGAATTCAGGACAAGAAAGTGAGGAAAAGTCGAAAAATGAAAAAGAAGGAAAATCTGAGAAAAAGGAAGAAAAATCGGAAGAAAAAAGTTCCAAAGCAGCTGTAGACACAAAAGGAGAGGAAGAAAAGGTATTTTTAATGGAGAGAACAATTTGGAATAAAATTATCATAAAATAATAGAAAATTAAGAATTCAATTTAATAACTTTCCAAAATGCCAAATGTTTCAGTCGGATCCTAAACCGAAACGATCGTCAGGTTTTTTCTCGATATCTCCCTCTCTCATCATGGCCATGTTCTTCGGACTAATATCTTACAATGGTGCAGAGTATGCTGTAGTTACGTCCAACGCCTTCCAGATGGCGCCAGGAGAGGGACTATTATGGGGTGCATTTGCACTCACTGCGTCATCAAGCTTGTTTCCCATAATGTTGAAAAGGTGAGTGCAATTTATTTGAATAAATTTTGTATGTAGTTTTGAATGGTTGAGAGATTCCGAATTTATTCTTTACTCATAACAAGAGCCCTAGGATCTATTGATGAGTTTTTTTTGCCATAAATTGATTGATTTGATAAATTTGGTGGTCATGTTATGAGCAAATTGTCTATTGTGGAAGTTTTGCCAAAATGAACACTGCGGATAATTTTAAAAATTGAATTTTAAAATGTTAAAGTAGAAATGGTTGATATTGATGACTATCAAAAGGAAAACTTATTATTTAACACATCCATGTATTTATTGACAGTCTGAATTAGAAACTGCAGGCTATTTTTGGGCAAATCATGCTGATCCTGAAATATTCAACATTTTCAGGAAAACCAAACAGAAGAAAGCTATGACTGGACCAAACATGACATTGCTTCGCTGTGTGGCTTTTCTGACGCTAGGAGCAACATTGGGCACTGTTGCGTTAATGAACATCTCGTTTGCCGTCTTCATTACTGTCATCTGGGTTCCTGTCTTGCTATTTTCTGGACCCTCTAAGTACAGGTACGTACTCCTGGTATTTGTGTCTATGGTCTGGCACGTTAAAGATCCCAAAACTGCACTCCTGGATACTGGGACTCAATGTGTTTTTGCTCTCATCAATTTACTTCTAGTATTGAGTGGTACGTCTAAATAGCCCATACTAGTGCTGATGGGACGTAAAACACTAACTCACTCTTGTGTACAGTGAATATATTGATTAAACATGATGCACTTGCTATAGCTGTCTGTGGAAAGAATTTTTCTGGACATTTTTGATTCTCCTCCCATACATTATCGTTACTCATTCTAGAGTTAAACTTGTCATCCTGACCCATAGGAGCTCATAGGGCCATTATAGGCCAATTTGAAATGTAATATCCAGTAGGAAAGCTGAAGTGAAATATTGTGTGGTCAACATTGTCAGATTCTATGCAAATCTATTATGGAATATTTTCTGACTGTATAATCTTAATTAAAGCCTACATGTTATCTTCATCTTTCTGGAAGATTTTTGCAACTGTCCATTCTAGGAGCTAATATTTAATAATTTGATCTTTTCCAGATTTGTCCGAATATTCTCTCGCATCCTTCTCCTCATGGTGTCGCCACTGGGGCTGATGTTTGGCGCGTCGGTCACAAACCAATTAATGGCTGCCAATTTCAAGAATCTCGATTTCTTCAAAATATTCGATGGCAGCTTAGAAAATTTAAAACAAATATTAGTTATGGGGGTAGTAGAATCACACTTGATAGGAAATTGGACTTATGGTATAGTAACGGTCGTTCTTGTGCCTGTATGGTTAATGTTTTGGGCTGTAACCTGGTAGTAAATCTGTAAGTAATACGTTTTTAATTTATATTCAGAACTTCACCTAACAGAGGGCACCATTAGTCCGCAACTTAATGTGTTGTTGTACATTGTATATATTTTCAGAATATGTATAGCTATATTATGAAGATGGGAATCTTTATGAGCAAATTTGTTTTACATTGAATAATGGTAGTCAAAGGTGGTTGCGATTCAAGTTTAATGAATGAACAAGTAGAACTTTGTCGAGTGATCTTATTTGTCAGTCAGAGCAGCGCCAGTCATTGTGTGAGAGTCTCTACGATTTGATACATTCCTCATAGGCCTATGTGGGCTATCCCGTGACGCACGTGTATTTTGCACTTAAATGAACTGCTGTAAAATCCTGAAAATGCTGCTTGATAATTCTTTACGAATGTGTTGTGTGTACCTGGTAATTTAATGAATGAGCTCCTATGTTTTTGATGTGGACTATATGTCTACTGTGTAATTGATTTAATCTGGAGACATATCTGGTTAATGAATTTTATATAGGCCTATATATACTGGTACCAAACTTTGTAAATTTCTTTTCTTGTGAAAGAGAGCACAGCTGAATGTGATTTTTCCGTATTTCCTTCATTGCTGGTATTTGCAGCTGTAGGATTCCACCACTTTATGCACTATCCTGCATTCCCGTGAATTTGCTGTGTAGTTTAACTTAGGATTTTTGAGAGGAAATCGCAGAAAAAAACTCTCTCATTGGAAAGTTCCACATAATTACATTGTTAATCACTGACTGTATCATGCACTTGCATTCCTAGACAATGAACGAATAATTTTCACATATTTGTAATAAAAACACTCAAAAAGTATATATACAATGTTTATTCTAATGTTATATGTACAATAGCATAATTTTTTATATATGCACCAACAGATAAAAGTGACATAAAAATACGTTTTATACAAATTCAACCCTGTCACGGTATCACACAAAAACGTGTTGCTAAGCAAACGAATCACTTGCTAGGCAAAATAAACTTCATTGGTTGCTAGGCAACGGCCACGTTACCATGGCAACAACAACAGCAAGCATCAGATTCACTCACGTACGGGTAAAAAAAATTAGACAAGTCATAAGATGCAGCTCAACTTGAGAAATGGAGATAAAAAATTTCAATCTCATAACAGGGGCAAGATGCAGTTGATACGAACATGCAAACTTATATATATAATATATATGCTGCTTTTAGGAGTTTTGAAATATTCACAATAGTCACAATTATTCAAATTTTTTGATGATGTTATTCGGTAAACAATTTTTGTCACTTTGTCGTTTTTCTACATGTATACTTCATGGCAGTGGTAAGAAAAGTTTGTCATTCTAATTAAATGAGGAATGCCGCTTAAAAAAAATGTTTCCGGAAAGTTTAGTTCCCAAATTTCTCACATATTTAATTTATATAGCCTATATTAAAAGGATAAAGTTGGTAAAATTTGGGAGACCTCGATTTTCTGTGACAAACTCGGTTTTTATTGACTAACTTATGTTTTAAATATTTATTATCGGTAAAACTCGCCTAAATTATATTTACTATGACCATTTGTTTTAAATATTTTTACAGGAAAATTATAATAATTAGTATTAATTACTCAAATTTACATGTATTGATCGTAGAGACTGCTTTCGTACAAGTTAAAACTGCTTTCGCACGAAGACAGCTTTCATGTAAAGACCACGTTTATCATAAACCCATACACTCTTAGAGGACACTTCACAATTCAATTTCACAAGTAGCGGAAAAAGCGTTTTAAAAAGACATATTTTACCCTTTTAAGTTGTACATCATATGTAACAGTGATTTTATGAACAAAGTTAAGATAGATATATTAACTATTACACGATGATTATGAATCTATAATGATAATAATACTGGATTTTCAATGATTTCACAAATTCACCAACACGACATGTATAATACATTCAGTTGAAGACAGAAGTTACTATACACCTCGGAGATTTTCCATTTAAATTTCCACCTCAGTCCAGGCTTCTATAAAGAAGTCATATGAAGAAAATTTATGCAGTCTGTAAATTCTAGAGATATAATTCTTGCTGTGATGGATTGATCAGAAACCTTTCTGGATGGATCTTGAGGAGTATCATATAGAGCTCTACACTCAAATAAAGGCACCACTGTTAAGAGTTTATAATTATAAGTTCCTTTTCAAACTTTTCTATTTCTTGTATCATGAAAACAATAGAGCCCCCCACCAAAAGAGGCCCAGGTGGAAGCTCTTCTAAAAGACATTCAAGCAAATTCGGTAAAAAATCTTTGAAAAAAAAAATTGCTGATTAAGATTTTTTGGCATAATGGGAATCAAATGGATGCATGTTCCTATCATTCAAAGTGGAGCATATGAAGTTGTTTGTTTTCTCAGAAAGATTTCGAGCACTGTGTAATTCTTGAATAGCTTTGTATTTTGGCTATTGATGTCAGTACCAGTAGATACAGCAGCATATTCCTTTTAACAAGGGCTCATCTTCAAGGTGTATGGTAACTTCTGTCTTCACCTGTAATAAGCCTAAATCAATTGAACAATTAGTTACTTGTCAATACAATTATATCATTCTTAAATAATATAATTGCAAATATAAATTAAGTTCACACACCGGGATTGGTTTGGTAATTTAGGTGGTACTTAATAATTAAGAATATTAAATTAGTGATATGTAAAATTCATATTTGTAATATAAATACGTCATAAATTATGGTAAAAGAACAGTGTAAAATATATAGGTGTGATCAGCTCGAATTTTTTAAAAAGAAATCTACAAAACATATTCCGAAATTGCAAAGGTTCTCTAGATATTTGATAGCGTTTTCATACAATTTTATATTTCTTGGGCAACAATTATTGCTCAATATAAATTTATAATTTATGGAATAACACTTAACAAGGTAGACGGGATTTGTTCAATGTCACAGTAAAATAATCGAACAGTTGTAACTTGAATAATTATAGAAACTTCACAGGATTTTTAAAATAAAATAAGCACCAGCGTTCATGAACAATTCTGATATATAAAATTAGCAAAATTACACAATTTTCATAAAAATTTGTGAAATATGAGCATATATAATTCATGAATAAACTTTAACAACGTTACAAGATATTCAAATCTAGATTTTGAAATCTAGTTACTTCACAAATCATCAATACGGGTACTTGGTACATACGACAATAGATGATATATATATATGACAAGTCTTAAAATCGACAATCAATTAAATTACCCTTTTAGCGTGATTCAAAAATCTATTTCACAATGTTCGTTGTATCACTTATTAAACCTTCTTCATAAATTAGATCATGGTGACCCAGATAACAAATAGGTCAATGTTAACCTGACACAAATACAGGGGGCAGCAGTTGAATAAATTGACCTACTTGTGTCACAATTGACCACTTTAAATTATCTTACAACTATTAATGAACAGATGATCAAATTGATAAACTTGACAAAGGCTTTTCAAGAACTAATCAAAACAAACGACCATAAAATAATATACAATTGATACTATTTACAAAATATACAATTCTAACTCGTAGCAAAATTATTAAAATAATGAGATTATTTTTTATGTGACCACTTGAAGCTTGCAACATTAAACAATTGCGATTCCTTCAACATGAAATTGAAAGCTAACATACTTTCGATGTATTATCTATTTCTTCATAATTATAGGTCAAATGGGGCATGTAGCAATTTTACCTGAAAAAAGTCCCTAGTTCTTACAATTTACTTCACAATTTTTTAAGCAGCCTAAATATTTACAACAGATAAACATCTTCTTTTCACAAATCATAGAACTTTTAAGTTTTTTTTACAGCTGTGTCTTTTTCATGGGTACTTGGTTTAATATTATTTGAAATTTGAGGCTTGACAGCTAATTGGCCCTAATTAAATAAACCGAATCAGATCATCAGATTATCAAGGCAAACTAATCAACAAATGTACATGTGTCACTAGAAAATAAATCAAATAAAAGAAAGAATATATAATGTAACAAACAACTGAAAACAAGTATACATTATCCTGAAGAGTAAAGGATGGTAACTGTTAATTATGCGAGGATTCCTGTACGTGGAATGCGATTAATTGTTCCTTTTTTAAAGACGTCACATTCCTTGCAATTTTTAATCAATATTCCTACTCCCGTTCTTCTTGGCGCGGTTTTTGGCAAGCAGAAGACTCCGTCATAGATAGCGCCACTATTCAACGAAACTGTCATTCGTACTTTCGTCGACTTCGATCACCTTGTGTTCCGATAGAACGTCTCGTGTTCCGTTTGGAACGCCACTTGCCTCCTTCCGAGTGTCAATGGCCAACACTGAAAAAGAACAGAAAACAGTTTTATTCCATGCACATTAATTGATGACAGTCTCAGAGAAGCCTAACTTATAGAAAATTAATTATATTTTGTGTATTTATGTATATATATGCCCTATTGCAAGTGGGGGGTATAGTGTTTTGTGTTGTTTCTGAGATTTGCAGCTGTCAAAACTGACTTCATTAAATATAAGAAAGAGGAGCAATTTAGAAGGATATCTTTAATTTGAATCCTTATAATGTAATCCTTTAATGCAATGGTATAATGCATGTGTGACTAAATTTATAAGAAAAGATTAGTGCAACACTTCATGCTGGTAAATTTATACATTGAAAAAATTTACAGAACCCAACATATTTGTCAATCAGTGAAACAAGTCAAAAGAATGACAAACGAAGACAAGAAAATAAAGTACGAAGCAAAATTACCTGAAGACAAAACACACATCTCTGGGAAGTAGTCTAATGCTATTTTATTGACACCGGTTGGGAACCTTAACGAAGAAACACGAACAATAGATAAATAAATGCAAACATAACAGAACAGTCAACAAACACACAAATATACATCAAATTAATTATTATAACTTAACAAGAAACTTATAACTATAAGCAGACAGCCTATTGAATTTTACACTTGAAATGAAGCATGCAAACAGTCAGACCCTAAAACGTAAGCCAATGGAAAATTGTTGCAAAAAGTAGATGAAGGAAAATTTCTGATTTTTTTCACAATTGTTTTATTACAAAATTTCCGCCTGAATATTAATCTCAGCTGAATTTTTATTATTATATATATCGTGATAATTATCGGTGCCATTTTACTTTGCAATGAATCTTGGCCAAAAATGACAATGACTGTTTTCAAAATCCCAACCCGAGGCTCTCTCCCGTCCAGAAACACTCATTTTCCAGAATTTTCTATAATATTCTCGCTTATCAAATAGAAACTTGGAACTCTGTAAATCAAGACTTGACAAAATCAACAACATAACTGACAACATTTTATATTAATGATTAATTGAAAACGTGACTCACTGTGCTGTCTGACAAGATCTTCTTCATCTTCTTCGAGTTCTTCTTCCCCTCCTGAGTTCATTCCTTCCATCTCGTCCCTTTCTTCTTCCTCTTCTTCTTCTGACCCTGGCGAGGACGCTGACCCGCCCGTCGGGTGCATGTTAGCTAAGTTCTCCGGCCAGAATCTCTGCACCGGCCGGTTCTGCGGTTTAGTTTTCTTCACTTTTTGTTCTGGGTTGCTGGCGTCCAGCATGGGTTGCAGGATACGTCTCCGGGCGTTAATAAACCTGAAATATAAATATGTGTATGTGAACACTCTATAATTCTCCCTCTCCTTCTAATGTTGTTATATATGTCTCAATGTTACTGGGTTTGAAGTAGGGGTTTATATCCTTACACAAAATCGATACGGTATGTATCAATGTTACACTTGATTGATACAGTGCAGCCTCCCTATATCGCGCTTCTCTATATCGCGAACCTCCCTTAATCGCGGCACCCTTTTGTCCCCCAAACAATATGCATTGACTTAAAAAGCCTCCAATTACGTCACAGGATGCGGGTGACCGTCGCGCTTGAATGCCTCTTGCCTATCTTGCTTCCTCTGAGCAAAAAGGACAGATACTTAATTGTATGGATTCTATTGATGTGATAATTGTAATCAAGCTTTGAAAGGGTTAATTGTGCATGCTTTGCTTGCTAAGCTCTGAGTGATACAACAATCCAATTGGGCAATCAAGAGGGCAGGTTGACACTTGACAGTTCAATAGCAATCAGCAAATCAGTGAGATCATGGCAGGAGCCCTTTGTGTAACACAGGCAGATGATAGATACTCCATCTAGGCTTATTCTTTTTTTATGCAGAGGACAGAAATTCATAAAATATTTTGGTCAAATGTGACCTTGTTTTTATGTCAATAAAAACGTATATATATACCATTTACACTGGAAAAACTTTTTTTGAAAGTAAATCATTGGACTGGTTAGAAACAGGTTAGAAACAAATATTAAGTAGCCTACCATTGTCTACAGAGTTGCTCAGCTGTACAGCAGTACAGGTACAATAGCAATCAGCTGAGCTGTTCTGCTGGCTTCCATTGCACTTTTCTCCAGTGTTCACTTTGTACATATTGTTGTATGTCCAGTGACAATGAACCAGTTGTCAAGCTTAAATTGCAATTGAAGTTCAAACATGTAATAATCACCAGTAAGTAGGATAACTACCATCAACTGATGAAGTTTTAAAAGCGCAATCCAGGTCAGCCCATGTCTAAGCTAGCAATGTCGGCAAGCGTTACGGTTGAACGCACATCGCCGTAATTCAGTTTGGGGCTAATAGGGGGCACTGCAGACAACCGCGAAATAGAGAGGACCTCTGATACATCGCGGTCAGCAAAGTATGTCTCCCGAGGACCGCGAAATAGAGAGGTTGCACTGTATACGATTCGTGCCATCGGTCCGAAAATTCGGGACGATCCGCATTTTAGAGAAATCCGCTTCTCGAAACCGTATTTTTGGCTCGGAAAGATGATCTTCCACTAGAGCGGACGTCAAGATGACAACGTGCTCGAGTTCTATTCATGATTTTTTTGACATTTTCTGTCAAATCTCCACAATAAAACATGCTGGATAGCATTTTTGAACCGAACCGAAAGTGCTGCCTTGAAAACCGGTTCGGGAACCGTCCAAACTGTACCGGTACGGCCGGTACTTAGCGGACCATGTACACCCCTAGTTTGAAGTTATTTAGCTTATATGAACAGCTTGGTAAATTCCGTTAAGTCCAATTTACAGTACTCACATGGTGTGTGTCAGACACCATGACTTTTTGTCCATAGCTCAACTCCTGTTGCACTTGGAGCTTTGGTTGATTGTTTGTTTGATACCCCTATTACCTGGCCTCATTCCTGTTTTACAATGATATAGCTGATGTGCAATGGTAGGGCTGCATAAGCTGCTAAAGTGTCAAATCTGTAAATCAGACTTTACGGAACTGCCCTGCTTTTAGAGGCTGATGCAAAGATGACATGATACGGTTCTGAGTACACACCCTCTGGCTTTACATCACATGCAATTGATAATGGAGTACCAGGAGCGGGATTCGAACCAGCAACCTTACAGCCTGTGGTTGCAAAAACAAGCGCTCTCAACCACAAGGTCATCAACAGCATGAGCGAATAAGCCCGCCAACTTACCAGTTATTAACTTGTAATAAAGAAAGATTTGTTTGAGTAGCTATCTGTCGTTTTTCGTCCTCTGTGGGGTATGGATGCTGCAAATGAAACACATTTATTACATGGAAGGAGAACCATACAATTAAATTATTGTTGGCCAAATCAGTATACAATACTAAACATTGCACAATGCACATAGATAACAGATAAATGGGTAAATAGGAGGACAGTAGATCTATACAAACACAACTGCTTGCTGGAACAGAGGAGGCGAAACGGGCACACCCATTCCGTTTGCGAGACTTACAATTTTTGAATGTTGAAAATATCTCTTTAAAATTAGAAGAATTTAAGAAGCATTATATTTACTGAGGATATGTTAATATTTACTGAGGATATGTTAAAAGTTACAGACAGACAGTTCGCACAACTAGACAGTAGCTCATACTAACCACTATGTGCTGGAAGAGCCACGACTTCATGACCTGGGTGGCCATCTTGGGTAATACTCCTCGCTTGTTTTTCCGTTTCCCTAACAAGTCATCATCGTCGTTGAAGTAATTCTGCATCATGGCAGTCGTGGGGCTTGTTGCTGCAATGTTAACGGAAATCGTAAGAAATATTTGTAAGATGGATGGATGATTGGGCCTTTACATCCTGTATTTTTGCACTTGGTAGGCTAATTGGGACAGGAAGAGGACACGGCAATGAGGTGAAGGATGATTGAAACAGCTCATCCAACATAGGCCCAGGTGACCCGGCAAGAACTGGATTCGATTTCGAACCCTGGACCTAGCGATTGGCAGCCCAGCACGCTATCGCTAGACCAACCCTCCCCCAAATATTTGCAAGATAAACATACATCCATTTATATCCTTGTGAAAACTTTTGCAACTATGCTGGCTAGTAAAGCATTTAGCCATAGCTAATAAGAATGGGTTATTAAAAGCGGACATCTCCCTGTGGGCTCATCAATTCTGTATAGCAATTTTTTTGTCAACTACCTTGGTTGAAACTGTATTCCAACAAGAATCCATGGATTCAATAGCAGAGCTCAACATTTCCATAATTCCATTGGCGACACTACTTCTCAAGTTTTCCAAAGCCAGAACCACAAGCAGTTCAATTTGTTAGGAATCCGATATCTTGGGACATTGAATAGACATTAAATACCCATAATGCCTTACCTTGGTTGGGCTGGTTCTGATTGGGCGACACGCCTATTTGTGACAGGGGGGTACTACCGTGTATTACTGATCCTGGCGATTGATTAGCTACCGTCGTTTGGATCTGGAAAGAACGAAGGATTTAAAAAATATTAACACTACCACCTACTGAGGCTTCATAAACCACACTATCTTTGGCTAGATAGTGACAATTAATTGTCTGAAAGTCTTTATATTAATAGTGACCCTGTATGTTACAAAGCAAGATATATTTTAAATTCTTCATTCGTTTCAACAAGTTATAAAGAACAATCCTGTAAAGACAAATAGCCAAAATTCTGTCACATTCAAAACAATTCTTTCAGCCTAGAATTCCTTTTCCATACCTGTATAGGTTGGGCGACCAATCCCTGCGGCGTCTGAACCATTTGATACACCGTCTGGCCAGCAACAACCTGGTTGCCGTTATTACTAACTAAATTATTATTGTTGCCTACGACGCCCCCCATCACAGAATTAGATCCTCCTAGGATACCCTGGTTGCCGCTCGTCGTACTGGCTGCAATCAAGGACAGGAAACGTTAAATGGGGTCACATTGTCGCTAAAACTTTACTCCTGAATGAATGACGATTTTCGATTGAAAACTGTTAGGACATTGACGACTTTGAAAGTTATGCAATAACATCATTTACATACATGAATACACTCTTCATGAAGAGAATAGAGAAACCAAGAAAATAATTAAAGCAAAAAAGGTAAGTAGCAAAATTAGACTGAACAGTCCTACTTCACATTCAATCTCCTTCTTTTGACACTCGTGGATGTTCTTCCATTATGTGTTCAATTTTGAGAAGTTTGTTCAGGTTTTTCTTTATTTAGACAATACAAATCCTTCATTATCTTGAGTAGAGTAAGCTGAATCTCATTCAATCCATATCTAGTAATTCTATTTGCATCTCTGAAGTTGACATAAGTCACGAAACAAAATGCAGAAGAGCAAAATTTAAATTAAAGAACTTACATAAAATTGACAGTACTACCAATGCAAAAACTAAACAAAACTGCTAAAAATTGTTGGCAAAATACAACAAAAATAGAGTAACAAAGCACACTAAAACAATACATGCCCATACATTGTGAATCTGAGTCCATCTCCAGGCCTGGTATGTCATTCCTAAGGAGGTTTTCGGACTGTAATTTCCCCTTCAGACAAGCGATATAACGCTGACAAAAGTCTTTGCACAATTCTTGCACTTTTTCTAACTCTAAGAGGTGGATTCGGAGAACTTGGATAGCTTTCACCATCTGAAAAGTAAATGAGAACATTGTCAGTACAGAGATAGAGTTGTGTTGAAGAAGTGGTCTTATAAGTTTGAAGAGTCCTCTGGTCTTGCTGTTAGTCCTATAGAAAATCAGTACAGCACATTGGTGCAAGCTACATACACAACACCCTTAGCCCTATGTAAAGATGTAAAGATTAATACTAGACAGCGGATGGAATCCGCACCTCCATAGCTGGATAGTTGGGTTAATTTTGAGTATACTGGAGTAACTGGACATATAGGGCCTAATTAAAAGTCTACCCCATCCATTGCAAGTGGGGTTCTAAAATTCTAAAGGCCCAATTACCTAAAGCTTGTTGATTGTAATTAGCACTTCAGGGTTCTTTGTGTACTGTAACTACAGGTGTGGATTGCACTTTCAGTGCATGCTGTCAAGTCCATTTTGGTAATCTTGATTGCCATTTCAAGATTGTCTGAGGTTTCAAGTGGCACTGACAGTGTCAACTGACTGCACTAACAGCAAGCATGCCTCAGTGGTAGGCCAAGTAGTGGCAAAAAAACGGCCAGCGGCGGCTGAAAGGAGCGGCGGCGCAGGTCTAAGTCAGTAGTTTTTGACACAGTTGGAACAGACTTTCCCATAACCAGTCAGATATTACAGGACATTCGGTCCTGTGAACCACAAATTCTAGCAGGACCGAAAGACTTTTACCAGGACCGAAAAATGCCGTTTCACGAATCGACTAAATTTGTTTGAACATCAATATTTTTTAAGTTTTATTTTTTAAATAAAGATATTAATATTGTAGGCCCCAATTTATTTACAATCTCATTATCACAGGCCTACATGCAGGTAACTTTCAAATAAATTTTGCTGTGCTTCCCAAACAAGTGAGCAAACTTCAAATCTTCATGTTTCTTTCTCATCAAGAATCCAATTATCCAATGTCTCTCTACTTCTATTTATCAAATTGATTTCAATCCCTGAACCAGACAGTTCTCATTACCTGTCAATGGTTGGTTAAGTTCCATTATCAAAGTTACATTGCTAAGTGCAATCAGCTTTGACACCTATCAGCTTTACCCCATGCACTGTTCCTCAATGGCAATTAAGGAGTCTGAGGGGGGAACAAAGCTAAAGAACCAACTTGCAGAATTGCAATTAGCATTATTGGATACTTTTGTGATTGACTATTACACTGGATAAACCAATTAAACACTGCTGTTTTGACACGCAATTGGCGATCGTCACATGGGCGATAATGGGGTTATTACATAGCCCTGCTTAGTGTACTGACAAGGCAGTCGGTCAGACGGTCCGGCAAGGTGCGTAATTCAGTCGGACCGCTCGTAAATCTGTCGGAAATGTCCGTCGGTCCGGCGGTTTTGGGAAAGTCTGCGTGGAAGTGGGATGCTTCTGTATTTCGTTTTATTGAAGTGGGGGAGGTTAATTTTGACAACAGCATTGCTCTCTATCAAATGACAACAGCTGAAGCGCTCTACAAAACGGCAGATTTCTCCGGTTATATTAGCCGTAGAAACACCAAACAAAGTGCAAAATGAAGCAGAGAAGATAGCCAACATATGGTGGCTGATTCGGGCCATTTCGCCCGGCGGTCTTATTTCGGCGCTCGGCGGCTTCTTGTCTTCGCCCGGCGCCTTCTTATCTTCGCCCGGCGACTTCGCCCCGCTCACGGCTACTACAAGAAATCGCCTGGCTACTTTGCCCGGCTTACACTTTCTTCGTCCGGCGACTTCTTTCTTCTCCCGGCTAATTTCTTTCGGCGCTCGGCGGATTCGTATCTTCGCCCGGCGCTTTCTTATTTTCGCCCATCGACTTCGCCCGTCGCCCGGCTACTTCATATATTCGCCTGGCTACTTCGCTCGGCGATTTATTTCTTTGCCTGGCGCCTTCTCATCTTCAGGATATTTCGCTCGGCTACTTATTTCGGCGCTCGAAGGCCTCTTATCTTCGCTCGGCGTTTTCCTATCTTCGCCCGGCTACTTCGCCTGGTGCCTTTCTTCACCTAATTTCGCTCGGCGTTTTCTAACCTGCTTGGCTTATTTCGGCGGTTTAGGGGGGATATATAAACAGAAATGGCCAGTTATTGTCATTTGAAGGTGGGTGATGGTCGGGGCAACATCTCTGCTGCATTTCTTGAACAATGGCAGTTCAATGAGAGTGAGAGGGGATGGACATGATGGATGTTTGGAGTCTCTGGCCTGGGCCATGCCATGGCCATTGATACCACTGGCACCATGTGGCGTCCCTATGGGGGGGCACGAGGGGGCACAGGCCCCCCCATATTGGACCTGTGCCCCCCCAGGTGCCCCCCATATGAACTTTCCAACTCTGGCTAAAATATACAATTAGTATAGCGGGTGCCCCCCCAGAGAATCGCGTGCCCCCCCAGGTGCCCCCCCATTTGAGACCCCCCAGTTACGCCACTGCAGTGGCACCACTGGCACCAAGGAGTCCAAGGATTCTCAGATTCTCACAATCCTTGCTGTCACTGGGCAGGTAAGTGTGTATGATACATCTGACATAAATGTTGTCCTGGCGACCTGGCCTCAGATAAACATTGTATGTCTTTGGTCCTGGCTTTACTGTAATTAATTTTTTTATAATTGAGAATTCCTGATGCTCTGGATCATGGGGTATTGTGTCTCCCTTTCCCTCGGGGCTCGGGCCATTTTACTGTAGAATTCCCAGTCCCCAATACTGACAATAGGAGCAGAATAGCAGGGGCGGATCCAGGGGGAGGGGTCCGGGACCGGACCAGGAAGCTTCCAATTGTACTAATATTCGCGCAGCGAAACGGCCGCAGGCCGTTTCACGAAGCGAAATTTAGCACAAGAAAGGTTTTTAAATTCTGTGCAGTGATGGTCTCAACATCAATGGTCGACAGCAGGAAATTAGGTCAGGTGGGACCAGCTTCTTATCAATGATTTAGTTTTGAATTTAACAAAACATGACATATTCATATTCAAAAGTGTCTTAAAAATTCAATATTCTCCAGTAATATTCCCTGTATCTATGATTTTTATGGAATAGTTAATTATAAGCCCTGTAAAACTAAATTATATTATTAACATTTGATTCATTTAATTTCAAAACAGACAACAAGAAAACATAACAAAATTAAAGTTACATAATCATTATAAACTGATGATTATGTAACAGTGAGCAATTAATCTACTTGCAAACCATGTTATTGTTTTTTTATTACTATTATGCTATTATGTAATGTCAACAATCTAACCTAGACTTAAATTTGGGCAGCCATCAGTATTGTCTGCCTTTTACCATTGAGATGATTATTGATCAATCTATCAATATTAGGCCTATTTATCTATTTAATATTTCTACCTATCTATCTATCTATCTATCTATCTATCTATCTATCTATCTATCTATTTATCTATCTATCTATCTATCTATCTATCTATCTATCTATCTATCTATCTATCTATCTATCTATCTATCTATCTATATATCTATCTATCTATCTATCTATCTAGTATCTATCTATCTATTTATCTACATTGTATCTATTATATATTATATCTCTGTATTTTCTACATTTATCTATCTTTCTGCATATCTGTCTTCCTAATTTTTGGAAACAGTTACATAACTGCCTTTATACATTGAATAAAAATAAAAGTTATGGTAACACTGTAAGTCCTAAAACTTTGAAGTGCTGCGCGAATTTCATGGCAGTGCCATTTACATATTACTGCTGTGTGTGTATGATTGGAGTCTTTGTCAAGTTTGTGCAATACCCCCCTCCCCGAGTATCCCGTACTAATGATAATGTAATGATAATGATAATGTTTATTTGTTTATAGTGCACTACATCAAAATAGCGACCTCAATGCACTGTACAATAATACTACCCCAAATTCCAGAGTATCTTTCCTACAGTTTCATATAACTGTATTATTTGACTATTTGGTACATTGCTTGCTCGATATAATAACATCCTGCACTTCTGTGATATAAAGAATTTCCCATCAAGGCTAATATTGGCGCAGCAAAACAGCCACAGGCCATTTCGCAAAGCGAAATGGAGCACAGGAGAGGACTCAAAAAATCTGTGCAGTGATCACTGATGGTCTCAACATCAACAGTCCACATTAAATTTTGGAAATTAGGTCAAGCGGGCCCAGCTTCCTATCAATGATTTAGTTTCGTATAAAAAAATAACATAATTCATCTTCAGAAGTGACTTAAAAATTCAATTTTTTTCCATACAAGTAATATTTCCTGTACCTATAATTTGTATGGAATAGTTAATTAATATACGAAACTAAATCATTGATAGGAAGCTGGGCCCACTTGACCTAATTTAATGTGGACTGTTTATGTTGAGACCATCACTGCACAGATTTTTTGAGTCCTCTCCTGTGCTCAATTTCGCTTTGCGAAACGGCCCCGTTTCGCTGCGCGAATATAAAATAAGCTAAAATAATATTGATGAATATTTCCCTTACAAATTACATGACTTGATGCTTAACGATGCTTCTTGATGAATCTTTTCAGGGCTGATGGCTGCAAAACTGATTGACATTCATTGTGTTAATTCTGATCAGCTCCATGATAATTGGGATGATTAAATCAATGCTTGGATAGCTGCTGGTTCTGTCTATCATCAATGTGATTCTCTGTGACACAAAGTAAGTTTAACCTGTTTTCAAAGGGCCAGAGATGGTCTGCAAATTTGCATCTAATATAGTAGGGGAGAGCGGGGCTCCATGAGCCACTTTTCTCATTTAAAAGCTCCTGAGCCTGAAGTTTCAATGGTAAATAGCTGGTTGCTTTATATAATCATAGCAAGACCTCTTGGCTACAATATTCAGTGTTGTTGCATTATATATTTTAAATTTTTAAATAGTCAAAACATCGCCTTAAAAAATGTTGTCAAACGGCTCATCGTGCCCCGACCCTGGGGCACCATGAGCCATGGCATGGGGGGCTGTTTACATACATGTATTATCCTTCTCATTCAACTGCAGAGAACTGATGCCTCATGAACCATATGATTTAAATACTTGAAATTTCCCATTGGAACATACCATAATACATAATGGATCAGATGGATTTTGCATATTTTCTATGAAAATATCACAAATGTGTTCTAAACAGCTGCTGGTGTGTTGCACTGTACATAGTTCTGGACTTACAACTGTAGAGTTGTTGCTACAATTCAGCTTTAATTGCAAGAACGAGGTACATGAAAACTTTATTGAAACTGCCCCATCTCCAAGTGGCTCATGGTGCCCCATTTGTAAATTTCATCTATTAGTGCATATCACCATTTTCCAGTTTATCATAGTACAGGGTGGTCAAGAAAAAACTTTACAGTCTTTTGCCCATGTGGCACAACTCAGTGAGTTCTTATCCAATCAGTCTCATTCTTGCATGAAGTTCAGGTAGGAATCTCAGTATTATGTCCCTACTCTTGATTCTAATTTCAATAAGGCGTTACGACAGGAGACACATTTTGACAAACTATGGTAGCTTGCAATTTCTATCAACCTTCTTCTCTTTCATGCTCCCCCCTGGACTGAGTTTCACTCGAAGAGAGCTGAAATCCTGGGACCACACACCTCTGAAGAGCTCTAAGTAACTGTAATAATGTGAAAGCAATGGTAAAATATTTGAATTGATGGCAATGCCTTGCATTCGGGACAGCAAGATGTGTGCAAATGGCCTTTTTTTTATTTCTGAAAAATCATAGCTCAAGATTACACATCATGTCCCAGGAGAACTAACTACAGATAATATGTCGCCATGACTATCCTCTTCACATTGGAAAAGATTGGATAGTAATAACAGACAAATTTGTAGAACTATGCCAAAGAAAGAGAGTAAAGTTTTTTCTTGACCACCCTGTACTTATCAATGTCATGACATCATCCTAGCACCTGCCTTACCTTCTCTAAGAAGTTTTTTATGAAATGCCGGAGATAGTTAAAGTACGGTACCAGAAGAAAAAGTTCCACCACCCCAAAATTTTACTTTTCACTAAAATTCACTGGTCAAAAATTATTGATCCTACATTGAAAAGAAAGATTATGATTGCTACCCTAGCTGGTTCTAGTGATGCACGGATGGTGAAAATAGCCGGATACCGGATAATCCGGCTACATTTACTGCCGGATACCGGATAGTAACCGGGTAGATGGAACAGTATAGCAAACATATGAAAAAGGAAGTTTTTCAGCATTCGTGTTTGATTATACTTTTTTTTTTGAGAGCCAAGAGATATCTTGTCGGTCAGGAGGACTGTTCCTCTGATGGAATATTTTTCGTTATGTTCTGTAACTGAATCCAACTTTTTGAAGATGGTTACATCATGTTTTTGACTCTGTTCTTGTAACATTTTTTCATTTTTCATCAAAGTTCTTTTGGCTTTTCACTTATTTTTGATTATCCCAGATATTCGGTTCTGATACCCTTATTTTGCCGGATACCGGATATCCTGCAAATTCCAATATCCGGCCGGATACCGGATACCTTGCCGGATATCCGTGCATCCCTAGCTGGTTCTACACTAATAAAGGAATATATGGTCTTCCTATCAAGCAGTTCAGTTACGCCGTTTTTTTTGTAGGGGCCATGGCTCATGGTGCCCCGCTCTCCCCTATTTTCTCAAATGCCTTTTCTTAACTCATTTACCTTTTGATAACTTTAAAATCATAGTGAATATCTTGGACTTTTTGGTATATGGCCCGTGATTACAATATGTGCATCTCAGCTCAAGCCAGGGTTTCTGTTGGAGTGGCCAAAAAGTAGTGAGGTCTGAAGAACAGAAAAACAGGGCTAGAAAATTGTGAATTTCCCGGCAATTTGATATGTATAGCGTCGACAGAAAACCTGGCTCAAGCATGTGAAGTTAAAATATATATTTTTCTATATATGTCGTTGTATCAAAATTTTATGACACCCCAAAAACCAAGTATGAAAGGAAAAGTTTCTGTACATGTATTATTGTGCATGTTTACTAATATATTTATAATTAGTACTTATTAGGCCTAAGTGTTAGAATTTAGATTCTTTTAGAATTCCAATTTATTTATCAAACCAGAATATAATGAAATTGAATAATACATGTTCAATCAGAGAGTCACGATTCAACAATGTAATTATTATGGGAACAGACACATGAAATTGTAAACAAATGCCCTCATTTTCAGGACCATGGATACAATCTCCAGGAATCAATCTGTATTGATCAACAACTTCCAAGTTCAAGCTGTCACAGTTTCAGTTGTGATTGGTACCAGCTTTAGTACTGGCAAGAGTCTCTTGGAAGATTTCCTAATTTCACAAAAAGGTAAAAGAGAAATTGCTACCAATTATCTTGATCTGATACGAGGGGTGTTATTAAAGTAAGAATAAGTTTCACAATTCGAAAGAAGTTTCGTACATTTGTGTGAAAAAAAGTCCTGAATGTTCATAATACATCTTTCAAACAAGTGTTTGGCCCTATCTGATGGAAAAAATTGTCTACTTTCCTATGAAGGCATCAAAATGGTCATATCTGGGTCATTCCATGTCAAATCACCCAGGGCTCCCCAGGTGACCCCTTCAAAAATTTGTTTTAAAATTCATAGTTGTTCACTTAGGCCTATTCTATTTAAAAACGAGGGGGGGGGGTGGTCAGGTTGATTTATTTTTCGTAAGATGGATGTAGGGATCGACGGAAATTCGCTTCAGATGTATGGTGGGATGCAAAAGAAATCGATTTAGATGTACGGGGGGGGGGGGGATTATCCCTCCATAAAGGTTTACGGTTTACGCATTGTAATAATAAAATTTTTATTTGATGCATGTGTGGTGGGTAAAAAATTAGCATTTAATGCATGAGGGGGGGGGGGGGCAGGGTCGAAAATAATTCACTTTAGATGCATGGGGGGGGGGGTTCAAAAAGGTAACCTGACCACCCCACCCCCTGGTTTTTAAATGGAATAGCCCTTACAAGATATATGCAAATTTGCAAAATTGTAGGTCTGTGACTCAAAAACTCACTGAGACAGGAGCCCTTGAAATTTAAGGCTAGTTTTCATTTTTTTCGAAATTGTGGTTTCAGCCAACATCAGAGGTGCATACACTATTCTCCAAAAGTTTGAATACACCTGGAAAAGTGAGGTTTCTTTCAAAAATACTTCAGATTTCAGATTCTCACCTTCCAGTGTTTTGCACGGTATTTTTACCCTCGGCAATGTATACATTGCCGACGGGTATTGTAGTTACTTTGGGAAAATTTGTCCGTCCGGCGGGCGGGCGGGCGGGCGGGCGGGCGGGCGGGCGGACGGGCGGGCGGGCGTCCGGATGACGGGCGTCCCACTTGTGTATTGGGAGTAATGCCAAAACTATGGAATGTATACTTTTTATTTTTGGGACATTATTATATCTTTTATACTAGTTGTGCCTTTTAGGGGTTTAATCCACATGAGATTAATACTTTTCTCACAATTATTGAAAAATGTGAAAAAATATTTTTTTGTGTATTGGGTGTCAAGCCAAAACTATGGCATGCATATTCATAATTTTTGGGTAAATATGGTATATTTTATCCCAGTTGAGCCTTTCATAGGTCCAATCCCCATGACATTAATACTTTTCTCACAATCATTGAAAAATGTGAAAAATTGTTTTTTTTGTTTCTGGGACAGAACTAAAAAACTGCAGTACTTTTGACACTGAAATTTGCATATTGTATGTATTAAATACCCAAGATGTGTTTTTTGTGGGTCTAAATGCTCTGAGAAAGTTGAACCGACGACAATTTACAAAAAATATGATAAAATACTATTATTTTAAACTTGTATGGTTCAGTAAATTTTTTAGTTAAATCTATGAAATTTTCCAATTAGGTGTCTAACTTATGCCTCTTTAAACGTCTCTAACCAGTTGGAATTTTGGTCCTATGAATTTTTATAAAAACAAAAAAAATTCGAAAAAAATCCCAGTTTTCCAACATTTCTGCATGAAAAGCCAAATGGTGATGGGCAAGTTAGTTAAGTTTAGGTCTTGTTGTAGTTAGACACACTATTGACTAATTTTCACAGCCATTGAATGAGTTGTTGCAATTTTTTCCATTGTAATGTATGATTGAAAAAATGCAAAAAATCATTAAAATGTCTATTTACTCTCCATTTCCTTCTGATGTCATACCGGTTGCTGACTTTTTTTTGTCAAAATAAACCTGATATGTTTCACATCATCATGATGCTGATTTTGAACAATATGAAAATTTTCATTTGCAGCAGAGGTCAATATTAACAAAATTAGATAAATATTAAGGATTTTCAGATAATCACATGTCAGTAAATATTGGCCCTGGTCAATCAAATTTGCCACAATAATGTCTAAATTTGACTTTTTCTACCTCTCCTCATGAAATATTATCAATAGGAAATATATAAATTTCATATATAATTATGTGGACTTTCAAAGCATTAATTAAGTTTATTCAAAAACATGCATTTGTGTGTTAATATTTTAAAATGTTGACACTAAATCTTTAACTCCCAATTATTATAACTTTATGGTTAATATCTAAACTCGGTGATGTAAATTTTAGAAGATAAATTAATGTCAGCCCCTTTTATTTAGTTGTTGCATGAAAATTAATTGAGAATGAATCAGACAGATTGGCTTTTGTTGAATGGAGCACTGGAGAAGTCTTGATTATGTAATGTTATGTCACAGGGTAATTGTCTTCCCTGCTAATCCTTTGACAAGAAATCTTAAACTCTCATTTCTAACTTAATGGTTTAAATCTAACCTCAGGTATGTACATTTTAACATATGAAGTATTGTCAGCTTACTTTTATTTTGGTCTTTAATGAAAATTAAATACGAACATATAAGACAGACTGGCAATAAGACCACAATGCATATATAGAGGGTTATTAAAGAAAATTACTTGGCATGCAAACCCCATTTCTGCTAATTTCAGTGTGTAATTTTACATTTTAAGACATTATTTGATAAATCTTTCTCTTAATTCATTTTAAAACTCACTCCAATTGTATTTTTAGCATTTTAAAGAAATATTGTTTAGGGGGTAAAAGTGTCATCATTGGAAGGGGTCCAGATTTTGTTGAATGGGCCTGGAGCCATTGTGTCTGTGCTTCATTGTACCCCTCCCCTCCAGCCATTCATGTTATGTAACATTGTGTCACTAATCCTCTCCAGTCACCAAAGCTAGGAACAAAGGAGCACAAAAGCAGTGCACAGCACCCTCAACTTTTTAACAAATTTTCTTTTTTCTTAGAAATATGTCCAAACTGCATTGACACCAACTTTGTAGTTTTATAGTGAACAAATAAAGAAATTTCCAATTTGAATAAAAAATTTAGGCCAAGTAGAAGCTGAGATATGACTTTTTGTAGCCCACAGAGTTGGGACATGCTTCTTTTGTTTTGTTTTTCTTTACAGCTATTGTTATTCTTCAAAGTTTGACCAGCATTTAACCTTTGTATTAACTAGCAACTTGCTTAGTCTTAAAAGATATATATATATATACTGGCATAAACCTTGTTTTAGTCTTACTATTTACAATGGTTTTAGTTGGAGACATCTTATAGACCAATATTTATGATAAGAATAGCTAAGACTAGATAGATAGATAGATAGATGGATAGATGGATAGAAAGATAGATAGATAGATAGATAGATAGATAGATAGATAGATAGATAGATAGATAGATAGATAGACAGGTAGATAGACAGATAGATATATAGGTAGATATATAGGTAGATAGATTGATAAACACATACATAGATGGATAGATAGATGGATAGATAGATAGATAGATAGATAGATAGATACATGTAGTGAGATAGATAGATAGATAGATACATGTATAGATAGATAGATAGATACATGTATAGATAGATAGATAGATAGATAGATAGATAGATAGATAGATAGATAGATAGATAGATAGATAGATAGATCAACATGTCATCCAAGAGATTCAGACATGTTGTCTTAGTGTCAAAAATAGAGCTGAAGTGAGCTGAGGTTAGTCAGTCTAGCAGCTGACTTTGCTTCAAGTCAGCTCTGAGCTGAAAAGCCAGCTTGAAGCCAATGAAAGCCCTCTTCTCCATTGCAATTTAGGTCGATTTTTCAGGAGAATCAATAGGACTACTATAATTGCAATTAAGGAAGAGAGGAAGGTCTGAGCTTTTATTTTTCATGATGGCAATTAGAGTTTGCTATCCAAATTGCAATTCAGTCCTTTGACTTCCTGAATAAGAAAAGGTCCATAACTTAGAAGTTTGATGTATGAGTTACTGTAATCATGAGTTTGGAAAATTTCATAGAATGGATGTAGACAAATTTCAGTCATATCCTATAACTTCTAATTTTAAAATTAATAAAATTTTAAAAATGAACTTCTGTATGCAATAAAAGAACAGTATTTTTAAGATGGATGGATGTTTGGGGCTTACATCCTGTATTTACGCACTTGGTAGGCTAATTAATTAGGACAGGAAAAGAACACGGCAATGAGGCAAAGGATGATTGAAACAGCCATCCAACATAGGCCCAGGTGACCCGGCAAGAGCTGGATTCGAACCCTTGACCCAGCGATTGGCAGTCCAGCAAGCTACCACCAGATCAACCCTCCCCTCAAAACCCTGTCTTTGTTTACAAATCAAGTATTGCTTAAGTTTTTTTGAACTGTATTTAAGTGTCTGCTCTGCCGTTAGTCGTTACGGAAAGTCAAGGAAACTCATGAAAAACATTGTGGTGATGGAAATCCAACAAATTGCCAAAACAAATTTTGGCCTTGATTCTCGCTTAAATTTTTACAGATTTTCATTATGGCACTTGCTGTGACCTGGTGGAAATGGATATCAATTTAAAAGTTTTTAGGGACCTTGTCCCCTCAAAGCCCGCGCCTCCTGAGGGCCACTTGATTTCACTGCCTCCAGAATACCCACTGATTAGCCGAGGGTATGCTGCCGCGCAGCCTATGTTTAACCCTTGTAGCCGCAACCAATTTTGAGTATGCAAAGCCGCAATGGGGGCCTCTGAGGCCCCCTCCCTTTCTCAAGCCTCAAATATACAGTGGTTTAAAAAATTTACTTCAAAAATAGTATTAGTATATTAAATTAAGTCAAAATGGAGGATAGTGGCAGTGAAATTGGAAAAAAATGAAATCATACATGTATTGATAAATATACAATATCAAGATTTCATTAAATTTTCGCAATTTTGTCCATTTTGATGCATTTTTGGAATATTCAGTATTTTTAAGTTATTTTGAGACCACATTATTCTGTAAAGTAGTAGGATTGTCTTTTGATTTCATTATAAACAATTTTGTGCCCTAAAAATGTCAAGAGATGAGAAAAGGAGCACTAAAAATGGCCATTTTGGCCCTTGCTCTGCAAGATCCATCCCTTCCGGTGTCCATTTCGGGCCAGTTTTTTTCTGAGAATGAAGGGCCTGCACTTCTGTCATACCAGCTAAATTTACAAAATCATCACTGTAGGAGTTTTTGATGATGCTGAATTCATTTTTGTAGGTTTAAGATTGATCACTAAAAGGTCAATTTTGTCCCTTTTTTGGTAAATTAACCAGACTTTTACTCGATAAAATCACACTTTTACTTGATAAAATTAGATAAAGTGCAACAAGTAACGTCCGTCACTTTCACTTTTCATTTGAGCATGTTACACACTGCAAATATTGGATGTTTTGGTTGCATAAGCTGCCTTTCTATACAGAGAGATAGAAAAGACAACTTTATAGTGCTAAGGCTAATGATAAATGTGTAATTAAAGTTTTCGTGAGAAATGTCAATGATTTTTGGTGGCCATTTTGTGACATTTTCAACATGTGGTTATAAATTGATCTCCTTGTTCACAAATTAGGCAAGACAGGACATATTTTGCAGTGCACAATGAAATTGAAAATATGTTTAACATTTTGCACTAATAAAATAATCAAATTTATTAATTTAACTTTGAGAATTTTTTATTTGAAAAATGGTGTTCGCCCGTTACGGTTTCTGTCAAAAGCAACCAAAATGTTAAAAACACAACCACGACTAGCAAATTTATTTGCACAGTCCATATTGATCTTTAAAGACAAGGTAAATGTATAAATAATGGGTAGGACAACACAAATACACTGTGAGATGTCACATATTGATGTAATTCTGATCGAAAGATGTTGATGCCATTTTCTGTCAAAATCATAACGTCCGCACAAGGGCCCCTGCAACAAAGCACAGGTGACCTAATTAAAAGCAGGTGCCTGGAATTGATCTAAATAGGTCACATTTTGATGACCCCCCACCTTAACAGAAATTTTAAGGATGGAGGGGAGGGGGGCAGGAGAAAAGTGAGTTGGCATTCTGTCAATATTTTCCCTCCGTGACAGGCGAACACTAAAAAAATTGAAATTGCCAGTATTTCCCTAGTTAGCACAGTCAGTGGCAAAATTATGTTCTAGCGTCAATAGTGATGTTGATTTTGGTAATCTCTGTTATCTACACTAGTTTTCAATGAATCTAAATGGTTGTTCAAACAGTTTGAAATAATAAAAATGATAAATTAACCCTAAATATTGTAATTCATCCCTAATTACAATTATTTAGCTTTATGATCAGATGAGCCATCGGTTCTTGTATATCATTTGAAAAATGTCAATTTTGTCAACATAACATCCGAAACAAAAATGTGTCATTGCTCTTGTTTTTCAAGTTATTTGACCTAGTGAGATTGAAAATATTACTTTAGATTCCAGATTAACCTTTCTAATACTTTTAAAGTCATTGTGTTATCTGTGGGAAGTCTACCGAAAACTTCTTGATAGGATTTCTGAAGTAACGTCCGTCGCATCTAATTAATACTGATTTATACAATAATTGTTCTGTTTTATTAATTGACATTTGGAACTGAGAGAAAGACTCTGTGCTCTTGCACTTTTCAATTCACCTCTCCTTGTGAAATATCCAACCAGGTCAGACAAATTAGGCTTTAAAGTTTGAGATGTCACGTCCGTCACTTTATGACATACCCTAATTAAAATCCAATTTCTAGGGTTCCAATAGCATTAATTATCTTTTAAACCATAGAATAACAAACTTTAGACATTCTATTCCCCATAGAAATTAATAATTGTGACGTGTGGTGAATTTTTTGGACGAAGTCCTATGATGTCACACAAATGTTGCACTTTATCTGATTTTGGCCCTGTGTTCAAATGGACTGACAGACAAATATCATCTCTCCAAACAGACAAAAGTGACTGTAATGACCATAATCAGATCTGTAATAAGTGGCAGCAAAGTTGCAGTACTTTTCTAAAACTCATATGACACATTTTGGTATCAAGTCAACTAGTAACCATGTCAACTGGTAACCAACCAACTGGTAACCAACCAACTGGTAACCAACCAACTGGTAACCAAAATTTCTACCAACTCGTAACCATCCGTCTTTTGTGGGCCACCAACTGGTAACCACTCACTAAAATCAATTTACTGACCTTACCAACTAGTAACCAAGGGCCCTACCAATTCGTAACCAGGGCCCTACCAAGTCGTAACCAAGGCAGCTCAAAGGCCTACCAAGTCGTTATCAGGGAGGACCCTACCACAAGGGTTTCTGAACCAATTATCTATCTATCTATCTATCTATCCTATATTCACCTTTCTTTCTTTCTTTCTTTCTTTCTATCTTCTTTGTTCTATCTTAATCTTCTATATGGCCAACTGTCTGTTGGATCCAATTGAAATGTTTAATATTTTATGTAGATATATATAATGTTTTTAAATATTTATGCTTGTACATACTTTATTACTTGTCGGTAAAAAGCAGTTTTCTGCTTGTGTTTCTTGTTTGCAATTGCAATTCCGACTTTAAATAAAGTTTTCTTTATCTTTCTTTATCTTTATAAACTATTAAAATGGCAATCAAGGATGAATGAAGTGGTGTTATACTTGATTGCAATAAGAATCTTCATAGCTGTTATGCCAGTGTCATGCAAAAGCAATTAACTTCGATTACATCAATTACACATTTACTTGGGCTATCAAGCAATGCAGCATCTGCCGTGATCAGGAGTTTGTATACTGTCACTAAAGATAGACTCTCTGAGATAGACTTGTGATTACGAGTTGGTCTTCCCTGGTTACGAGTTGGTCTTCCCTGGTTACGAGTTAGTGATGAGTACTGATTACGAGTTGGTATACAATTTTTATTTTTTGGTTACTACTTGGTCATGGTCACTTGATTACAAGATCTCTTGGTTACGAGTTGGTTGGGGAAAATGAAAAATGGTTACGAGTTGGTTTGGTTACGACTTGGCATGGTTACTAGTTGACTAGTATTCCACATTTTGAACCCCCTGGGTTCTTGTTAAGGTATTTCAGCATAACATTTGTCATACTCTCACTGACAGGTCATTCAACTAAATGTCAGGTGACAATTTTTTTGGAGAATTTTGTAACTCCAGGTAACATGACTAACTTTGATTGCTGTGGAAAATATGGTTAATCATTTATTTTTAACTTTCTTTTTTCAGGCAAAGAAAACATTTGCGCATGGAGTCACCCATCTACAAGTTCCCACTTATAAACTGCTTGACAGGCATATCAAAGTTAAACAATTCAAATTTGGATTTCCGCCTTGTGAAGTTCACTGGATTACATGATATGTGCCACAGATAGTAGAGTTCTTCCCAGCCGAAACAAATTAAGTGGCACTCAGCTGTTTGTACATCAAGACATCCATTAAAATAATTTATTAAAACGTATGTTTCTCTCCTCCTTGGAGTATGTACAGTGTGTTGAGATCATCTGATAGAATGCACCTGAAATAAATAAATGTAATTGAATATCAGCCATAACTGTTATAACACATAAATGTGATTGTGTATTCCCTGAATTTTCTGGCCTTTGGAGTTCATTGGCAGGAGACAATTTGCACCACATAAGAAAAAGAAGTATTCACTACTCAAGTACTTACAAAAATATTTGTCAATTTCTTTGTGCACATGGCCTACTCCAGCAACATCTAAAATGACCAACAACTTCAGCCAGATGTCTCTATAAATCGATTACTCCTCACAGTCTTCAGCCTTCAACACTCAATTTCCGAAATGCCAGTGGGCTGCTGCTGGACCGATCCCGTAACAAAATAAGACCACCTCGCCCTGGACTGCACCACTTTTGCAAATACTGGATCACCCTCTTAAAAGCAGTCCAGTCTGCATCACTTCCAGATTTTGGAATTTATTTCCCCCAACTTGATGCATCTGATTATTTAATAACTTTTGTAAGAGTTACTTTCCGTTATAATGGTATTACTTTCATGTCTCAAGATGTTTTTGGAATAAAAATAAATTTTGTTTAATTGGCTTGAACCCTAAATTTTATTGTTATTGTAAGATATCAATTGATTATATTTTTGAACTTGTTCGTAAAATTGATTGACAATTTTAAAAGACTTCTATTTTTCAAATTTTTTTAAAAATTAATTTATTTTCGTAAATTTGTCAGAATGATATGATGATATTATTCTATGAAATTTTAAATTAATAAAAGGCTTTGTATTTAGATAAAATGTGTTTAATTTTTAACAACCCTATCTGAATGACATTTTAATATCAATAATATTTGTAAATTCAATGTAATTTCATTCATTTCATATAAATTTCTGATGTTTTACCATTATGTTATTGTTTTGTATTAATTTTTCCTATATTTTGTGTTTTAACAAATGTGTCATATCATATACATGTGTCCTTTTTATTGTTTAATAGAAAAAAAGCTATTTCATATTTATGTAAAATTTGTAAATTTACCGTACTACACAACAGATTCCGGAATTTAGAGGGCCATAAATGATGCCCCAATCTAATCTGATCTATATATTTAGAGAATGCTATATAAATTTACATGTGAGTGTCTTTAAATGTGCATGAATTGAAAATTGCATTCATGTTGCCTACTAAGGTATTCATTTCTCATGTTTCTTGAAAACATTAAATTAGGCAAAGAATCTGTTTCTGTTAATGTTAATATGAATTGCGGTCACTTATTTAATATTGTATGGCTGGTTGGAATTTAATTTTGTTCAATGAGGTATTTTGTTGGTAATTTGCTACATTTTGAAAAGTATGATGTCATTGATTTGTAGCCAAAAGTTTGGAAACAGTATGTTGCTCAATCAGTGCTGCATAAATCAGCCTGTGGACACAAAGTGTGGATACATGGATTTTTCTCCGATCGAAAGAAAATAAATCCAAATTGGAAGTGGGATTGTGTTGCAGTTTCAGTATGAGAGGCAACCTATTTCCTTCATTGCTCTCAAAAATACAGATGGGTCTAAACAAATGGACACACATCTCAATTAAATAACAAGGCTTGCTCATTTTGACACACCCCTATTTTGCTGAGGGGCCAGTGTCAGAACAACCTTCCTAATTTTTAATGGAGGTGTGTGTACACACATCTCCATTTATGCAGTCACAACATTTGACAGAATGGACAGTTTTGGCGGGAAATTTGAAATTTGAAAATTTTCAGAATGTCTTTTGGGCCCTGACTTGGCCGTTTTGTTTGGAGGTGTTTGGTGTCAAGTCATGCACGTAGCTTGATTATAGAGCATCCGTCTAGCATAGGAATGAATCGCAGACAAGTTGTAATTTGGATGTGTCTTCCTTTACAACCTGCTCGCATCCACTGCAGGCATCATCACACATAGTCGTATTGGCCACTGTGCCTAAACTATTGCACTTGTATATATGATATTTGGCATACGAATGGGTCTTATAGCATATATGTGCCTTTTGGTGTTCATATTTTAGCAATTGGTACAGTTTTTTTTAAATATTGAAAAGTTAAAAAAAAAAATTTTTTTTCGTTTCTGAAACAGAACTCCAAAGAGGTTTTACCTGTGGGCATGAAAATCTACCATAATATATATATGTAAAATACCCTTAAATACCCTCAATGTGCCTTTTTGTCTAAATGCTCTTACAAAAATTAATAACAGAAAATTCAGCAAAAATGCGAGAAAAAAAATTCCAATGCTCCATGATTGCATCAATTTTGGAGTTAGACCTCTAAAGTTTTGCCAAATTATACCTTTTTAAACGACTTAACTCATTTGGAGAGCCAATCTTATGAAATTCTCATAAAAACCAAAAAACTTGAAAAAATTAGGATTTCTCTTCTTTTTTTTCAAATTTTGGTTTCTCGCAAATTTATGGTAATGAATGAATTGGTAAACTTCAACATATTTCAGTTAAACATATTTTGGTAACTTTTATGGTCATATATAGTTGAGTGTTAACTTTAGTGTTGGAACTCAGTTCAGGGTTACCACTGGTCAGGGAAAAGTCAGGGAACTTCAAGGTCAGGGAAAAATCAGGGAACTTTGAAATTAGTCAGTCATATTTGTGATTTGCAAAAAGTCAGGGAAATCTCACCTTTGTCAGGGAAATTGTGCATAAAAATGAATTCACGAAACAAAAGCCAATTGTTTCATGGTAAGAACGAGTGGCAACCCTGCTGTTTTGTCAGTCCATTGGAATTTGATGGATGTCAGTAACTGTTTTAACCAGTGTTCCATACTGAGACAACTAATTCTATTAGTGGATGGATTATGTCTTAGATTTCCAGTCTTCTCATCTCATGATCACACGATAGTAACCAAGATGAATATGTAGCTCCTTCCACAAAAAGGCGGTAGAGCTACCTGGCAGATGACAAACATTTCCATGCATCATTTTAAAGCTCTTTCCTAGTTCTTTAATGAAATGTATTCCTTTTTCCGTATGACCTATGCCACATGGCCATTTTGTGGCTTGAACATGGATTATTTGTGAAAATTCTGAAAATTAGTGCTAAATATATTAACAGTTCTGGGCACCACAGGGCTAAAGTCACAATGGCTTAGCAGTTCTACAGAGAGATGGGTAATATTAAACAGAAATAAGCATGCTGTCACTGCCTGTGTGGGCACTCAGGGAAATAGTCATTTTCAGGGGATATGAACTAAGGACACTACTCCACCTCCATTTTGAACCCCTGGGTTCTTGTATTTTAAGCAATTTTCACAAATTTACTCCTAATAATCCTCTTCACACTAATGTAAGTCTATTTTAACATGATAAAATAACTTTTTATTGTTTAACACTAATGCAATAGCGAGCACAAAGTGTTTCCAAACTTTTGGCCGTCAGTGTATAATAAGCCTAGAATATCTGTCAGAACTCTTGAAACATGGGGTATACAGAGCTGCAGTACAGCATGACATGCGCTCAACGGTGCGGTGGAATTTGTTATGTTTGAGATCTCCTACAAAGAGTTAGGGACCGTTCAGAATTTATGACTGGGGGGGGGGTGGGAGTTTTGCCCGAGGGGGTACTAACTTTTCACACGTGTTTCAAGGGGGGGGTATTAATTTTTGACAACACTTCCAAGGGGGGGGTAATAAATTTTAACAAAGAATTTTTTTTATAAAACCCGCATAAACTAACTTTATCCACGCTTTTTTACGCGCAAAAGTCCGCGAAATGGCACGAATCTGTACCGCGTAACCATGTATAACACTAAATATGTGTGTATTCATTTATATGTCGATTGGGGGGGTACTAAAAATACGCATCAAACCTGGGGTGGGGTACTAAAAATCCGCATGAATCTCAAGGGGGGGGTATCAATTTTTGACGGGAAGTTCTGGCAAAACTCCCACCCCCCCCCCCAGTCATAAATTCTGAACGGTCCCTTACATGCATTAGGCCTATGAGATATAATATTTAAAATTTTAGAGAGGTTTTGCTACAGGTATATATGTGTCCCGTGAACGTGGGGGTTGCCATGACGACAATATTATCACTTCTATGCGTACAGGACTCGTCATACATAACGTGCAGCAAAACCTCTCTATTAATATTGTATAAATCAGACTGAAAGGGCCTTCACGGCCCGGGGCAGCCATTAAATATTCGGCGGGGGGAGGGGGGCTTTCCCTAGATGGGATCCCCCCGGATATCTAATTGGTCACCTTCTTTTTTGTAAAATTTTGATTGGGCATTAAATTTACAGAGCTAGCTGCCAGGCTTTGAAACCAGAAAGTGTACTGCCCGTTTTACTTACAAATGAAATAGTCAATTAATTAGAATTTTCTGATTTTGATTCCTCGTTTGTATGATACAGAATCAGATATATGCTTATATAAATGAGCTTTTATGAATTTTTAATTGCGCTATATGTGTGCTTCTGTCTGTGATCTGTTAAAAAGAATTAATTCACTTTGGTATCCAGATTTGTACCTGTGGTCAAAGCCCCTGGAATGGGCTTGGATATATTCGGGTCTGTCATTGTGATTTATTTAAGTTTTACCTAGATGTATTATGTTGTTGTAGTTGTGATTAAAATGTTTTTTTTTAATAAAGAGAAGATGAATAATATGGTTTTCTCAATTCTATGCTTCTTTTGGGTAAATCGTATTTAAAATTTATTTTGAAGCCTAACTGTGAATCTATTTATAGGTCAATGGCTGCTTACTTTTGGTGGTTTTGGGTGCAAGCATGCAACTTATTTTTAGGTCTGATATTAGGGCTAATATATATTTGACAAGATTCTATAGTGTTAAAAAAGACTTGGTCCAGTGGTTAAGACATGTCTTGGTCCTGCTCACCCAAAGATCTATGCTGGACAGAAAAGCCTCAGTGCTCTACATTGGCGTAGGAGGTCAATAAATTCTGAAGGGGCTGCCCAAAACCACTCAGGGAAAGTAACTTGATTCTCAGAGTGCCCAAAACAAATTGCCCCGAAAAAACTTAAAGTAGAAGAAATGTTTGGCCCGAAGCTCGCAGAAAAATTGCTTTCCCCAAATTTTTGGGAACATGTGGCCTTCGCCTATATGGTGCTAAACTAAAATAGATCGGTCTTATTTAGTATAATCAGTAAATATTGTTAAAGAGACACACAAATTTTGCTGTCTAATATAATATGGTAGGCCAATAGTCGCATCAAAACCTGAGCAACAACAATTTCAGAGTCGCCGAATGGTCAGTTCACTATGGAGATCATTGGACTGAAAGTGTTCCTAATGTCCACCCCGACATCTGGGTAGATGCATTTTAATTTTAAAACGGCGCTGCTGACCTTAAAAACTGACTACTGGCAAAGAAATCTCCTCCTTGGTCAACCATGCAGCTATAGTATCTTGACTGATATTAAATGCTATAATCTTGGCTTTGAAGGGGCATTGCTCCTCTTGCCCACCCATGGGGGCAAGGTGTGCCCTTTTGATATTGGAGAAAAAACATTTTTAGGCTTTAATTTGGGCAAGAATTCCTTCGGCTGTTCAGGCACCCTTGGATTGCTATGTCTGGAGAGACTAGAAAACTTTAAAAATAAAACCACCAGACATTTTGGAAAAGGCCTATAGATGTCAGACTCTTATCGGGCCAGTTTCAGTCAAGTCAAAAATAGTCTTATCTAGGCTTGGTTGCTTGTTCCAACACAATGCAGCTAATTGTGGTTGGCAGAAATTAATTTAATGAATTAACAGATTTAGCAGGAATATGTAGGGTCTGTAGGGCTGCATGTTTGACAGCTTCACCTAAATTATTGAGCTCTCTAGAAATTGTGTCCCTACTAAACTCAAGGCTTCTCTTTAAAATACTTAAAATATAGTATTTGCTCTTATCAAGTAATTATTCAGTAACTAATTAGCCTATGAACTGTCTAAATACAGGAAATAAACCCCAAGTCCTGCAAAACGAATGTACCCTCTGTTAGAGTAGAGCCAATCGAATATGCCCTAGTACGAAGGCGAGTTGGTTAAGCGCCGGGCGAGGAAATAAAGCCATGTAGCGAAGAAGATAAGTAGCCAAACGAAGTAAGCAAGTAGCAGGGCGAAGAAAATAAGTAGCCGGGCGCTGAACGAAGTCGCCGGGCCGCCGAAAGCCAGGTAAAGTGTCCGGGCGAAGTCGCGGGCGAAGTTAGTAACCGCCGGGCGAAGTCGCCGGGCGCCGAGGGAAGGCGCCGGGCGAAGATAAGAAGGCTCCAGGCGAAGATAAGCAGTCGCCGAGCGAAGATAATAAGTCGCCGGGCGAAGATAAGAAGTAGCCGTAAGCCGGGCGAAGTCGCCGGGCGAAAATAAGAAGGCGCCGGGCGAAGATAAGAATCCGCCGAGCGCCGAGAGAAAGGAGCCGAGCGAAATGGCCCGAATCAGCCACCATACCAACAAGATAAATATGATAGATTAATATGACAGACCTTATTTTCGATCCGTGTGGCCTATTTAATCCAGCAATCAGATCGAGATTTCAAGTTTTCTGTCATTTTAGAGACCAGTGTCTCACGAAATATTCGCCCCGCGAAAATCGCGCACCTCTCCTCGGAAATATCCGGAAGTTTTACGACGATTGCCGAAGTCAAGACTCGCCAGAGGTCGCCAGGGGTTCTTCCTGGTAGGGCGCTCGCTTGGAGGCGCTGCAAGCAGTTTGGGAACCAGCCAGACTGACCAATCAGATCGCTTCAATCCGGCGGGGACCCGGCAAGACTACGCCGATTATGACATCAGCCAAAAGTTGCCGCATTCCCATTTAGAGACAGGCGGGGGCAGCCATATTGAATTTGTCATGATTCCGGTGCGTCGCTGTGTCAAAAACGCATCGAAAATGTCCGATTTCTGGCTATTCTCTAGATAATGGACTTCATCATTCTGGGGAATGATGAACAGATCTTGGCTCAGGAACTCCAACAACCCGAAGTACATAAATACCACAGCCTTTACAATTATATAATTTAGCATAATGAAAGTTGAGCAGCTTACCACTTCATATTTGAAGAGAACAGTCACCTAAAAGTTGTTGATCTGACACAAGAGTGAATTTAATCAACGACACTAAAAAATCCATGCTGAATCACAGCTGCCATGTTTGCTGACTGCCTCTGTGATGTCACAATCACATTGTGACGTCACCATTGGCTGCTGTGATGTCACCATTGGCTGCTGTGACATCACAGATAAACAGTTGCTCTACTTCAATTTTTTTCTGTTAATTTTGGGTGTTTTAGTTAAAATATTTTATTTGTGACAATGCTAAATAATTGTTAGAACAGTTATTTGCTAAAACAGTTAAAATTAATAACTTTAAAAAAAAAGATTAAAAAAATTGTCTCCCACAATGCATTTTTCACTACCCAAAATGCATCATTAAAAATGGCCACTGTGTAAACAAACAGAGGCTGGAGGTTAATTTTCACTTTGCTGAACTGTCAGCTCATTACTAAAATTTAACAGTTCGATAACTCTTCAAATATTTCAAGATAAAGCACTTCTTCAGAAGTACAGGTATTGTTTTCTTGCGTTCACCACTCTTTGGAGCCGCAATTCGGGTTGATAGGTGGTGAGCCAGTTGATCTGTCCATCCTCCACAAGAGGATGATACTCCATCTAGCTATTCTCGGCATTGCGGAGGTCTATTAACAGACATCACTGATAGATCTATCCCTAATCTATCATCCACATCACTCTGACCCTTTAGGATGCTGCGTGTGCAGAGCTGGAGGCAAAAATTGAGTAAATTACTATATGTTATGTTACCGAGCGTTGGAAACCAAGGCTGACGGATCAGGTGGCGTAGCCGTCCAATCCTCCATAGCCCACTGGGCTATGGAGGAATAAGAGAGCACTACTCAATTTTATTTTTCAATGGACTGACAAAATTTGGGGGCTGTTGAATTTTGCTATCTCATGATGCCAAAATACCATGATTGCATGTATTAGTGTTTTGCGCAAACCTGCAATCTTCTGCATCATTGGAATATTTCGTACTATAAGCACAATATTACACCAGGAGTAGCCCTGGACCCCTGGGACAGGGGTCATGAATCCTCCTATTGGAAAATCATGAGATTTGAAAGACACACTTCGGGAGAATTGAATATTCTCTTTAGTGTTGGTAAAATTGGTTAAACCAAGGACATAATCTGAAAGTAGACAACATTTGCTGCTGACTGCAACCATTCTTTCACTTCCAAGTCTTCAAGATACACCTTAAATATTCATTTAAACTAAGAGAAGTGATTTCTTTGCTTATACATTGAGGGAATGGCCTCATCTGATTGGTCAAAATTGTTACTGATGTGATGATGTCACAAGCAAATGGCTGTGATGTCATAACAGTGACTATGACGTCACCATTGTGATGTCACAACTCAAAATGAGGCTGATGGCTGCAGTTAATGATTTTATAGTTTTTATCTGCCTTTTGAAGTGAAATACCAAGGTCAATAGATTAGAAGATGCCTTCAAAAGTAGTGCCGTCAGGAGCAGTATATGTGGGCTAAATGTACACCAAATTTTGTTAAGATTGGTGAAGAATTGATCTCTCCAGATCAAATCTCCCGGCAGAGCGTCAAAATCTCAAGATTTTCAATGGGGAGGACCCATGACCCATGCTCACGCATGGGTCCCAGGGCTACACCAGGTGTCAGCACAAGTCAATTCGACTTTCTATAAATGTATGCATACATTCTTACAGCACCACTTCCCTAATCCATCATGACAAATGTCGAATCAACAAATGAATCTTTGTCAGTCTATTGATGCAAAGCAATAAAAGCTTGATGACACAAATAGAGTAGAAACACTCACCAAATTGTCGAGTTCTTTATCTTCGCTGAAGAAGGGTTTTCTGTCGTGTTCTTGGTGCTGAACGAATGATTGGATGTCGCAGTCAAAGCTCTCGGCAGAAGCTGCATCAGGACCCTGGGTGGCTTGCTCACACTTCTCGAAGAGGAGGGCCATCAGGGGGAATAAAGGGTGCCTGCAATCAACAACAGAGAAGTTATTTAGTTACAGGGATTTCATACTATAAATCAAAGTCCAACAAGCTATTAAATCACACAGGAAAATGCATATCATTCAGATGGAAGGTAGCACAAGGTTGAGCCCCAATTAGGGATCATAGTTCGGACCTTTAGGTATTTGGATGTAATTTGGATTACAATGGATATTTGTTTCAAAATAGCTTGATTTATATCAAGCATCCAATCAACCTGGAAACAGCGTAGGGGCGTATTAGCTACAATTAACCAATAAACTATACAGATCTGTGATTTGGTTAAATAATAACTAACACTAATTACCAAAATTGAGCATCTTAACAAACGGGCCATTTAGAATATAATTATTGCCAAAACAGTTACACTATCTAGCAAGACAGAGCTTCCGCCGTGGCAAAAAATTTCTTTAAAGTAGTTGTATTGGCCTATATCGAACTCTATCAAAGTTTATGCACAGGGCCGGATTAATAAATAGGCTGAAAAAGCTGCAGCTTAGGGCACCATGCTAGCAGGGGGCACCATGAGCCCTTAAAAATAAAACAACATTATAATGACTGAAATAAAACATTTAAAAAATGCCCCCATCCCTCAGGGTGCCCCCCCCCTCAGCCCTCAGGGTGCCCCCCTCAGGGTGCCCCCACTCCTCAGGGGGGTTCCACCCCTCTGAGGGGCTCTGGCCCTCAGGGTGCCCTCACGTCCGAGCCCTCCAAAAAAGTTTGATTATTTAAAATGACATAAATAAAACATGAAAAAAATTGCCCCCAGGCCCCACATCTCAGGGTGCCCCGACCCCTGAGCTCTCCAAAACAATATCATTAAAATGACTGAAATAAAGCATGAAAAAAATTGCCCCACCCCTCAAGGTGCCCACACCCTTGATAATGTAAAATTTGTAAATTAAAAATAAAATCCCTATGTGGTAAAGTATGGGTACAGTTGCCAATGGGAAAAAACTGCCCTGATCCTGAATCCCCGCCTGCTCAAGTTGAGCGCCTGTGAAAATCAGGTCTCATCTGGAAATTTGTAATGTAGCATGGGCGGGATGGGGGGGACCAACTCGGCCGGCAGCTTAGGGCACCATAAAGGGTTAATCCGGCCCTGTTTATGCAATAAAGAGCGCTAATAAATAATAGTTCCTTCACTCACCTGTAGATGGCTCTCTTGTCATTCTCCATGGAACTTTCTGTCTCTTGAACTTGGTGGATGGTCGTCTGTCCATGATTCGTGGTACTGCAAAAAGATCAAAAAGACATAAATAAATATTAAGGCAGGAGACATCTTAGATAAAGACGATTAAATTCCAATCATTAGAATCATTATCAGTATTGATGAGATCAGAGTCGTAGCCTGCGGGGGGTGGAGGGGGGGGGGCGGGTCCGATAAAAGGTGTATTACATGTAAAATTTCAAATTTTCCTGAGTTTTCTGGAGTGCGCAAGCCTCCGGACAAGGCTCTGCCCCACTTAGGCTTCAGCCCCGGCTACTGCCCTGGAGATTTTATTTTACACCCCTCTGCGCCCCGAACACGCTGGATATACATCAACTCTGATCTGGATAAAGAGGTCGACATGACCTGCGTCCAGAACCACTACTGAACTGAACTACTGAACTGAACATTAATGCATACTTTTACAATAATAGTTGAAAACATCATTCCATAAGCATTATAATCACAGCCATCGCAAAGAAGAACTTCATAATTAACACAATTATTTTCTTGAATCTTATTATACCTGTGGGCTTCCTGAATTTGTGAATTTGGCGCGATGGCCGTTTGCTGTGGTCCTGTTCCTGCAATGATACTGGTGTCGCCCCCTGCAGGGTAGTGCGCCTGTTGCAACCCTGGGGGCGCTGTAGCCGCCCCCGTCGAGTGCTGCATGTTGTATGGCCACACCCACACCTGCAACCAAATAAATTATGCAAATTAATCAATATAATTTTATTGTACAATAACATCATAGATATTTAAAATACAGCTCTCTAAACCCAGCTCTTGGTGCTCACGAAGGTTGATAGATTGAAGACATGGATGGATGATTGGGACTTTATGTCCTGCATTTATGCACTTGGTAGACCAGAGTAGGACATAGCACTAAGGTGAAGGATGAGAGAAATGGTTGTCCAACATGGGATTGCCTGTCATAAGCATTTTCAATAAAATACATAAATCTATATTTCTCAAATGCTTTATCTACCTAGATCTATCTTGAATTCTTGATCCTATGCATCTATCCATCCATCCTGGTCAGTGATCATGATCATCTATCCATCTATCTGTTTTGTCTATCTGTTTATCTCTCTCTACATCTGTCTATTTTTTGGCATACGTGTATCTCCCCTGTGACCGTTACCCTAAATGGCTACATTAAATTTATGGTTGCATGGGCGCAGTTATATTACAATGAAGGAATAATTCCTCTTCATATTAGATAATTTTTCCAAAATGCCTCTTTATGACTACATCAGCATTTGGTGGAATATTTTCACTAATTAGCAACAATTTTGCACATGCAAGGCAGAAATCAAAATAATTTCAAAACAGATTCAGAGATAAATTTGAAATTGCTCCATTTAAAATATGCAGTTCCAACTCTAGCATGAAAATGTATGAAATGTAGCAGAAAAAGACTGAAAAAAGTCGCACAAAAACCCCAAAATGGCAAAAAATAGAGACAATTGGTTGGCATGATAGTATGCGCACAGATTTGAGCGTTCTATAGTAGGCCTAACACTTGTGCCTGAATATGGACAATTGGCCATATTAGGGGAAAGAGATAATTACGTACAGTTCGAACACATATATGCAACTCTGATAGATTTTATGTGCTAAAATGGGCAACGACCATAGATAGCCTGTTTATAAGGCCTACATATTTATCCTATAAATTTAAATATATAGGCCTATAATGTCCAAACATATTTTTGGAATACCGCATATTGTGCATGACATTAAACGTCATTAACCTATAAATTTTGCATTACTTTCAACATAATCATTTTGTATATCTATAACTTAATATTTTATTGTAATCAATTATAGATAAAGTATTATGCAGGGCTTTGGAGTCGGGTAATAATTGAACCGACTCCGACTCCCATTATATTACATCTCCTTTGGCTTTCTGAAAAGCGACTCAGACTCCGAGGGCCTCCTGAATTACGACTCCGACTCCGGACTCAGCTTATCGGCATTATTGCACATAAATATTTCATGTTTAACAGGGGAGAAAAAGTAATTCTACAAAGTTTTCATAGGATTTTGTACATGAATTCTTGTTAAGGAAGTTTTATTTAAAATTTGGAATACATTTCATATTTTTGTAACTGTGTTTTTGTAAATTATATTAATTATCTTGAGGAGTCAGGAGTCACCAATTTAATTTCCGACTCCGACTCCACCTGATAATCAAAGTTCGACTCCGACTCCGACTCCACCCAAAAACCTCCGACTCCTCCACTCCGACTCCCGACTCCGACTCCAAAGCCCTGGTATTATGCCTTTATTATCAATAGGCCTTGAAAACCTGTCATTGATTTTGAGAAATGCATAAGGAGAACTTATAAGTAAATGCACTATGTACGAGGTTTTTTGATAAATTTTTTGAATTGTCCTTCAAAGTAAGCTTAAGTTGCTTAGCTATCTTCCCACTTTACAAATACACCAGGGGTCAATTACATTAACTGCAGGTGGCAGCATGTTAACGTCCTTAAATTCAAAATTCTGGACTTACTTGTTCATCTGTGTTATTGAACCTACAGGAATGTCTCCGTTCATAGTAATTCATCATAGTACCACCAAGAGTTATCGAAAAATTGTTACAATGAATCAAACAGCTGGTAAATGTCAATAAAAGAATCCATAGTAACTTTGACTAATTCCCAATTATGATTGCTTTTCTCAACTGTGTAAAAATGCAAAAAGTTGACATAAATGAGATAGCTTTGCCATTTCAGTTATGTGCCAAGAAAATGTCTATTATATGACAAGATTGTGTCAAGTCTATGGAACACAATACAAAATTCCATATCACACCAGAATATTTCAGGAACATGGACCATTTCCAAATGGTAATTAACTTATCCAACTCTATGAAAATGTGCAAACTTTTCACATAAGTCTGATTGTATCGAGTGATTGACATGTCAAGTATACGTCAAGACATTGTCAGGGCTCTGGACCTTGTCTAGCGTATCTGACATGATGTATCAAATATTCCATACCACATCAGAAAATGTCAGTAACAGATATCCATAGAAATTTGGACTAACTCCCAATGGTAAAAATATTTTTCGATGTTGTAAAAAGGCAAAAAAGTTATTGGCAACCAAGATCCCATTTCCAGGAAAATGTCAAGTATATGTCCAGAACGTATCAAGTGTATTTGACATAACATGTCAAACGTTCAATATCACGTCAGAAAGTTGTCAGAACATGTCAGCGAGCTAGTTAATATCAGTACAACTGATCGCCACACCTCCGAACAACACATAACGCGTCAATCTACACCAGGCAACCCCTATTGCTATGATTACACCCCATTACTGGTTTTGCCCCCCCCCCCCTGCAGAACTCCCCACTTCCATAACTTCCAGTGGCAGATTCATAAGTCAATAATTGGACAGGGGTGGGGGCTTGTTATTTGAAAATAATCATTCTCCCTTATTTCAAGCAACCAAGATTTCAGGGGCATGTTAACTAGTTTGACAATGGTCAACGGGGAGGGGGTGATAGCCTCTTTCCCTGCTTATTTCATTTAGACTGGAACAAACAACGTGGAAAGTGTTAATATCTCCCCTTTCATAAGTTACAGGGGCAGATTCACAAGTCAGTAATTGCAGGGGGGGGGGGGGTTATTTGAATTAAAACTTATTTTCCAGCATCCAAAATTCCAGGGGCATATATTCACAAGTTTATTTTTTGTCAGGGGGAGGGGGTCTCCCTTTCCTTGCTAATCTCATTGAGACTGATTAACATGTTTAATGGACTAAAAAGTGATTGACAGATGTATTGCAGACCTGTATGACTAATGGACAGCTTGCCTAGAGTGATTGACAAAGTGACTGACAAGTTTACTACCAGGATGACTGATGGACACAATTGACATAATAAAGTCACTTTCCAACAACATACTGACTGACAATTTCTATCGAAGTATGACTGATTAACAGAGTGACTGACAGATTTATTACCAGATCGACTCACTGATGTGATTGATACAACTGATGCCCCAGTCTCACGGCGGCTCCCGGAGAACTATTTAGATCGGCGTCGAAGTATTTCCTGGTAATTTGGATGAATTTGGGTGATCCGCCGTCGACTTTTAACATCCCCCCAGGGGAAGTTTTTGTTCCCCTCAGCGGTTCCTAGAAATGGGAAAACTGCGCCGTGGATGTGAAAAAAGATTCAACAGGTACAAACTTTTTTTTCATGACGGCGGAGCAGAGCCCAAAATTTTCTTAATTTTTGGATGTCCGGCGTGGATTTTTTCAGTGAGAACGCCTCAAAAACATCTCCGCCGGGATATTAGGACATCCCCTGCCCCTGAGGGGACCTCTCCTGCCCCCGCGGGGACCTTTCCTGCCCCCGCGGGGACCTTTCCTGCCCCCGCGGGGACCTTTCCTGCCCCTGGGAGGACATTTGAAGCCTCGCCGGCAGTTTTTGACATCCCGCCGCGGTGAAATAGGTTCACTGAGGGGCAGTTATAGGTTCCCTGAGGGGTACTTTTTATATCTCGGGGCGATATAAAAGTATCCCTCAGGAGGAGGAAATTCCTTTCCCCCGGCGAACTTTTGGGGACGGCGTACAACTTTTCTTCCCCGCAGTGAACAAAAAGAACCCCGCCGTGATATGCTTTTAATTAATTATGTAATGGTTTTATAAACATTGTATGTCACCGTGATGGTCATTTTTTTCCTAGAATTCAACTCAAGCTGCCCCTCAGTGGTAAAAAGTTCTCCGTAACGTGCCGTGAGACTGGGGCATGACTGATTGACTCCGTCATTATTTACGACTGATAGACTCTGTCATGAACTATGACTGATTGATAGATTAAACCACCATAATGACTATCTAACATGATTGACCAAATGAATGACAATTGGACATAGAAGGTAGTAACGTCCCAACCACTGACTGATTGACCAATGACCATGTCAATGAAATACTGACCGTTTAACCAAGCAAGCCACTGACATATTTCATTACGAGAACAACCAATTGACATTTACAATGACAGCATGACTGAGATTGACACAAATAACTTTCTGACACACTGACAGACTTGACTGACAGACTAAAATGATTGAGCTTCATGTGTTCTGACAGTGACTGACAGAGTACTTAGTTAGCTGACATTTTGACTGACTGACAGAACCAAGAGATGGCTCATTTTTTGATGTTTATTATCCAAAACTTCGAAATAAAAAAAGTTTGCAACATGATTTATTTCGATGCACAACCAACCAAGTTCAGCCAACCCCCTTTTTCCACTTGACATTTTTTGGCCAGATTTAATGCAACAAATTTGGCGCAATTTGGCTAAACACATTAAATGAAAATATGTGATTTTCCACTCTTTTTGTTATTGTCTCATTTTCCAAATACATGTATCCTTTTTATTTTCTTTGTCTTTTTTTTGCCAAGTCAGGCCCGTAGCCAGGGGGGGTGCGACGGGTGCGAACGCACCCCCCACGGCCGAAAATGGTCCCAAAAAGTCCACTATTTGGGTCCAAAATGGTCCCAGAACCAGGAGGATATGGCTAAGAATTTGAAACTGCTATCGCGGACAACTCTACTGACTTTTAGGTACACGACAAGGTGTAACTACACTTCTATTTGGCCAATCTTTATGATTTAAACACCAGAGGAATAAGCAGAAAATCCCCTTTGTGCCAAATAAGAACAATGACATTATCAATATAAAGTATTTGGCAATGATGAGCTAAACGTTGTGTAACACCCCTATTTTAGCGCGACAAACTACCTTTCACCGTACAGCAAGATTTCAGAGCTCCTTGGCGAAAAAGTAATAGATTTGGACCTCCAAAACTTGGTGTCATTTGAAAGAGCACCATCTGAATATTCTATATCTGTTTGCTGTTTTTTGTAGCCCTCATAGTTATTGAAAAATTCAGGTCGCAAAGAGGCCTACATAAGCGTTACACATTTTGACAAAATTTCCAGTTTTTCAATGACCTCAAAATGAAAGAAAGAATGTGAATTTTCAGATGCTCTTTCTTTTTTTAACTTCAGCTTGCCAATCTATTTCATTTTCCTATACTTTTTTTGACCAATATACAGTATTTTTTTTACAGATCAGATAATGAATTTTAATTTTGAGAGTTGTCCGCAATGGTTACATTTTTTAAACAGCTATAAATCTAAAACCGTTGGACGGATCCACAAACCGTCAATTGGGGTGATTGGTGCTGCCTCTGAGACTGAATAAAACATCTGAAAGTGAATGAAATGTCAAAGGAAAGGAAATGGCAGTGGATTTTTGTATTTGTTGTCCGAAAATTGTCCACAAGAGCACCCTGAGACATGTTTTGTGGACAACCAAAATCATGTTGTCCTTGGATAATGGACAATGTAGCTTTTAGAAGTCTTCAGACAAATGCTGACTCTGGTCAACTCTGGGACAAGACTATTTTATATTTCCAAGAATTCAATATTTGTAGGTATAGTTTTAAAATCTCATGAATATTTTAATATGTTGTTGCCTGATGTGTGCATCTTCATGATGTTTCATTCAGGTCAAGTAATAATTTTTAAGTTGGACAACTCAGATGATCAGTTGTCCACACTTATTCTTTTTCATACGACAACTGTGAGATATTTTTTTGAAAAATAAAAGCTGTGTAATATTTTGGCATGTTCTAAAGTATATATTTCATCAAAACTAGTTAACCTACATATGACAATATTGCAGTAATGAACTCTCATTTGGACACCACTGTTTTTTGGGCATAATATAATGGCCTGTACGAATTGTCCTGCTGGCTTGTCGTTGAGGCAAAAAGTGAAAATTGGACTCAGTTCAAGAGAAGTAGCTGCAAGATGATAGTTTGGAGGAGGGGGCTATGGATTTTACCCTCGGCAACAACTTTTCGACAGGAGAAGCAACGCTAACTATTTTTCACATGCAAAGGAGCGACAAACCTTTTTATTGCAATTTTGACATTAAACCTAATGGTATGATAGATGAACACCCTAAATGTGGAAACAAAGGTTTTTCTCCTGTGCTGATCAAGCTACTTTTGGTGTCATACATATATCAAACAATTTTTTTTAAAATCCGCTGTCTCCATCCAAGGATCATCTGGTCAGCCCACAATCGCACAACTTTGGATATATCATGATCATAAAGAATTTCAAACGCTTGGCACCATCATTATAATTAACATTTGATAGATTCTAATGAAACCCTCAGCAAAACTACCTTGAAATGCTTAAAGTTTTATTGGTACAACTCTTACAACACATGGTCCATAGTATAGGCCTACAGTTGTTGGCATGTCTGTCCTGTTTGGTTAGGCATTCAAACCCTGCTCTGGCCATGTCCAGAGATTATTAGGGGGCGGGGATTCAGAAAATTCTGGTGGGGGGTCTATTGGGTTATTGCGTTTCGGAACTCATAGCCGAACATAATGTGACGCCGTGCCATTATAATTGGCATGTAAAAATATCATAAATTTCATTTGGTGCACCCCCCCCATCCCCCCAAATGCGTCCCTCCCTGGTTGTTACCAAATGAGGAGAAGGAAGCTGATCAATGTAATAGGCCCATATATTTTAGCAAGTATATATGCACCTGTCGTCATCATCTGTTATTTTTAATGGAAAAGTGTACTTGCTAAATGGTTAATTGTTCTACTAAAGAAATAGCTGAAGATGTATCTACATTCCAGTATCAGTGGTTGAAACAGGCCATGTCATTTGGAGGTGTCTCTCAGTTGCAAGGCCAGAAGGATAGAAGCCCTTGAGACGGAGGGCCGTCAGTGGGCCACCAGAAGCCAAATAGCTTTTCTTGATGCTCTAAAAATTAGTTTTAAAGGCATGTTTCATTTCAGAAAATTAGTTTTATAACCCTATTGCTGGTGAATATAAATCATAAGAAGTTATCGTATAAGCTGATAAGGCATTACTGGGGCTTCATGCTTATTCCTCGGAACAGATTCAGTATTTGGGGGGGTTTTTTGAGGACCACCTCTTGGTTCCAGTGTTGGAGTCCTCGAGTATTAAATATTTTTAATTTTACTTCACTTATTGAGGTACCTTGACATTGAACATTGTTTCATGTAAATTTCAGCCATAATGATGCAGGTTTAACATTTTTGTTTACATTTAACATGTTTAATGAAAGACACCTTATCCTTAACTTTACACACCAGAGTGTTTGACATATAACTCGACAAAACGAAATGGGACAACATTTTTGACAGAATCTCCTAACATGCATCCATGCCTCAAAAATATTCAGAATATCTTTGATATAACACAAATATGCTACTCAAAAGTATGTATCTATCTAGAAAGTGTGTGGAAACAGACAAGCAATTCAGTATTTAGAAAAAACGATGCCATTTGTTGTTCCATCCAAGCCGAGAAAGCTTAGTATAAATATTCTTTCCCAGCTGTGTTGAAATAAATTTCCGGTGGATGGCCTATCTCAGTCTCAGTCTGCAATGTTTGATTGAGAAGTAATAAAGGTTTTCAGACACTCAAAACAAATTTAATCTGTTGCTTTTTCCGTAAGAAATAAATTTATTCCCAGCGAGACGATTTACACGCCCTGTCCTTTAAAAATGCAATGATTGCCCCCCTTATTGTCTTCAGGTCAGTGTTTTTACTTGAGTGATTGAGCGAATCTTCAATTGCAATGTTATAGCCTTATTGTAAGTGATATGTCAATAATATATCAAGCTAAAATAGTTTGGCAGTCAACCATAATTTATGGTTAGCCGGCCTCGGTCTCGGTCTCGACAGCTGATGCCTCGGTCTCGGAGGGTCAATGCCTCGGTCTCGGTCTCAGATGCTCATGCCTCGGTCTCAGATGTCCTGGCCTCGACTCCAACACTGCTTGGTTCTTTTGAAAAATGTATTTGAGGGGGTCCTATGAGCATTTGGGGGGGGGGGTCAAAACCCCCTTGACCCCCCCTTACTTCAAACACTGGTAGAGCTCGGAACCGCCGACATTTTGTGCCGCCGCAAGCTGATTTTTCTCTCAGCTGCAGTGAGCTGAAGTTGGTCAGTCTAGCAGCAGACTTTGCTTCAAGTCAGCCGAGATGAAAAGCCAGCTTGAAGCCAATTAAAGCCCTTAGCTCTATGGCAATTGAGGTTTAATTTACAGGAGAATCAATAGGACATTCGTAATTGCAATTAAGGAAGATGAGAAGTTCCCTGCTTTTATTTCTCATAATGGCAATTAGAGTTGGCAATCTGATTGCAATTCACAACTTTGACTTCAAGAAGAGTGAAAAGGCCATTACTTAGAAGTTTGATGCATGGGGTCATCCTAAGTTTGATAATACAAGCCTGTTCATTGGCTAAATTTCATATAATATAACCATTATGCAAATAAATTGACCAAACCCAAATATTTAGCACAGTATTATTTAATTTGAATAATTCATTAGATAATTTTTTTTATATTGAGTCCTGCACATGAATTGGAATTGATAGTATAATTTCAGCCGCCCTACAATACTGTTTACAAATGTCCATTGGGTTGTCTACATTGTCCTCTAAATAGTCTGCATCCCCTAAATTGTCCGCATTGTCCTCTAAATTGTCCGCATTGTCCTCTAAATTGTCCGCATTGTCCCCTAAATTGTCCGCATTGTCCTCTAAATTGTCCGCATTGTCCTCGAAATTTTTCGCATTGTCCTCTAGTTGTCCGCATTGTCCCTTGAGTTGTCATCACATGTTATAGCCTTATTGTAAGTGATATGTCGATAATATATCAAGCTAAAATAGTTTGGCAGTCAACCATAATTTATGTTCAGCCGGTCTCGGTCTCGATAGCTGATGCCTCGGTCTCGGTCTCGGATGGTCAATGCCTCGGTCTCGGTCTCGGATGCTCATGCCTCGGTCTCGGATGTCCAGGGACGGACGCAGGGGGGGGGATGGGGGGGATGCATCCCCCCCCACCAGACCAAAATTTATATATTTTTACATGTTAATTTTATCCGCGCACAGTCGCGGAATGTCGCGAATTGTGCGTTCCGCGACGCGATAGCCCGATAGACCCCCCCACCGGAATTTTCTGGATCCCCCCTGCGGATGTCCTGGCCTCGACTCCAACACTGCTTGATTCTTTTGAAAAATGTATTTGAGGGGTCCCATGAGCATTGGGGGGGGGTCAAAACCCCTTTGACCCCCCCTTATTTTGAACACTGGGGAGTATCTATGTTTCCCGACTCGAACCCCCCTGCTGCCTACACTGCCCTACAGGCTACGGTGCCATGGGTAGCCACATCATGCAATATGGATGGTACTAGATCTCAATAATTAGAATCTAATAAATATCATGAAAATGATCACTGATCAGCCTTGGTTTTTGGCTGTCAGCCTACCCCTTGAAATATCTGTTAAATTTTCTGCAATGTCCATTGAGTTGTCTACATTTTCCTCTAAATAGTCTGCATCGTCCCTTAAATTGTCCGCATTGTCCTCTTAATTGTCCGCATTGTCCTCTAAATTGTCCGCATTGTCCTCGAAATTGTCCGCATTGTCCTCGAAATTTTTCGCATTGTCCTCTAGTTGTCCGCATTGTCCCTTGAGTTGTCCTCACAGTCCTCATGTAACATTTTGTGGACAACTGTGTGGACAACTAAAATCTCCATGTATCCTGAGAGATTAAAAAAAGGTCATGGAAGCTATGTAATGCTTCAGAAAATTGCCTCCCATTGTGGAAAAATGTATAAAACCATCGGTTTGGTGCTGGCATAACTCGGACCCCAACTAAAGCTGTTTGAACAGCCAAAATTGTCCGGTAACACCCTGTTATATCGACGAACCGTAAAAAATTATCCACTGATGCATTGTGGGTAATATTTTTTCCAGGTCACTAAGCTGTGGATACTCTTCATGCAAAAAAAAAATTGTGCTGCTGGTTGCCATAGTGTTCCAGATACAGGCGGTCAAACGGTGAAAGTGGACAACTCTGTTACGCTTTTTTGAACACTTAAAATTAGGAAAAATAAAGTCACAGATTAAGTTTTTGAGATCCATATTTTGGGAAATATAAGGCAAAAATGGGATGTATGAAATGGCATTAACTTAAAATATGTCAGCTGAAGTCGAAATTTATATGTCCATGGTAGCAGTTTCAAATTCTTAGCCATATACCTGACTTCATGCCAAGTAATTCAAAATTGCAATTCAGTGTGTTTGATTTGCCCAGTTGGTCATAGACTTCAGAGCCTTTCTGAATTGCAATTCACACCTATGGATGAATTCCCCCACTCCTAATTGCAATTTAACCATTTTGGTCAATGCAGAGTATCCTTCCAAGGACTCACAGTCTTCTCCAGTTAGCCAGCAGGCAACTGGCAACTCAGTGGCGAAGTAAGAACAGTTGGTTCTGCTACATGTACTGAAACTGGGAGTGTCCTATGACATTGATATACACTCAGCAATGAGAATGCCTGGGACCAAAATGGAATGGAAAGCTAAAATCAAGAAGCAATATATGAAACCGCAAAGGTAAAGCTTATACACAGTGCCTCACAAAAGTCCACACTGAAATGGTGGATCTGGCCATCGTCTATCTCTTCCAACATACAATTCCTATGGCGGTGTTGTGAGGGAAAACAAAATAAAATTGAAGTAGGTGGTTCAACATAATATTGTGTACACTTCCACATTGAATTTATATGGGAACACCTGTTTCCTTATATATTGGATCAGCGATCCAATATTGGGACTACTGGTAGAGAGGCAGAATAAATTTAGAGAGGCAGAAGGTGAGAGGAGGAAGGTAGAGAAGAGGCTGAACATGAGGGAAGACTTAGAGGCAGAGAGTGAAAGCATAGAGGGATTCAATGAAAAGATACGCTGTTCCAGTGTCTTTAAAGTTGTCACAATGTCACACGTATGGAGGCTGTATACCGCTCCCAAACGCCTGTCTGTTGGCTGAAATGGCTGTTGGGATTAAATCACTGAACAAAGGAAGTGCTTGTTACACTCGGGAACTATTTAGCACTTATATTGGACTTGGCAAGAGCCATTAAAGAAGGGAAGAGCTACATTGTACTTGTTTTAGGAAGGAGATGAGAGCTGCAAAGAGTCAGAATGGGAGAAAGCAAGGACGGATGGGGCAGAGAGAGAGGAAGCACAGAGAAAAGAGGCAGATAGACTGCAGGGGAGGCAAGAGCAACCCAAGCAGCCAAGAACCACACTGTAGAAAGGAGACAAGAGCTGGGGAGGAGTCAGAACGGGTGATAACAGACTAAACAGAGAGAAAGGAGGAGAGGGAGAATGCGGAGAGGGAGAAAGCACAGAGGGAAGAGGCAAACAGAGGAGAGGAAGGAGACAGGAGCAATCCACAAAGCCTAGAGCCACTATGTAAAAAAGAGAAAAGAACTAGGGACGAAGCAAGGAAGTAAGAGGCAGAGAGGGACTGAGCAGAGAGGTAGGAAACAGAGGGACCAATACGAGAGGTAGGAGGCAGAGAGGGACTGAGCAGAGAGGTAGGAGGCAGATAATTAAGTAGGAGGCAGATAGGGACTGAGTGGACAAGTTGGAGGCAGAGAATGACTAAGCAGAGTATTAGCAGGCAGAGCGGGACTGAGCAGAGAGATATAGGAGGCAGAGAAGTAGGAGGCAGAGAGGGACTGAGCAGAGAGGTAGGAGGCAGAAAAGTAGGAGGCAGAGAGGGACTGAACAGAGAGGTAGGAGGCAGAGAAGTAGGAGGCAGAGAGGGACTGAGCAGAGAGGTAGGAGGCAGAGAAGTAGGAGGCAGAGAGGGACTGAGCAGAGAGGTAGGAGGCAGAGAAGCAGGAGGCAGAGAGGGACTGAGCAGAGAAGTAGGAGAAGTAGGAGGCAAAGAAGTAGGAGGCAGAGAAGAACTGAGCAGAGAGGTAGAAGTAGGAGGCAGAGAAGTAGGAGGCAGAGAGAAACTGAGCAGAACATAGGAGGCAGAGAAATGGGAGGCAGAGAGGGACTAAGTAGAGAGGTAGGAGACAGAGAGGGACTGAGTAGAGAGGTAGGAGGCAGAGAGGGACTGAGCAGAGAAGCAGGAGGCAGAGAGGGACTGAGCAGAGAAGTAGGAGGCAGAGAGGGACTGAGCAGAGAGGTAGGAGGCAGAGAAGTAGGAGGCAGAGAGGGACTGAGCAGAGAGGTAGGAGGCAGGGAAGTAGGAGGTAAAGAGGGACTGAGCAGAGAGGTAGGAGGCAGAGAAGGACTGAGCAGAGAAGTAGGAGGCAGACAGGGACTAAGAAAAGAAGTAGGAGGCAGATAAGGACTAATATAAGCAGAGAAGTTGGTGGCAGAGAGAAACTGAGCAGAACATAGGAGGCAGAGAGGGAGAAACCATAAAAGGAAGAGGCACTGTGAGGAGAGAGGAGTGAGAAGACAAGCACAATCCAAGAAGATAATAGCTACACTGTAAAAAGGCCGGGGGAGGAGTCAGAGAATAGGAGAAAGCAGAGAGGGAGGAGACAGAGATAGCGAAGCATAGTGGAAAGAGGTGGATAAGGCAGAAGTGATGTAGGAGGTCAGAGCAATCCAAGGAGCAAAGAACTACATTGTCGGAAGGATACAAGAGCTGGAGCAAGACAGAAAATGCCAGTAAGCTAGTGCAAAGAGGGAAGAGGTGACACGGCAACCAGAGGAGGCAGAAGCTAGGGAGAAGACAATTAAGAGAGGGAGAATGAAGAGTGGAATAAGTTAAAAGCTGGCTGCAGAGATAGGGAGGAAGAACACAACAGAAGGAGCTATCAGGAGGTGGCAAGAGCTGGTGAGGAGGTATAGAGACAGAACATGCTATATGTTGGTCCCAGATAATGTCTTGCATTTTATGGTAGAATTAGTACTCCACATTGTTCAGAATTCTTCTCCTGCCATCTGGGTGCCATTAGCTTGCTACTTTTTGGTGCCCCAAGACCCAATGCCTCATTGTGACTCCCTCCCAATAACTTATTAGTAACGGCCTTCATAATGTTAGGATACAGTGTATATTGTAATGATTCTACACATTTTGTGTCTGAATCCATGTATGACAGTAGACCTCATTTCATAAATCAAGAAAAGTAATAAATCATATTGAGGGATTTCTTGTGTGAATTAGTGCAAATGAAGTTTGGCCCAAGGATAAAATTGATCAGCCTTTCCATGATCAGAAAGGCTCAGAATGCACCAATGTCATTACTTTCTCCAAAATTTTCCTGGGGGGGCATGCCCCCAGACCCCCCTAGCTTGGCTTCGCACCTTCGGTGCTCGCGAGGATAAGTCCACTTTTCTCCTAAAAGCACCCCCCCACAAAAATTCCTGGCTACAGGCCTGCAAGTTCATGATTTTTTGATACACTTGTCTTTTTTCAAACAACATAGAGGGCTACGGAGAAAACAGAGAATACCGAGGCACCACAAAATAGGACTGCAGCAAAAATGGGTTCGCAGCAAATGGTGGTTATTACGAAAGCTATTATGGTAATGACCTGAGGTTAGGACCGCACAAAATACAACATTACGGGAGTTAGCTTTTGCTCATGTTAAGTTGGGGGCAAATGGGACATGGGGGAGGCACTCTCAAGTAAAAACTAGCATCACTAAGGGGGGGGGGAGGACTTGGGCCCCCAAAAAACACTGGAAATAAAAAATACCTTTTTATCTTTATTACATGCATACCAAGGAACATTTAACAAAATTCTCAGAAAGTATCTGCCGACATGTAAAATCTACAAGCTTCATAGGCTTCAGTCCTTCGGGCCTTGATAACGCTGCACTTCTAAATGCTTGAGGCTCCAAAATTCTTAAATTTATCATCAGTGACTGACTGACTGCACAATTATAAGCAACGTTCCCTTTTAAAGATAAAACTTTTTTTTTAATTCCGAACTATTAAACATCTCAAATTGATCTTTGACGTAAAAACGGCTTTACTAATTTATATTCATTAGTTTAAAATTAAATTCAACTTTTTCCTTATTTTCAAATGTTACATAGATCTTCTTCATACATTCAATGGCAAATTGGCTGCTTCAATTACCCCCTACCTTGCGACACTGAATCAATTTAATATAAAATATACCAACATTTCAATACTTAAGTTGCCAATGACTTTTTTTGGAAGATCTTTCAAAATCTTTTTTTACAGCAAATCATTACAAGAATCCAGGGATTCAAAGGTAGTCGTTTCGGGATTATATTGAAGGTGCATTGATTAACATGGAGTGGGTGATAGTGATATTCCTCTATATTACATCTGTGTTGGAGACATGGTTATCATATGGACATGTGAGTAAGTGAGAGAGCATTCTTTTTGGACACTTTTCTGACAATAATTTAACATGCATAAATGATAGGCCTATAAGCAGATTGAATACCATCAAACTTCTGATGAGTAAAATCATCCCTATCTCCGGCAAAAGTTTATGCTAAAGTTTCAAAAATTTCTTTTGTCTCATGATTTCAAAACATTATCATTCAAAGCAGAGTACTTGATCTTTACCGCAACCATGCTTTGTGAAAGTAGTCTGGCGTAGTAATGCGGACACTGTTGTGTGACCTGATACTGTTACCTGTCCAAAACATGACCGAATTTATTCGATTTTCCAGGGACTGACAGCATTCTGCTGTCACTTGTCAGTCCAAAACAGAGACAGACATAAACATTAATTTTGATGAAACCATTTGAAATTTGTTTATTTATTAAAAAAAATTGTTTTGGGTGAAAAACAGAAATAACATTAACAAGCTTTTATCGTGATGTAGAAAAATGGAACATGAAAAAAAAAAGAAACCCAAAAATATCTTCAAATCCAACAGGGAAGTATGGCTGTGATAAATACGGTAAAAAATATTTATACAGTTATGTTTTTATCAATCAAAATATAGCACATATTGCATGCTTGTGCTCTATTTTGCTATCATTTTACTTGACATGACAACAAAATAAATCTTAGACATATAAGTCCACTTGAAGTGGCATTTATTCTATGATCAGATCAGCTCAATCGGATATCACACACATGAACACTTTTTAAATCATTTACTCTCACCGGCTCACTCACACTGTGGTGTACAATATAAAACATAAAATAATTACAATTAATTTAAAGCAAAGTGTGATACTTTCAAGTTTCAAGATATTCTGATAAGCTGTCATTCCAATTGCAATAATTTGATATTTTCTCTTGACACTGCTCAATGAATAATTGCAATCATTAGACACTAGGCTACCTGCCAACTAAAGCCAACTGCCATTAATTGATATTACCTTTGACACTGACTGAGGTCAATGAGTAGTTGCAATTACAAGACATGACTTGCCAACTGAAGCCAATTGAGTTGATCAATTGATATTGCTCAATGAGTAATAGCAAAGATAAAACACTACCTGGCACCTGCCAAAGTTCTGTGAATATGCCACTGCTTAATAAATAGTACATAAAGACCAGCTTTGGTATCTGTCAAGACAGGCTTTCAGAAAAACATTCCAAATCGGACATTAAATTGGATAGAGGAATGGACAACGCATAATCTGAATACAAAGAAAAAAAAAATAGGATGAGAAAAAAAAGGGAGGACACTGCCATTAATGGCTTTTAAGTACATCTGCAGGAAAAAAGGTAAATTAATAAATTATCTTAAATGTTATAATTTCCTCTAGGCCTAGTGATCTTGTGCTTGTTTTAAGCAGATGTCCATGAGCACCTTCTCATACTAGCCTAGAATGTATATCATGGTCAGAGATACAATGTATGTTTAAAGTTGGGCTTACCAGCTGAGCACTTTATGCCTGCATAAAAAGACCAGACTATACTCTATCGTTATTGTCACAAAATGCTTGGACAGTCATAAATTTATATTGAAATATTAAGCTGTTTCCATTTAATAGTTTGGTCTATAGAAATGTGCTATCTGCAGAGGGAGCGGTTGTTATTTCAATTAACATAAAATGCATAAATAAATTGTTTTCAATTTCTTAAATTTGTTTTATTTTAAATAAAAGGAGTGCAGTAAGTAACCATTAGGTAGTTATTCACTAATATTTCTAATGAAAAGGACGTTTTCGAAGCATTAGTAGCGTTGATAATTCAGTTAAAATCACTGATTGCTCCCTAGCGCTCCCACTGGGTGGACCCAACCGGATCCAAAACAGCACCACTGGTCGCGCTCGCTGCCTGAGTGTTGCGCGAACGTCACATTTCCAAAGAGAGGAGTGCGTGGATTGGCTTTCTTGCTCCTCAATTACGATTGTAAGTTATTCCTTTCAGCCAAAAATCGCCCGTAAAGTGGTTTAACGATGGTTACTGACGACGTAGACGACGTGTGAGGCAACTCTGCATTACGGTATTTCGAATTTCCGATTTTCGCGGGATTTTTTCCACTTGTCATTGCAAGGGGTAGTCGTTCATGAACGACTACCCAAAAATGCAAACTGTTATTAAAGGGTATTTCAATGAAAATGGGTGAAAAAAAATTGCTTTTAGAACTATTAAATACTGCAAAACTTCACCTCAAAGATGAGCCACTGGTATCTAATAAAATGTAGATTTAACGAACAGGCTGTGTGCATTTAAAATTGAATTTGTTCTTTATAATATTCTCATTCTTGATTTCATTGTTTTAAATGCGAACAGTAGAACAGCATAATTACAAATTACAAACTGCTGTTAAAAAACTACTTGGTGAATAACTGGTGGGATTGGATTGGTAATAGCATATTTATAGTGTCTGGGGTAATAGCTATTACGAATAGCAATCAGTAGAGCGAATGGGGCGGCATAGCAATAGAGAAGGGGCGAGGGTTAAAAAAATTTGTTACAGTGAAAAATCGAGAGTGAAAGTGCCCGGTGGACGGTATAAAATTAAATGGGGTAAAAAGAAGATGAGACGAGAATATTGGAGAGAGGGGGGAAGGGGGTTTGAGGCAAGACATGAAGCAAGGGGGTGGAAGGGGGGGGGGTGTTTAAGAGAATCAGTCAAGCATAGCAGAATCCTTCCAAATATCTGCATTGCCCTATAGCCTTGCTACAGTAAATTTCATACATTTTAACAATGTTTAATGGTCCGCCATTATGTTTTCATTCTAATGAAGATTTTACTCAAGGGAGATACCACTCGTGGGAGGGAGGGGGGGTCGGATAAGGGGGGGAACTATTACACACAGCATTTGCACAGGGAAGTGAGGCATGCCATTGGGTGAAAAAAGTCACACCCCCTTAGAAAGGCATCATGACCTCTTAAAGAAGATATTTTTATCGAATTATATGGATAGAGGAATCCATGGGAATTTTGAAGATTCAAGATTTTACTCTCCTTAATGAGAAGGGTGAGAGAAGTTTTGAGATTTATAGATCAAGAGGAAAATTTTTACAGAGAAAGAAGCAGCCAAGGCTTATTGAGATCTAATGCACGTGGAACTTCGAAAGATCAACCCGATCGATTATAGATCAACAGATAGACTGGGGACTTTAAAGATAAGTATAGATCAGACAGATAATAGATCATAGACAGTTAAAGATAGACATAGACAGATACATGTAGATGAAGACCAAAAGGAAGACAAGTAAACTGGTCAGTGCTGTCAGAGCAGGTCGATAAATGATCATCCCCAGACATATATCTATCCATCTATCTATCTATCTATCTATCTATTGATCAATCTATCTATCTGTCTATCGATCTACAAATACAAATTTCTTAATCTACCTGTCTCGATTTATCTACTATTTCTATCTATCTATCTGCAGCTATCTGTCCATTTTTCAAGTTATCCATATATACACAGCCCAAAAACTCTTACATTTCCAAACAATATGTTTCACCCACAGCCACCTATTCCTCCCACCATTAATAAGGGGCAGAGCTGCCTAACGAGCCATCACCAAGAGGCAGCAAAGTGTAAGGGCAACTTTCCAGGGGGGGGGGGGGGGTAAAATGCTATTAATTCTACCTGCTTAACTTCTGACCTGTCAATCAAATACATCAGGTAGTTCTTCGGCAAAAAATGGCAACATTTTAATGCATTTTCGTCTTCGTTATAAGCAGTTTTTTTTTCATGTTTTCGGAAGTAGACCTACTGTAATGATTATTTACCTCACCATGACTTTCTGACTGTGTCAATAGTCTTTTCTTTATTTTAAGTGGTAAAATTTGTCTTTTGTAAATTAAGTGGTTATTTTATACCTAATAATATCTCAAATTTAATAGCTCATAGTGCAAGAGATGTGAGTCCACCTCACCTATAAAAATGGTTAATTTATCTAAAATAAAATTGCAACTTACACCCCTCCACCAGATTATATCAATTGAGCAATATTACAATACTACAAATTGTTTAATTATCAAATAGCATAAAAATATTTTTTCCTTAGATATTCCACATCACAACAATTTATTGTTTAAATTAAATTTGTTTAAATTACAAATACTTCATATATCTGAATGTGAGACTCAGGGGCAGATCTAGTTTCTTGTTTGGAGTCTCTGTTTGGGGGGGGGGGGGGGGGGTTGGTTCGAAACATTATGTTCCTTTGGAGTTAGAAAGTGCTGAAGAAATATGAAGGATTCGTCAGTTGTTGAACCCTTTAAATTTTGCAGCATTCACTCCCTATGAATTTCAATGCCTCCTCCATTCACTTTAACTTTAAATCCCTTCCTTTTTCAAATATCCAAAGCACAAAATATTTTGAACTTCTTTTAACTTTTCACTGACATCACTTATTATAAATTTCCACCTTTCTATTATGACTCCTTCACACTTTTGTGAAGGTTCTTCAATGTGCATAATTACCATGGCAACAGTTACCATGTGTGACGTCATAGTACAACAAACTGAGGTTGCTATGGCAACAGTAATCAGCAGGTATCTGCTAATTGTGAGGGGTTAATCTGCCATGAATTGCAAAAAATACCCTAAAGATATGAAACGCACCATGTGAAAAGTGTTAAGTACCCCTTCCCGATAAAATAACATTAATTCTGCATTCATAACCCAACCATAGACCTAGTTAAGATAAGATTTATAACCGGTTTTATTATAACATTCTACTCACTAAATTCTAAGGCATTTAAAATGCTTTGAGAATTCTTAAGTAATTCATTCATCGAAAGATAAACAAGACTTGTATTATATAAAATGTCTTCATTGCAGATGCAGGAAAAATTCATTGTCCCGACTAAAATGCTCAATCTCCATATTTTGTATTTGTGTTTTATATTAGGCCTATATATTTTTGGTAAGAAATCGCAACAATTTAGCCTTTTCTTTTGAAAATTGTGAACAAAACACATTTACATACCAAGAAATTACAATATTAAAACAAAGAAATACCAGATTGGAAGACAGCGGATAGAACCCAGCCTAATTTCTAGATCCTGCAGGATAAGTTTGCAAGTTTGCACATTTGGATATCACGCTGCTTTAAAAGTTTGAATCAAATTTCACCTACCACTAACAACTAATTGATAAATTTATCAATTTATTATCATTTCTACTTAACAAAACACACAAAAACACAGCTGACGTTTTCTCCAAGACTCTTAAGCTATTTTATTTACTTTTCATTCATTTACCCTTTAAGTCCCTCATCAAGTGTCCTGTGTCCATACAAGGTATTTTGTCCATAGAAGGAAATAATGGGGGCTATTAATAGCACAATTAACTGACATATTGTCCTAATAAGGAATGACATGTCAATCAAATGGCAAGTGTCAATCATGACAGTTTAGTGACATCAGTCTGTTGACAGGACAAACACAAGCTAATTGTTGACATTGGTGTTTGTAAATGCTGCCATCTGATTGGCTCATTAGGACAGGAAGTGGTCCCACAATGCATTGGGGGGTGTCATACACTTCCCCACCTCCCTGCTGGGAGAGTACCACTGAGCAGACAACAACATAATCATACTTGAGAATCTAATTAATGGAATTTGTTGTTGAATTTACAAGTTCAAAATTCCATGTTCAGGATTCAGGAACATCAATGTATAAAATAACCCCACATTGGCGAATAGGCCTAACTGTCAATCAATTTCAACCACCGAAAAACCAGATAATTTATATATATATATCTAAAATTGAGGAGTCCCACTTTCCCATCTCATCAATCGACTCAAGTGAGTGCTGCACTAAGTGCGACTTACCATATTGATCCATTTGTCTATCTACGTACCTATCCAACTATCCATCTTTCTTATGATCTATACCTATTTGCCGATTCTGCCCCGCTTTCCTTAAAATACACCGAAAACACAATAAAATTTCCTCACAATTACAGTTTTTCCTTTTCCTTATTTCAATTGTTGATTTTTTTTTCTGACACAATACAAATCAATTGTCCATATACTGCATATAGAGCTCTATTTGATTTAATATTGATTTAACACTGATTTATGTTTGATTAAATCTAACACCAGCGCTCTAAGAAACCTCAAATATTCAATTTATTCATAATTCACATTTTTTGACTCACGAATCAAAATCTCCTTTCATAAAAAGTCCATAGAACTATTGTGGGATAGTGGTCTTTAAAGATCCATTGTCAAATGTATGTCAACATTGCACTGACTCACAAATGCAGTGAATAGGAGAAATTCTACATATTTCCTATGGATGTATCTATAGATATTAAGTAGTATGTTAAATATATATGATAAAAATTTATGTTTATAAATGTAAGTTTATGCAGAGTGTATGTAATTTCACCAAATTTATATTCTTGATCTTGTCAAAAAGAAGGAAGAAAAGATGGAAGGGAGGAAAAGTTAGGTAGGAAGGAAGGAAGGAAGGAAGGAAGGGAAAGCACTGATAAAGAAGGAATGAAGCAAGCTCCAAAGGAAACAAGTCGTGAAGGAAGGAAATCTAGATTTAAGGAAGGGACGCATGGAAGAAGAATAAATGACGGAAGTCCCAAAGGAAGCGAGTCTTGAAGGCAAGAAGGTAGGAACGAACGAAGCAAGCAAGCAAGCAAGCAAGCAAGCAAGCAAGCCATGAAGGAAGGAATAAAGGAAGAGGTGAGAGAGGAATGAAGCACTGAAGAAGAAGGAATGAAGTAAGTCTGGAAGTTAGCATATGTATCGGATATCTGGGTGTGAGGAAGGAAGCAAGGAAGAAGCAAGAATGAAACAAGTCCCTGAAGAAGCAAGTCCTAAGGAAGCAAAATAATCTGGCATGAACGAAGGAAGGAAGTAAGTCCTGATGCCAGGCTGATGGAAAGAAGGAAGAAAGGAAGGATACATGGAACAAGAGGGAGAGAAGCAAGTTCTGAAGTCTCAAAGGACATAAGGAAGGAAGGAAGAAAGGAAGAAGGAAGGAAGAAGGAAGGAAGGAGGAAGGAAGGAGGAAGGAAGGAAGAAGGAAGGAAGAAGGAAGGAAGAAGGATGGAAGAATACCAAATTAAGAAAGTTCTGAAGGAAGCAAATCCAACAGGAAGGAAGGAAGCTGAGAATGAAGCACAGAAGACGAGGGAAGCAAGTCCTGTTCAAAGGAAAGAAGTAAGGAAAGAAGCAAGCAAGGAGGGAAGGAAGCATGGAAAAAGAAAGAAGGAAGCCAACAATGGATAAAGGAAGGAAACCTAAGAAAGGAAGGAATAATCGAAGAAGAAGGAATGAAGCAAGGCCTGAAGAAAGTAAATTTCAAAGGTAGCAAGTCCAGAAGAAGCAAGGAAGCAGGGAAAGCAAGTAGTAAGGAAGAAAGCACAGAAGAGTGAGTGAGTTTGTGTTTTACGCCCCATCAGCCCCGGTGTAGGCTATTTAGAGGCAACTAAAGCACAGAAGAAGAAGGAATGAAGCTATCCAGAATGAGGCAAATCCAGAAGAAAGGAAGGAATGATGGAAGAAGCAATGAAGAAGGAAGCATAGAACTAGTAGGAATGTTGCAAGTTCCCAAGGAAGCAAATCCTAAGGAAGGGAAGTGTAAGAAGAAGGAATAAAGCCATCCAGAACGAGACAAATCCAGAAGTAAGGAAGAAGAAAGGAAGCAGAGGAGGGAAGGAAGTAAGTCCTGAATGAAAGAAGTAAGGAAGCAAGGAAGAAAGGGCTTTGTCATCTGTTATTGAGAAATTGACATCAGAAACTGATATGGAAAGTAAAAGCAACTGGCATCCTCAGTTCTTATACCATCTCAAGATCACTATTTCTCCCCAAAACGTAGAGCTCTAATACTCTAACTGGACCAATTTAACTTCAGACCACAAGTTACCCATTCTTGTACAGTGGATAAATATTTGAAAGAAGCTGTGCAAGTAATTTGTGCTGGGTTAAATTCTTTCAACCAGACCCCACACTTCGGTTTGCATTCAAAAGAGGCTAAGCTGAACTCCAGCATAGTGTATTTGTGTAATTTTTAGGGCTTCCCAAACTCAGCAATCCAATCTTATTATGTTGCACTATTCTTGAATGGGGTAACAGGAGAAATTTTTGAAGGGGGGGGGGAGAAGGGAGATTGGAGCAAATTTTACCGGACCAATCTGGGCGCCAATAAGTTTTTGCCCCAGGCAGCAGCAACTTCAGTCCTGCTGCTAGTTGTCTGCTATCGTGCACACTGCAGAGGCTTGTTGTTACACAGGGCTATCAATAAGAGGTTTAGAAACGTTTTTCTTGGTATTTTATAAATTTTTAGTGCCTTCTAATTATCCAAAAACCATTAATGACTACTTTTAAAAGCCTTTACTTGCACTCTCTATAGCTCAGAGCTCTATGAAAGTCAATGAAAGAAAAGTTCTCTTAGCTGTAAACTGTACTTTCAAGTGAAAAATCTCGACTACATGGATACTATACAACTCACCTTCAACTGGTATCTATAGTAGGCCTATCCTTTCAAAGTCTCCTCTCTTGTATACAAGTATAGATCTATCTATTTATCCCAAGATATATCTACTTATATCTAAACCATTTTACTTCAGATTAATTTGGGCGGAGTTCTTCAACACTTTTGACAAAAGACTAAATTCCTAGGTATACCCTCAAGTATTTTGAGAGTACATGAGTAGTTCTAAGAGTATTCTAAGTATTCTAAGAGTACACTCCAGGCATTTTAAGAGTATCCTGTGGCATTCTCTTACTATTTAAGAAGGAAGTTTGGCATTGGCCTATCATATTCATCCAATGGGAATGCGCCAATAACAATTAAACAATACCAACAATTACTGGACAATAGACCGGACAATAAGCTCTACAATTGACCAGCACTATAGGATTAACTCAATGGTTCTTAAATACAATAGGCTTTTATATTGCTATCCACACAGCCAATCAGCTTTCGGTTAAGTGGTCACCTGACCTAAGTGGCTAAATAAAAGAATATTTTGAAAGGAAATTTAAGAAGTAATTAATAGTATACATGTATGTATCAGGAATAAATATAGTATCAAAATAAATATTGGAAACTTAATGCCTCCTATTAATGCCTCCTATTGTGTTACGTATGATGATGGACATGTATAAACGTCAGTCTTTACGAACTGTTTGGCGAAGCAGTAAATCGCAGCCGTTTCAGACAACTAATGGTATTCGTCAAGGTGGTGTAATGTCACCATTATTGTTCTGTGTGTATATGGATATTCTGTTACTTGAACTTGAGAAGCAAGGTGTTGGATGTCGCATTGGTCACCATTTTTACGGAGCCCTTTGTTATGCTGATGATATTACCCTGTGCGCTCCAAGTGTTCGTGGTCTGAGACAAATGCTTGAAATTTGTGAAACCTTTGGTGACAAGTTTAGTGTAACCTACAACCCATTAAAAACAGTGTGTGTACTGTTTAGTAGGAAAAGGAAACCTGTGCCTCCATGTGTTTATTTGAAGGGAACACTACTGCAATGGACAGATAACGTTAAACATCTAGGGAATTATTTTGAGGCCACTCTCCGGGAGAGTATTGAAGTGAGAAAGAAGAAAAGCGACTTAATTCAAAGAACTAACTCAGTGGTTGTAACACTTGGAAGAAGCAAGCTAGAAGTTGTCCGAAATGTATTCAACACACAATGTGCCCATTTTTATGGCAGTGAGGCCTGGCGTTTCTCTGATGCTGCTGTTGCAGAGTTTCAGACGTGTTGGAATCGCTGTGTGAGACGTGTTCTTCACCTGCCATATACAACACACAGACGTTTTCTGCCACAATTGTTGGAAAGACCTACGGCGCTCAGGCAAATTTATGCGAGATTCATCAAGTTAGTCATGAAAATGGAGAAAAGCAAGAATGAAAAAGTGTCTTTCCTAGCTCGTATGTGCACAAGAGACAGTAAGAGTGTGATTGGCAGCAACATCAATGTGATTAAGAAAGAGCTTGACTGTGATACGCATGATGTGATTTTGAAAGGCCGGAGACTATTGAAATTAGTTGAATATTGTGACTGTGATTTGATATCTGTGATAAGGGACATGTGTGATGTGAGAAGCAGCTGTGCTTTTATTGAAGGTTTTTATGCTACTGAGCTTGATTTAATTTTTAATGTTGTTTGTACTATATAATTGTTTTTATTTCTATTGTCGATTACTGTCTATTTTAAAATGTACTTAATTTTATTCCATGTATTTCATATATGTGAATGAATAAATGATTTATATATATATATATATAAAAGCCCCACCCAAATAACATATCAGATCATTGACCATTTCGATAGCCTGCAATGCCCTGCATGGCTGGAAAAAGTAGGGAATTCAGGCATGTCATCGCCTGGAAATATCTAAATCACACTGAAAATTTTTAAAGAAAGGTCCAAATTTCTCACTTGGAAGTAGTCCCTTGATTAGCGACAATTCCTGGGCAACTTTTGTCGTACTTAATCAAATTTCCTGGAAATTAACTTAATTTTTTTTAGCCCTGTCGACAGGATAGATAAATGGATAGATAGATAGTATTACATGGATAGATAGATATAGTCTCCCAGTGACTCTAATAATTCAATGCAAAACACCCCTGTCAGAAATTTCTAAGAAAACCTCATAATTACACAAAAGATGGACACCAAAGAGAAGGTAGTATCTGTTGCCCTTGGGCACCATTGGCCCAATAGTGCTTGTCTTTTGTCCTTTCTTCTCGGGCCCTCACATCTACCCGTTACCCTAATGTGGGGTTAGGGGCTGGCTCCAGCATAGTACAATGTGCTAGAGGACAACAATGACACCTTAATGTGGTAATAATGTGTTAGAGATTCACCTAAATGCGTCCCATAATGCACTGTGATGGTAATGACAGACCATGTGAATTTGCAACACATGTTCATTATTCAACTGCATTGTATCCTGACATGGACCTGTTGAGTCTATTGCTAGTCTTTAATTTGCACACTTTCAATGAGGTTTTTTTTTTTTCAAAATTCCTTCAAGAAAAAATTCAAAGATGTACATTTAAAATTCTTAAAGCCAATCCCAAGATTTGTAGAGTCAGGTCAAAGTTGACTTCAATCTCCACAAGATAGGTACATTGATACATAGATAGATATAGATACGGTAAGTAAGGCCCTCTAAGTCCAGTTCTGGGCACTCACGAGGGTTGATTTTAAAATGAGATGGGAGAGAGAGCAGGGGTCCTCAACATGTCACACATTTACCCCATGTGAGGGAGCTTTTACTTGCCAAGCACAGGCATTGTCGGACACTGACGTCTCGTTCTAACAACATCTAGCTGTGGTTTTGCTTATGAAGGTTCACTGAAAATTTCGTGTTCCCCACCGGGGTTTGAGCTCATGTAGGCAAAGACCTTCAGCGGAATTGACGGGCACCTTAAACACTCTGTCACCCGGCTACCTGACTTCTCCCTTCATAATCCTCCATGCAAGAGCTCTCAATTATTTTCCGATGACCAAAGAACAATTTAGCCCGTTTCCCTAATTTCTTGGCCTTGGGAAAACAGTGGATTTTAAATCTTCCTAATTGCCAAACACAAAATCACTTCTCTCGAGGGCGATTGACATATTGGGTTGTGGGGGTCCTATAAGGGCTTCCTCAGTAACCCGAAACCCCACTTACTGATAGAAGGGCTTTTGGAAGACAATTGAGCCCAGTAACCCTGCTAAACACAACAACAAGGGCCTTAATGCCACCAATGACGGTTAATCCTCAATACCAGGGTTTATACAGGCATGGACTGACATGAGAGGACTGTTCTTCATTTATCTATCTGCAAGTAAATCAATCAATCAATCCATCCATCAATCTACAATCTATCCATCTGTCTATCTATCTATCTATCTATCCATCTATCCATCTATCCATATATCCGAAGGGAGGTGGTAAGTTAAAGTTAGGAGCACTCCACGTTCTAATTGGCAAGTCCCTGGTTTAATTTCAATTTGGTATGATCTCCTGGACCTATGTTAGACCGCAATTTCAATCATCGCCTAATTGGTTTGACAAGTGAACCGGCCTAATTTCAATCATTTATTTGCTCATTAGTATATACAAGTCCATATTCAGAGAAACAAGTAAGAAACAAGAATACTAATGAGCTAGGTGACCCCTTTATGATACATACAAGTATCGCTATCTAATAAAAGAAGTAAAGCTCCAATCATCCATCCATCCATCTATCTATCTATCTACCTATCTTTCAAAATTTAACTCCACACCATAAACACAAACTATCACCGCATTAGGTCCTCTTACTCTTCTCATCTTGTAATTTTTGTTGCATCAAATATTTACAATTACATAATTATTGGGCAACATCACAAAAACAAGCCGATGGTAATTAGTCAATGGTCATCATATTTCAAAACCTGGGGAGGGGGGGGGGGAGATACCCAGGGTCATCAGAACTGAATAGTCCCGCAGGCAAGTCCTGGCCACTTTTCTCGAGGGAGGGGTGAGGGGCAAGGGGTTCAATTCTAGGCATGAGGCCTTGACTTATGCAATCTGCCATATTTGGATTAATTGAGAGTGAATTACCATTTTGTTTACCAAACTTAATTTTTGAATGGCCAATAATTGATGGCATTACATGTATAAATATGATTCAAAATATTTCATGCACAAGAAAATTAAAAGATAGAGAGGGGGATAGATGGAGCACTATCTAACACCTGGGGATGGAGCATCAATCAATCCGCAGATAGATAGATAGAAAGACAGATAGTTAGATAGATAGATAGATAGATAGATATGGTAAGTTCAGCCCCCTAAGCCCAGTTCTGGGCACTCAAACGGGCAGATTGATGAGATTATTGAGATTGGAGAGAGAGATCAGGAGTCCTCAACATGTTACACATTCACCCTATGTGAGGGATCTTTTACTTGCCAAGCACAGACTCTGATACAAGGGGCTACAAATATAACTTAATTAATGTACCAATTGACCAATTACCAATCTAATAAATCCATCCCTGAAGAGATCAATAACTTTTCTGAATTTGTGCATATGTGACAAATCTTATAAGATCTTATTAGATGATATCAATTTTCGGTGGTTTGTACAAATATGTATGAAATGCATATAACTTATCAATTATAGTATTTATGAATTCCTGAATTCATCCATAAATCAAATTCTTACATTAATTATGTGTGGGATGCACGAGGACTTATATACCTTGTCAATAAAAAGTGAATAAAAAGTGAATAAAAAATCATACATGGCAAATTACGTGGAATTAGTGCATTATAATAATTCAAAACGCCTCAGTTCAAATTTTGGGCGGCATTACAACTGTTAATTAGTTCATTCCAAGGGAGTTATTTTGCTTTATAGTATACATAGGAGAGAGAGTGTGGCAATATAAGCATTTATTATCTACAGACAGTCAGACACAGCTTTGCATTATTTTGAAATATTGCTTCTAACTAGAAACTATACCCAAGCTATATTTAATATACGCAGGTCATAAATTAGAAAGCATGATATATGGGGGGTAATAAATTGTAACACTATTTTTTCATTTTTTGTCATTATTTCACAATTTTTTGTGCGAATTTTTACCAAAGTGAGACTAAGAAATATATATTCTCCAAATCAAGTTTCCATCCCAGCATTCCAATATACCGAGTACAGCCCGCACCAAATTGAAGGGAAATTGAGTTCAAATAACTATTTCAAATAAATTCTCCCATTTTCTTAAGCATCCAGCACAAGATAAATGTCCATGCCTATTAAAAGCATGTTATTGTCAATTAGCCCCTGAAATTTATCATTCTAAACTTAAAACTTTACTAGAACGATTTCAAAAGAATCTTGAAATACAAAACTTATAAAGAGCTCAGTGTGAGAATATGACAAGGTAATAAATTGGTAGATTTCCAGTCTCTTAATATGATACATTAAATTATCCCATATCAAATTATCAATTAAAAAGTTCATATCTATCTCAAAGTTTAGTAATCTTGCCATTATTATGATTACATAAATGACAAATAGAATTTAGCCGGAGATCTCTATGGAACTATCTATCTTTTAATTTTTTTATTCTTTTATCTATACATCTGTCTATCTATCTTTCTATCTGATATCTACCATGATTTATCTGTATGATTCTGGCAAATTATCTCCATTAGTCTATCTATCTATCTCGCTATCTATCTGTCTCGCTATCTAGTATCTAATCTTTCTATCTACATACATCTAGCTATCTAGTATCTATCTATCTACATGTATCCACATTTTGAAAAAATGAGGGGGTTTTAGATTATCTGCTTGACCAAAATAAGAAGCGGACATCCAGCAATGAAACATGATTGAAACTACTGTCGAACACAAGTCCATGTGACCCAGCAAGAGCTGGAATCGAACCCAGGACCGGAGTGATCGGCAGACCAGAGCACTGCTGACTGAGCCAGCTCTTTCTCTCAGACTTTTTCCCTCCCAAATTCTAAAAGAGATGGATGGATGATTAGGGCTTCATGTCCTGTATTTATGCACTTGTTAGGCTAATTAGGATAGCGGGAGGATGCGGCAATGAGGCGAAGGATGCTTAAAACAGCCGTCCAACATAGGCCCAGTTGACTCGGTAAGAGCTGGATTCGAACCCTGGACCCAGCGATTGGCAGCCCAGCATACTGCCACTAGACTAACCTTCCCCCTTTCCCTCCCAGAGAAGATAGATAGATAGATAGAAAGACAGATATATGGTAAGTGCAGCCCTCTAAGCCCAGTTCTGGGCACTTATGATATGGAACACAGAGAGAGCGTGAGTCCTCAACATGTTACACATTTACCCCATGTGAGGGACCTTTTACTTGCCCAGCACAGACACTGATACAAGAGGCAGGTTCAACCACGATCAGGTGAGGCATAATTCTATTACTTGTACATTTGTCACGGAAGAAGAGGCAAATTTAGGTGTATTTGGATTACAATCGGCTATTAGGGCTTTTTTCTGTTGGTAAATAACCGTAAATTCAAATAGCAGCAGGTCTCAGGATATATTGAGACGGACAACCAAGTATTTCAAGAGTCTACAGGACAACTATTCCAAAAAGAGTGTTCGAAGTTTCTCATCTCAAATCCATCAGATTCAATTGCATCAAAGATCATTAAAATATTTAATTCAACTGATATTGGTTGATCAATTCAACTAAATCATATATTAAGTACTATAAGTAGCGGTAAATTAAGTGCTGAGAACAAATTAATGTTCAGATAAATATTTATCTAATTCAATGGCACAAATAATATACGTGTATACTCTGCACATCATAGTCCATGTAACTGAATACCAATTCATCATGAAGTAAATCAAAATTAAACAATAGTTAAATCGCAGGTATCAGTCAATCATCTCATGGTTTATATTCAATTTAATTAAATGAATCAACAAGATAATTAAATTCAGTCAAATTAACAGAAGCCAAACAACAACTAATGAATCTATCAAAATCTAACAAAAATAATTATTCAAATTGAACAAAAGTGAATTAAATCAAATCAATCAAAAGCTACAAATTAAACCGAAGACAAAACAACCACTAACCTGTCCATGGTGGCTGGGCGCAATGTGGTGAGGGTGGTGATCATTTTGTTGGTAATGATTAGCTACATAATGATGATTATGATGATGATGGTGATCTGGGTAATAATCCTGTTGATGATGTTGCGGATAATGATGATGATTATATGATATCGGTTGGTGACTAAAATGCATGATTGTTGAACAATGTCAAAGTCAATTAAGTATCGTTTTAATATTATTTTGGAGTCATATTACGTCTATTATTATGTCATATAAGTATATAGACACACATCATCAATGTGTATAATTGTCTGTCAATGTCATCCACCTCTATAATTGTGTGTCATCAATGGTTGAAATAATTATCATGTCTGTAAATCATCAATGTGTTGCAATATCATATAAATGTCCTGTTTAATGTCATCAACGTCTGTGATTGCATATCATCAATGTCTATAGTTGTTTATCATCAATCTGTCCAATGTCTATATCAACGTCATACGATATCATAGACGTCTGTTAATCATCATCATCAATTTCTATAATTGTGACAGTTTGTCCATCATCAATGTTACATCATGTCATCAATGTCTGTTAATCATAATCAATGTCTGGAATTATCCATCAATGTCTAAATAACTGTCACATGTCATCAATGCCTATCATGGATGTCTGTTATAATCATAAATGTCTGTTAATGTCATAAATGTCATAAATGGCTGGATATGTCACCGTGCTGCAATGACAGGCATCTTAGCCGGACTGACACTGTCAGAATTTTACTTGACATTAAACTAGGAGGAGAAAGTTTCTACTCAGGGCGACTAGCTGTCAATCAAATTTGTCTACACCCCTTGAAAAACTCTGTTACCCCTTATTCACCTAACCCCCCCCCCCCTTCTCTTCTTGCCAGTTTTGCTTCAGTCTTCACTTTCTATAGGCAGTGAAAGTTGCGGGCATGGAGGAGTACCATATTCATCCGAAAAACAAATTTATTATATATATAATATATATACGTTTTTATTGACATAAAAGCAAGGTCACATTTGACCAAAATGTATATATAAATTGTGATTTACTATTTACTAGATTAAGTTTCTTCATATGATTATCCATCAAAAACAGAATTTTTACAGAACTTCGATAATTACATTTTTGACATAGCCCCTCTCCCCCCACTAACTGGACAAGATGGTAAGTACCCGTTCCTCTATTCCTTAAGTCTTAAACTAACTACTTAACACAGACTACTTCATAGATCTATGGGAGGGAGTAATAAATGTCCCCAAAAATAATCAAGCAGGTACGGTAACCACTGGCACTGTAGTTTGGCTTCAGACTAAATCAGTAATACAAGTGAAGGGGAAGGGGGCCTCCCACTTAAAGGGAAAGGGGGGGGGGGTTAATTTTACACACCTGACTACACATAACCCCCCCCCCCCCTCCAAACTGTAACTCACAGCTTCCCATATAAGAAGCATATGAACTTATTAGGAGGGGAGGGGGGTGTTCTCACACAGTCACATTGGATGCAACAGGTTACTGGGGAGTTCAGGCAGTTTGAGATGGTCATGAGTAAATTAGGATAACTAGCAGCAGGTCATGAGTACGATTAATTGCAGGGTTCGAAATTAGCATGAATTTGATGGGAGTCAGTCGGACTCCTATGTTTCAGATTTTGGGAGTCCGTATGAAGATGTGGGAGTCCAAAGAAACATTAATATTTCGATAGGTGGATTTTTTTTTTAGATTTGATATTGAATATTTCTTTATCTTTGGTCTCCAAAAACATCAGTCCATTAGTTAATATAGATATGGGAAATATGACATGGTTTACAATTATCCAGAGAAGACAATGTGCCATCAACCTGTAAGTGGCTATTGTAGGCTTATGGCATTGTACAATTGGCAGCTCTGTTATTAAGAATTTCAGCATATTTGAAGGCAAGGAAGTTAATTACACTTCAGGATGACAGTCTAATACAAATTTGACACTTCCAGAACAATCCTAAAAACAATCACACCCTTTTGAATTGGTTAATTGATCTCAATTGGATTGGTTAGTCAATGGTTACTTCAACTTACTTGGGTGACACAAGGGGGTCTGGAACTGAGTGGGATGTATTCTACCTTTACACAATAGGGCCTGTTGATCCTACTGAATTGGTATTAATTGGATTGGATAATTGGGTGACACTAGAGCAACTGAGTGGGCTGCATTCAAGGCCAATTGCCGTTATTTACAGTTCTGAATTGCCGTGAATTTGGCTGCAGTTAAAGTCTAGGAGTCCCACGGACTCCTTACTTTGCATCAACAGGGAGTCCGTGGACAAATAAAGGAGTCTCGGACTCACGGACTCCCGCTAATTTCGAACCCTGTAATTGGGCCAATTAGTAAGTTAGTAACTCCATCATTTCATCATTACATCAGCCATACATTTTGAAAGTTGAGCTGCAACAACTTACAGATATTTGGACAACCAAGAAAGCTAGAAATTAAATCAAATTCATTGTAGATCTATCATATATTTTTAAGCATTGAAATAATCATCATGAACGAGGACAATGAGAGTGAACCCACCAATTTGCACGTTATTTCAAAGGCCAACATTTCTATGACTTTCCATTTCTTTACAAGACTATCAGGTTTTTTGCGACTTTTCATTAGTTTTCAAAACCATTCAGTTTTCCATAACTTTTGAAGTTTTCACCCTTTTAAAATCAAAGACCATTAAATTTTCCATGACTTTTCTTCAGTTTTCAAGACCATCAAATTTTCTACAACTTTCATTCTCGAGTTTTCAAGACCATCAAGTTTTCTATGACTTTACATTAGTTTCTTAGACCATCACAATCTTCTAAGACATGACCATAAAGTTTTCATGACCATTAAGTGTTGTACAACTTGTCACTAGTTTTTCAAGAAATTCAAATATTCTATGACCTTCCATCAATTTCAAGACCATAAAGTTTCTTCATGAATTTTCAAGACAATCAAATGCTCTACGACTTTCATTAATTTTCAAGATGTCAAAATGAAATCAAATGTTCTATGACTCTTCATTAATTTTCAAGACCATAAAATTTTCTATGACTTTTCATAAATTTTTTAGGACAATCAAATTTTCTATGACTTTTCATTGTTACTCAAGACCTTCAAGTTCTCTATGGACTATGGCTATTCATAATTTTTTAAGACAATCAAATTTTCTATGACTTTTCATTAGTTCTCAAGACCATTAAGTTTTCTATAACTTTTCAGTAATTTTCAAACAATCAAAGTTCTATGACTTTCCATTAAGTTTCAAGACAATAAAATTTTCTACAACTTACTTTTCATAAATTTTCCAGACAATCAAATAATCTACGACTTTTCATTAATTTTCAAGATGTCAAATCAAATGTTCTATGACTCTTCATTAATTTTCAAGACCATAAAATTTTCTATGACTTTTCATAAATTTTTTAGGACAATCAAATTTTCTATGACTTTTCGTTAGTTCTCAAGACCATGAAGTTTTCCATGACTATTCATAAGTTTTCGAGACCAAATTTTCTATGACTGTAACAGTCGTCCAACATAGGCCCATGTGACAAGAGCTGGATTCAAACTCTGGAGGCCTGGACCCAGCGAACCAACCCTCCCCCCATCCAGAGTGGTCGGCACAGCATTTCTATAGCAACAGAAATACCTTACCCAACAAGTCTTCAATAAGGTAACCAAATTAATCCCCTGTGCCGCATATGACTCTTGTTACATGTTAGTGACTTTCATTAATTTATTGAGTTAAACAATTTTGATTAAAAGAAATTGTGAAATTTGGAAGATATCAATTATAATATGAACTTGATTGTAAAACTCTCCCCAAAATCAGCCAAGCAGACTTATAAATCTCATATAGATACATAGACTGCAGCAGAAATCCTGTAATAGGTTCACACCATGCGTGGGCAAGCACAAAATTACAATGCTTTCTCCCTTCTAATTGCTTTTGAAAATTTCATTCAGACTCAAGGGCTTCACAGAATACACCTTTTAAACTCAAAATGTTCATTTAAAGTGCATGAATAATATACTCATGCATACATTTTTAATTATCCATTACTAAATAAAGTATAAGTAAGTTAAAGTAACATTATACCACACTGTATACAAATATCGTGATTAACCGATTAAAATTTAAGAGGATCCCTACATACGTAACAGGTTACAACTGCATTTTAAGTGTTACTAACTTGAATTTATTTAATAAATTTAATATTGTGGTAAATTACAAATCAAACAGAATAAAATGTTATTTATGTGTAGCTTCACTAGCGCTACAGACGAAAGAATTTTTCCCTGTCATTATTAGCATCAAAAGTCAGCTAATACAATTTTGTTCAGTTTTACATTAATGTAAAATACAAGTGTTAGTTTTTATAATTTTGTTGGACATACACGTCATACAGACCAGACAACTTTCCAAAAAGAAAATTGATCTTGGAACTTAAATAAGTGGGAAACTACTTGATTAAAAAGTTATTTCTAAGCACATTTTAAAAATGTCATATCAATCAAAATGTTCAAGAATCAATGATGCCATCCTAAGACTTTTCCTTATCTTTAAGGCTTTACCTAGAACAAATAACCAACCCAATTTTCTCAATTTAGCTTTTTTTTTAAATCGAAAAATGGAGGCATGTCTCATGAGTCAGCCTTTGTTAGAGCAGCTTATTTTCAAAAATAACCAATTACGACACAAGTTCCATTACAGTACCTGTATAAATGAACTGATTGTTTTGACAAATAAGTAAGCTTGTAATAATTACTCAAAAATTCGCAAGTCATCCAAAAAACTCTATAGAGAAGAAATTCTAAAACAGTACAGCAACATTTAAGACTTATAACAGACAATATTCATCTACTAAACAATTCAGGCAAACAACTGTAAGCCCGATTTGTATTGTAAGACGTTGGGGCGTTTAATTTTTTCTTCAGAATATGTCACATTTTTGTTATCTAACAAAGAATTCTTTAATTTTTTTCAGAGTTCTGCTGTTTCTTGGCTTATTTTTGTCATTTTTTGGGTTATTTCAGTAATTTTTTGCCAATTTTTTGTGCATTTTTTAATTGAAAATAGCCAAGTTGATTTACGTATGAATCACAGACGAATCGTCTTTTATGAAATCAGAATGCTCGTAGTGTATGAGAGATTTCGCTATGTTCCTCAAACATACATAGCATGTGTTGGTAGAGGCTTGAACAGTCCGCCACGGACAATTTAGGGTATTTACTTTAGTCCCTCCTGTCTTCAAGTGGCTTATGTAGGAGGGCCAGAAGCAATGCTCTTTTGTCCGGCCGTAACCTCTAAGATGCCCTCACAAACTCTAAAGATCTCAACAATTCTCGACAATTCTTGCCAATTCACTTCTTACTGTCACCTGTCAATCAACTTCTAATATGTATTTAATGTATTTAATAAATAGTTCTCGAGTGGATCGTCTGCCTCTGTGTATTTCAATGGCAGCAAATAGAAAGTGAAATTTCCGCTAGAGGGCAGCAGCTCCTAGTCAAACACTTGCAAAAGATTAAGGCAGACGAAAATTTTCAAGACTTTTCCTCAAGACAGTTCAAGTACTGAGCCAATATATTCAATGGAGCCCAAGTGACAATATAAATTGTTCACAATCAATTAGAAAAGCAAAAGTACACCCACATCCAGCCTGATTCAGAACCAGCTCCAGCCTTTTTCAACAAATTCCCCCAATCCCCATTCATTTGCCCCATTGTGCCACTGTCCGGTACTGGCCCAGTAGATTTGGGGAATAACATTTACATAGCGAGGGGGAGGGGGTGCAATAGGGTGGGGTGTATAACTAACTTAAACTGAGGGGTGCTGGTTGCTTACAATTTATAGAATTTCAAGATTTCCTCAATCAACATTAACAGTGAAATCATCACAACGACCAGTCAGCTAACTTTTAAGAAGACCGGGAAGATGGTCCGCTATAATCTGCCGATACAGATTCTTTCACATTGTTAAATATTGTGATTATCCAAGTCCATTATATAAAGCAATGCAATATGATTTATGAAAGCATGAGACATTTTCAAATGCTACATATTTTATAGGGAAATTTTTTTATAACATATAAAAGAAAAGTTAAAAATCTAAAGATTCCAATTTCCGAGGAATAAAAAGGGGAGAAAGCATGGAAATAGTAAAGAAGTAATTAGACAGATAGATAGATCTATAGATAAAATATAGACAGACAAGAGACCCTAACAGAAAGGTAAATTATAAAGATAAGCAACGACAAAGCAGGATGTCAATTAGGCCTACTACTCCCCATATCATAATCTTTTGTCACTGAGTGACACTGACACAAGCTGAAATATTTCATCTGCTCACATAATATTTTAACTACAAATATAAATTGTGATCTGATTACATGTCAGTCACTAATAGACTCCCTATCCATTTGGGGCTTTTTCTTAGAATTGGAAGCTATTACGAAACATTGTTCAGGAACTTCAGGCAGTAGTTGGCAGTTTCACAATATCCAGATATCAATTTTTTCAACTGGGTCCATTTTGGTGCCACAGAATATGACACCCCCTGGTGGACATGGCACTCAATAGCCCCCTGGTGGACAATCCTGTCAAAATGTTTACTCTGCTAAATGAACCCCTAATGGTGTGCTATGGGAAATATGAGACTTTTAACCAAATAAGTCAACACTCAAAACTCTCATTAGACAACGGTCTTAAATTCATGGGGTAAAATAATATTTCCTTTTCCCATTTCACAAACAATTAAGCAAATATGCAAATACTTAGCACCATTATTTAACTTCCCTAATTGATGCCTCACTAAATAGATGACATAAAGTCTACCCACTTAAAAGTTTGGAGTGATTTAAGCTCAAAATCAAATTAAAATTAAAATATGCCTTCTGTGAGCAGCAATTCCTTCATTTATTCTTACAAGACAATTTTTACCATAATTTTATATTGCAATAGTTGACACAAGTACAGGTAATGGCTTATAATGCTGCTGTTTGCACATCAACTTAATCACTTTGGTTAAATCTTGCTTGTTGAAATTTTGTCATATTTGATCTTTCACCATCGAGGATTTGTACATTTTTTTTCTCACCAGGTGCAATCACCCTACAACAAATTTACCCAAATTATAACAAGCACCTGCACCCCTAGGTTTTTAGTTTCTTCAGGTCTGAGGGTACATCGAAAAATTCTCTTATATATTCCAAGACTGGCCATTTAAGTTTAGACATTTTTTTTTTTTTTTGTGAGAGCAATGGTCACAAATTTCACATCAAATTTTAAAAGTCACTTGAACTACATTCAATCAGACTATCAGTTGATTGACGGATTATTAAAGAGAAATACTCAAATAGGACAAGATAGAAATCATAGAATAGTCAGGAAAATGTAGATCTATAGACAGATACTTATATCAATTAATTTCAAAAATTATTATTATTAAGATAAATAGACCAATGGAGATCTATGGAAGTTAGATCTATATAATTAACACACTGGGCCAGGCCTGGGGATGATACCCCAAGATAGATAGATAGATAGACAGATAGATATATTCCAGATTGAATTAAACTTTAGATAGAGACAGATGAATCTGAAAAATACATTAATTTGTAACCAATACATCAGGATGGGTAAATCTAGATTGATGACAAAATTGTCCACCACCACCAAGTTTTCAGCACGTGGAACGGGGTGTGTCTTCGTCATGCGACGTCAAAAGGGAGAGGGCGTGTTTACATTGAAGACTGACGTTTTCATGCACGTTTTATTATCGATTTTTGTCAATACTATCTCTTCACAGCTTCAAGACAAATGGCTATTGCATCAAAGTGAATTTGTCATACAAACTTAACATGATACACACAGTGATTGTGTGCATTGCAAGCTAGTGAGGAACATTTATTTCTAGGCTCATAGCAGAAACAGAGAGAATAGTCGGCTAGAAAACATTGTTGTCTGGCACTGTAACGTGGTCAGAATTTAGGTCAAGCCCTACCAGGGAACGCATGACCTCGATTTTTTTTTTGCAGAAAATTCACAATTCCTCAAATTTGCTGCCCAACACATCCCCAAGCTGTGATTGCCTGTGCTGAGTTTTTCAATCGATACGGTGTCTTGTTTCACAACGTGAGAACGACAAAGATAAATCGCAAGCACTGAATCCACATGTTGTGAACAGTTCAGCCTCTACCTTGTCATCACTTTGATGTAACTGAACAAAACAAGGTAGACGCTGGTTTCTATGGAAATGACGTTGTCTGCGACGTTCTGATTGTCTTTATCTGCTGCTGGAGCAAGTTTAGGGACGATCAATCTGTCCTGGCCATGCAGCGATGGCTGGAGCAGACCAACTTGGGCATGTGTTGAGCAGATCTTGTTCAAATGAATGACGGCTTACCTTAAGTTCGGACGCTGTCACTCTTCGTCAAAATGGCGCCCGTCAATTATAGCTGTGAACCTCCCCCGTCATGTGATTGACCTGTGACGTCATCTCATTTACATATCCTAGCCTGCACTGTTCTGGTTGGGATTCCAGATCGTGTAAAGGGCATTTTCTTAAGTAATTGTAAAGCTGTACTCCTTCTTTACTTCAATCTGGAGAAGTAAGCAACGAAAAGGGACAATTCCCATGAATTTTAATGCTTTTTAAGGGCAAATAAACAATTCAAGTAAGCACCGCACCTGGCTCAGGCTAAGCAATTTTTCAAACGAGGCTGACAGAGTTCAACCCAGTAAGCAGGAATTTCATCAATTTGGAGCAAATTTGGCAATTCTGTGGACCATGGGAAGCCGAGCTGGGTGTCACTGAGGCCAAAACTAAAATCTGACCACAGTTTAGAGTTTGTTTAGGGTTTGGTTAGGCAAGGGCTTCACTTCGGACCATAAAATACGTCCAGACAGCTGATTAAATATGCCAGACAGGGAGATGGTTTGGGATTGGGGGCGGGGCTTGCATTCTGCTATGTAAACAACGACAGGCCAGACCCCCATTTGTGACCAAGCCAATAGCAATGGTGGGATTGGTTGATTGCCATCTGAGGCCAAACACTGCTGTCACACACACACAAAATCTGACAGGCTGTCTACAACGACAGCAAGTCAGCAACAGGTTGCAAGCAATTTATCTATCAAAGAACGAGAGGTTCTCTTTAATCAAGAAGATGGATCTGCAAAAGTAGCAGCAATACCAGCTTACACCATAGAACTGTAAAATGCTATTAGTTTGCTGCTAGCAAAACCAATTGTCTTTAGCACGTAGGCTATTGCATACATGTAGTTTGTCTTAGTACATGTAGTTAAAACAATCAAGGTTAATAAGAAGTGTAATCATGGAAGTAATGTGAGGCAGTGGAGGCAATACCCACCACAAGGACAATGGCACAATTATTAATGAAAGCACTGCCACAAAAAATGACAAGGGCATTGAAATAATGGCAAAAGCGCACAAATGATACAGACACCAAAGATGACAAAGACACCAGATACGACACAGGCATCAAAGATGATACAAACAACAAAGAAGACACAGGCACCAAAGATGATACAAACACCAAAGATGACACAGGCACCAAAGATGATACAAACACCAAAGATGACACAGGCACCAAAGATGATACAAACACCAAAGATGACACAGGCACCAAAGATGATACAAACACCAAAGATGACACAGGCACCAAAGATGATACAAGCGCCAAAGATGACACAGGCACCAAAGATGATACAAACACCAAAGATGACAAAGACACCAAAGATGACACAAGCACCAAAGATGACACAGGCACCAAAGATGATACAAACACCAAAGATGACAAAGACACCAAAGATGACACAAACAACAAAGATGACACAGGCACCAAAGATGATACAAACACCAAAGATGACACAGGCACCAAAGATGATATAAACACCAAAGATGACACAAGCACCTAAGATGACACAGGCATCAAAGATGATACAAACACCAAAGATGAGAAAGCACCAAAGATGACACACAAACAACAAAGATGACACAGGCACCAAAGATGATATAAACACCAACAAGAATCCGCGGATTCAAAACCGACCTAGCGCAATGAAATTGAAGGTGCCATTGCTTAAACCACTAAGCAACTGATATTGGAAGATAGGAGAAATAGTTGATTGGAAGATGCTAGACTATTAGTATAGAATCAATGCAGTTTGAACAGATTTCTAAACCAGAACCGCAAGCGGTTTCAACGCTCGTCTGTTAATGTGAAATCTATCAATGTGTGGCAGGTTATCACCCACAGGCCAATACCTAAATTCATAACCTTAAGCGATATTTTAAGGTTACAATTGGCAGTTCTAGAAGAAAGATGGCTGCCAAAATGGCCGCCATCTTGGATTTTTCAACATGTTCCCAATCGATACCCATAGGCCAATACCTGTACCAAATTTCATAACTCTTATAATATTGAGATCGCAATGGGCAGGTCAAGAATGAAGATGGCTGCCAAAATGGCCACCACAAAATGGCCGCCATCTTAATATTTCTCAACATGTGCCCGATCGATACCCACAGGCCCTTACCTGTACCAAATTTCATAACTCTAAGTTAATTATTGAGGTCACTATGGGCAATTCAAGAAATGAAGAGAGATGGCTGCCAAAATGGCCGCCACTTTGGATTTCTCAAAATGTTCCTGATCCACACCCGAAGGCCAATACCTGTACCAAATTTCATAACTGTAAGTGAAATATTAAGGTCACAATGGGCAGTTCAAGAATGAAGAAAGATGGCTGCCAAAATGGCCGCCACAAAATGGCCGCCATCTTTGATTTCTCGACATGTTCCCGATCCATACCCAGAGTCCCATACCTGTACCAAATTTCACAGCTGTAAGTGAAATATTAAGGTCACAATGGGCAGTTCAAGAACAAAGAAAGATGGCTGCCAACATGGCCGCCACAAAATGGCAGCCATCTTGGATTTGGCGACATGTTCCTGATCCATACCCATAGCCCCATACCTGTACCAAATTTCATAACTCTAAGTGCAAAACTAAGGTCACAAATGGACACTTACAAAAACCTTAACCGGGACAACGAGGACGAGGACGAGGACGACGCCGACACCGATCGAGTGACGACAATAGCTCTTCGTTTTCAAAGAAAACAGACGAGCTAAAAAAAGGAAAGATGGCTGTCAAAATGGCTGCCACCTTGGATTTCTCAACATGTTCCCGTCTCATACCCACAAAAGATAGCTGCCAACATGGCCACCACAATATGGCAGCCATCTTGGATTTCTCGACATGTTCCCAATCCATACCCAGAGGCCCATACCTGTACCAAATTTCGTAACTGTAAGGTGAAATATTATGGTCACAATGGGCAGTTCAAGAATGAAGAAAGATGGCTGCCAAAATGGCCACCACAAATGGCCGCCATCTTGGATTTATCGACATGTTCCCAATCCATACCTAGAGTACTATACCTGTACCAAATTTCATAACTGCAAGTGAAATATTAAGGTCACAATGGGCAGTTCAAGAATGAAGAAAGATGGCTGCCAAAAAGGCCACCACAAAATTGCAGCCATCTTGGATTTCTCGACATGTTCCCAATCCATACCCAGAGTACTATACCTGTACCAAATTTCATAACTGTAAGTGAAATATTATGGTCACAATGGGCAGTTCAAGAATGAAGAAAGATGGCCGCCAAAATGGCCACCACAAAATGGCCGCCATCTTGGATTTCTCGACATGTTCCCAATCCATACCCAGAGGCCCATACCTGTACCAAATTTCATAACTGTAAGTGAAATATTAAGGTCACAATGGGCAGTTCAAGAATGAAGAAAGATGGCTGCCAAAATGGCCACCATAAAATGGCCGCCATCTTGGATTTCTTGACATGTTCCCAATCCATACCCAGAGTCCCATACCTGTACCAAATTTCATAACTGTAAGTGAAATATTAAGGTAACAATGGGCAGTTCAAGAATGAAGAAAGATGGCTGCCAAAATGGCCACCACAAAATGGCCACCACAAAATGGCCACCATTTGGATTTATCGACATGTTCCCAATCCATACCTAGAGTACTATACCTGTACCAAATTTCATAACTGCAAGTGAAATATTAAGGTCACAATGGGCAGTTCAAGAATGAAGAAAGATGGCTGCCAAAAAGGCCACCACAAAATTGCAGCCATCTTGGATTTCTCGACATGTTCCCAATCCATACCCAGAGTACTATACCTGTACCAAATTTCATAACTGTAAGTGAAATATTATGGTCACAATGGGCAGTTCAAGAATGAAGAAAGATGGCCGCCAAAATGGCCACCACAAAATGGCCGCCATCTTGGATTTCTCGACATGTTCCCAATCCATACCCAGAGTCCCATACCTGTACCAAATTTCATAACTGTAAGTGAAATATTAAGGTCACAATGGGCAGTTCAAGAATGAAGAAAGATGGCTACCAAAATGGCCACCACAAAATGGCCGCCATCTTGGATTTCTTGACATGTTCCCAATCCATACCCAGAGTCCCATACCTGTACCAAATTTCATAACTGTAAGTGAAATATTAAGGTAACAATGGGCAGTTCAAGAATGAAGAAAGATGGCTGCCAAAATGGCCACCACAAAATGGCCGCCATCTTGGATTTATCGACATGTTCCCAATCCATACCCAGAGTCCCATACCTGTACCAAATTTCATAACTGTAAGTGAAATATTGAGGTCACAATGGGCAGTTCAAGAATGAAGAAAGATGGCTGCCAAAATGGCCGCCACAAAACGGCAGCCATCTTGGATTTCTCGACATCTTCCCAATCCATACCCAGAGGCCCATACCTGTACCAAATTTCATAACTGTAAGTGAAATATTAAGGTCACAATGGGGAAAAACCGTGGTTTACATCTGGTTTGTGGTTACTTGTTTGTGGTTACTGGTTTGTGGTTACTGGTTTGTGGTTACTGTTTATGGTTTCACCTGATCCATTTACAGCTCCTGTATTAACCGGCCTCCGCTGTTAGGCCGGTTAAAAATGACAAAGACACCAAAGATGACACAAGCACCAAAGATGACACAGGCACCAAAGATGATATAAACACCAAAGATGACAAAGACACCAAAGATGACACAAACAACAAAGATGACACAGGCACCAAAGATGATATAAACACCAAAGATGACACAAGCACCAAAGATGACACAGGCACCAAAGATGATACAAACACCAAAGAAGACACAGGCACCAAAGATGACACAAACAACAAAGATGACAAAGACACCAAAGACGACACAAGTACCAAAGATGACACAGGCATCAAATATGACACAGGAATCAAAGATGATACAAACAACAAAGAAGACACAGGCATGAAAGATGATACAAACACCAAAAATGACAAAGACACCAAAGATGACACAGGTATCAAAGATGACACAGACATCAAAGATAATACAAACACCAAAGAAAACGAAGATGACACAGGCACCAAATATACAAACATCAAAGATATGACACAAGCACCAACGATGACACAGGCACCAAAGATGATACAACTAACAAAGATGATACAAACACCAAAGATGATACAAGCACCAAAGATGACAGAGGCACCAAAGATGATACAAACACCAAAGGAAACAAAGATGACAAAGACACCAAAGATGACACAGGCATCAAAGATGATACAAACACCAAAGAAAACAAAGTTGACAAAGACACCAAAGATGACACAAACAACAAAGATGATACAAGCACCAAAGATGACAGAGGCACCAAAGATGATACAAACACCAAAGGAAACAAAGATGACAAAGACACCAAAGACGACACAGGAATCAAAGATGATACAAACAACAAAGAAGACACAGACATCCTGAGGCATGAAAGATGATACAAACAACAAAGAAGACACAGGCATGAAAGATGATACAAACGACAAAGAAGACACAGGCATGAAAGATGATACAAACACCAAAAGAAACAAAGATGACAAAGACACCAAAGATGAAACGAGCATCAAAGATGATACAAACGCCTAAGATGACACAGGCATCAAAGATGATACAAACACCTAAGATGACACAGGCATCAAAGATGATACAAACACCAAAGATGACACAGGCACCAAAGATGATACTAGCACCAAAGATGACACAGGCACCAAACACTGGGGCTAAACGGATAGGGCGACTGCAGTTGCCCCATCTTTCAATATAGAGGACCTAATTTTAGCTGAGATGAATCACGTTGATTAAAGTATTTGCAAACATAATAAAAAAAAAATTAATATAAAATATTTAGTCTTGATCGAGTTGATTAATGAAAGGCTTGGATATTGTGGCACTGGCATGAGTCCTAAAACCTGTAAAGCGGTATTGAAATCATATTGCAAATGATTATACAAGAAGGTATATCGACTTCCAAATTTGATTGATCTGTTTTTTGGCACAGAATCAAGGCTTTGAAAGCTGAAGGGATTTGAACCATAAATTGACAACACCATAGCCAATGTTCATGGCATTATGATATTGTATATTCAAGTTTATAAACTCTATATCTTTTAACAGTTCAGTAGATTTAGGCAGTATTTAACTTCGGAGTTGTTTTGAGCGGTGTCATTGCTGGTTCCATCATGGACTGAATTTTTTTATTCCAAGGCAAATTCTATCTTCTATCCAGGCTAGACCCTAGGAGCCCCTAGGTTCATCATCCTGGGTGAGTGAAACTATGTGAGAATTTTGTAATTATTTTTTTTGGTAAAATGAAATTTATTCCTTTATCATGAAATTATTAAAGTTTTGCAAAAGTAAAGCAAAACTGCATGATGTATATTTGGTATAGCATTAATAGTTTCCATGAAATGATGCCTGGTCAGCAGGGGTGCCGGAAGGAATCGCGGGCGGCAGGGGCGGTCAGATAAAAAAGGGCAAATCATATTCGCACCAATTTTGCATGACGAAATTTAGATAGAGAGTCACTAGCAATTTTGAAAATATAGTTACTAATTGGAGCCTAAAACTAATAAAATAAGGCCTAATTATTTTTTTCTTAAAGATCTGAAGGGCACCCTTGCCCCCCTTGGACAAGGGCAGGAGGGGCAATTGCCCCCCCCTGTTCCGGCACCCCTGCTGGTCAGTGGTCAATTATAATGTAGGAATAAACAAATTAAATATCTAGATCATTCAACAGTTTCAACTGTGCGACATGATTTTAAAAATCTTTTTTTGGCACAAACTATAATTGTGTCGTACACATATTAAACACTAATCCATTGTAGTAGGCCTAATCATGAATCAAAAATTGTTATTCAAGAGACATAGCCCAACTACATACATAGTGTGAGGCAAAAATTGTAAATTTTCAATGCAGATGATGAAATTTTTAAGCATAAATATGTTAATTACTTTTTGAAAGAGTATAATTTCTTGCTAAATTATGTATCTTTTTTTAGGAAAATGAGGAAACAATCGGCCGACATTCAGTATCCTCCTTGTGATGACAGAGGAACCGAAGAAAGCTTATCATCTCTCGATTTCTCGCAAGCATTTCAAACAACACAACTGGGAAATGCTTTATGTTACTCTAATCCAATGGAACAAAAGAAGTTAGAAAGACAAGAGGTCACAATTGACAAAGCAAAAAGAAGGAAAGAAAATACACTCTTCCTCAACCAGAGGACGTTCTTTGTCAAGCAGGTAATTGTAATTTCCACCAGAGGGCAGCTCATGTTAAGTTAATGTGTTCAAATTTAGGTGATGATTTAGAACAGGTCTATTTCGGAAAGTTTTGAAAACGCAATAGGCCGATATTGTATTATAATATAATGTAGGGATCACCCTTCGATTCAAATGAGCAATTGTGAGATTCTGGTATTTTTAATACCCAATTTAAAGTCATAAAATATTAGGTTTAGGCTACATAGTTCAGGTTATCATGATTTTTGAAACATTTTCGATTTGGAATTGATACACTATTTTAGTTTTCCTTTACAATTTTCAGGTTTTCACAAAGGGATTTAACATCCGTCATTCAGAAAAAAAGCAAGAAGCTGCAAAGAAAGAACGAGAAGACGAGGATGTCGGAGAAACTCAAATAGAACAAGCAATAGGAGAGGAGAATGAGAAGGAGGCTACGGTTGGCCCCAGCTACGCAAAGAAATATATCTCACGAAGCCAAACGGTTGGAAATCTCGAAATATCAAAGGTGGAAGACAAAGATGGCGGCAAATTAACATCAAATCAGAAATCGCAAAGTAATCTGGATTTAAAGTTAGAAGCTGATTTACCCCTCGCCCCACAGCCAGTGTTATTGCCAAAGCTTAATTCAAATAGTAATTTTGGGCGAGGGGGTTTTTTCGCCCCTGCAGAAGATGATGTCCTCAGTCTGCCAGAAATAGAACGCCCCTCTTCAATGACCCCTGGTGTGGATTACTTGCAACTTGGCAAACGAGACAAACGTACAATCATAACTTTACGAGGGAGACCCACTGATGAGATATTTCCGAAACTAACATCCCTGGTAATAAAGTATCATTCTGGAGACGCAGAATCTGAAAATGAGGCCGATTTCATCAAACATCCCCAAAAAGAGGCTCAAGTAAAAAGACAACCAACCAAAATCCGGATCACTCCTCTCAAAGAGTTTGACAGCGTAAAACTCTATCAAAAGCTCACTAATAATCTACCTTCAAGCTTACTAAAGAAAGCAGAACAACAGATTCATGAACTAAGCAACTCGGAAGGTCATTACGAAAGAAAGCAGCAACTCTTGGAAAAGAACCGAGAAGCTTCTTTAGCGGTTGTGCAAGAAGACCCCAGATGGCAGAAGTTGCAGAACACCCTCGGAGAAACTCACGGGGTCGGGTTAAGATGGCGCAAAATTCCCGGAGGGCAACAATGGATTATTATTTAAGAATTTCAACTGTAGTTTTATTGCAGGGAAACTGTAACCCTATAAATGCATTTGTTTCTTTCCATTCATTTAGTATGAGCAAGATAGTGAAGACAAAAATTGACCTACATATGCCTACAAGCTGTCAAAAAAATATTGTGGAATTTACTTTCAGTTTCTATTCACTTAATACAACAATGATATTCACATGCCATATGTTGGGACATTTTATAAAAATTTTGTATTCTTTGAACAATCTGGAGGAACTTGATATTGGAAAAACATTAAATTTTAAACCGGTTAAATCTTCATGAAATCCAGAACACTAGTTCATCAAGACAAACAGCTCCCTCTACAAAAGATGGAGGTTGAACTGCCCTGGCTTATCCCGGGTATACCAGCAGCACTTCAGTCATCGGTCTCTTCTGCTGTAAGCCTGTAAAATACGCAACCAGCCCAAAGACACCTGCAAATCATTTCTTTTGGACTCGTCTACTTGTTCACAATTTCATGAAAATCACATGCCAAATAGGTCCTGTTGACATTTTCATCGAAGGGAAATGCTTTTGGAAATTGTTCCATCATGGTGCATGCATATCAACCTGGAAGATACAAGAACCTCATAGGAGATAAAAAGACCGAAGACGCATATGCTAGACTAGATTCTCCTCCTTGCAACACTTCATGAAATTCACTTGCTATGTAGATATCTGATAAAACATCATTTTCATAAATATAATGGAATGTATTCTTCAGGCACAACCAGGGAAGATCAATCGGACATAAAATAACAGGTGCACTCCAAATTTGATGAATTCAAATGCCAAAAATAGCTGGACAATTTCATCAACTGATCAGGCCACTCAATATATTAATTTCTAAACACTGCCCAAGCTGACAGTATTATAGGAGAGCGCCCCTGATCATACAAACCCATTCCTTTCACATTCAGAAGACAAGATTCGACTTTTTACCAAATTTGATGAACTCACATGCCACAAAAAGCAGGACATTTTCATAAGAAGTACTTGCGAATTCCCATTAGGCCACACATAACTGATCTTTAGCTTCTTGGATCCTCTCAAGGCACTTTTTCTAGGTCGGTTTGTAGAAAAAAAATTTTTTATGTCAAATTATTTATTTTTTCCCATCGGCAGGAAATCTGTGTCGGCGGGACCGCGAAGCTAAGAATCAATAATGTGTGGCCTTACTTTAATTATGCATTTTTAAGTAACTTCGCTTGTAAGTTTCAACCAAATAAATACCAATTTTTTTGTCACTCTTAATATAAATTTATTCTTTTTACAATAGTTAGGGAATATTCATAACAGTTAGCGGGACAATAAAATCTTCAAATACGTGCATATATTTCAATATACACAAAACTAACTTCACATTGAAGATCCATACATTATATTTAACCCTTCTACAGAACACCTACATTTTCACACTCAGTGTGTATGTATTTCAATAGAACACTTAACTGTCTCCTGCCACCAGAGGTCTCTCTGCAACTAAGTCAACCCAGACCAATCTAGTTCCGGTCTGTATATCAACAGACAAGCAGGGAGTACTGCTTTCTGAGCTCTGATTGGTTGAGAAAACAATCAAAAGTGACGTCACCGATTGAGAAAAGTTTTGTGACCTAAGGCCATAATATGCAGTGGAAACCAGATTGACCCAGACTCGTTCCCAGAACTGGTTTTCCAGGTATTTATTTTAGTCTGCATGAGTAAATGTTGCGTTAACAACTACCGCTATTAAGAGATAGTGAGTTTGTGTTTTACGCTCCATCTAGTCCATCAGCACCAGTGTGAGCTATTTAGAGACACCCCGCTATTAGATAAATCCTTGACAATGACTTGGTTGCAGCGCACTCTGTTGGAAGGAGACAATTTAAATGAATTCATGATAAATGCATCTTTTTCTTTATGAAACTTTGTGAGATAAATTTCAGATTCGCTAACTACTGTAATTGTCCGTAAATAGCAGTAATAACCGCACATTTCATAAAAGCATTATTAATCAAAAACAGAACAAAATGTACATGAGATGAAAATGGAATTGTAGAATTACAAGAATATAATCCAGGATGAACGAATGATGACGACAATGAAAACAACTGCACACCTCATTTCTTCGCCGGAGGTCTGAAATAAAAAGATTTTTTAGAAGTCAATATTAATGTTTAAAGGCTGGAGTGAGTTTGCGTTTTACGCTCCATCGGCACCAAATTTGGCTATTTAGAGACTGACGGATGGATGACTGGGGCTTTACGATCTGCACTCATGCACTCAGAGGGCAAAGCAGGACAGACGGGGGGTTACAGCTACGAGGCAAAGGATGATTGAAACTGCTGTCAAACAAGTGGTTCAGCTAACCCAGACACAGATGGAATCAAACCTAGTGAACAAATTTTAAAGTCAGAAGAGCTGTTCTCCATGGAAGTCTATTAGCTCCACAATCACTATTATACTCTCGGGAATATTATGAGTGTGTAAAAGGAGACCGATGTTTGTTTGTTTGTGTTTTACGCCTCTGCAGCACCTTCATGGGCTATATCGAAAACGGAGACTAATAGCGAGAATTACATCAACATTATTCTCAATAGCCATTGCTAGGAAAACCAGTCTATTCAGAAAGACCAGAGTTGCAGTAAAATCCAGTTTTCAAAAGTCATCACACTAACTTCAATAAATGTAGGCCTAGACTATTTTCATTTTGGGCATTGGGCCTAGCCTTCTCAAATATGCATCCAAGCAGCATCACAAAGGGTACAATTATATTGCATGCATTAATAACTCCTCACCTGTATTGTCCGACCACTACGGCGTGATCTCTCTCATATGGCTCCAACGTCAACTGTTCTCGTGGTTTGATCATTTCTTTCCTCAATTTTTCAACCTCACCAGAAAATACGGCTTCTGGGGCTGCTGTTGAGTCTATACAGTTGGCCTGCAAACAGACAAAAGATTTATTATTCATCATTCTTAAGAACCCAATTCAATTCAAATTTAACAGCAATCAAGTTTTCCTGTTGGGATACATGATTAGATCTAAACCAGTAGACATTGAATTTAGTCTACGAATACCAATTTTTCAATAAAATATGCCTTGGAAAGTTGAAGACATATAGTGCATAAAAAAAAAAAACACGAACCACCGTCTGATCACCATAATAACGATCCATACCCAAATGGTATATAATGACCAAGTGAGACAGGACAGTGACAATTCAATTAATCCATCAATGAATAGACAGAGTAGTACCAACCTTAATAGAGATGACGACATGGCCAGTGTTTTTCAAGAAATGATGAGCGTTAAATGCAACGATACGGGCCTGGTCAGGTTGAGCTACGTCAGCGAAGATTGTGTCTACCATTCCTGCGAAGAGAAACATTTCAGTTATAACTTGTGACAGTGGTATCAATTTTAAGAATATTTTGAAAGTATAATTAGGGTCATACACATTAAGATTGTCTCTGAAATAAAGAGCGTTTTGAAAATATAGAATCTTATCCGATTTATACGCCTCATTTTCGGGTTCTAATATGCATTTTCGTCAGTCAGAACTTAAAACCCTCAAAATTTGAGCCCAACAAAATATATAACCGAAATATTTACTTTGATAGTCAGATAATATGTTATTTAAACAAAAGCAATTAGTATCATTAATTGATGTTAATGTCTCCACTCTTTAGCCCCACCTTTCATCATAATAAATTACTAGGGTGGGTTTCAGTAGAGCGGATTATACATTTTTAACTCAGGCCGTTGTCAATGTCAGGATGACCCAGTAGAGGTTCATTTCAAACAATTTCTAATTTTTCTAGTGTCTTATTGGCGGATGGATGATTAAGGCTTTACGTCCTGTATTTTACGCACTTGGTAGGCCAATTAGGACAGGGGACACGGCAATGAGGTGCAGGATGATTGAAACAACCATCCAACATAGGCCCAGATGACCCTAGCAAGGGCTGGATTCAAACCGTGAACCAAGCGATTGGCATCCCACCACGTTACCACTATACCAACCCCCCACCCTTTGATAGACAAATAATACTTCATTTCAAAGCAATTACTTTCATTAGCTAATATAAATGTCTCCACTCGTTAGCCCCACTTTTCATCATAATAAATTACTCGGGTGGGTTTCAGTCGAGTGGATGATAATTTTCCTGACAGTTACATCGAGCTGAGTATGGTATTTGACTCAGACCGTTGTCAATGTCAGGGTCACCCAGTAGAGTGTCGTTTTATGAATTTCTACTTTTTGTAGACTCTCTTTATCTTTAAATAGGTTATATGACCAACACTAGAGGGAGCAGTCTTATAACAAATGAAATTTGAAAGATCAATTTGCCAGAAATTTAAAAGCTATGATGTTGTGAGACGCACCAACTCTTGAAATTATATTTATGACTCTTTGAGAGTCTTATCAGGACCCCGCTAACGTATAATACTACTATATTACCTAAAAGCTTTTATGACAAAATAAAATAAATTTCACAAGCACTTACCAACCAGCATCCTGTACTTGTAAGGATGTCTCGCATCCTCAATGATGGGAATGATATTCGTTCTTTTCTTTGCTACGTTAATTAAGTCACGGCCGCTTCTGTGTGAGAACTCTACTGCGTATACAAGACCCTCCTGTGAACAGAAAAGATTATTGATGAAACATTATGTACTCAAACAGTGAAACAAGAACCCAAGGGTTCAAAATGGAGGTGGCGGAATTTGTTAAGAATAGACAATTTCTGGACCAATCAGAGCCAAGTAGGTTGGCCTGTAGGGTAATTAGAGAAATGCAGGGGAAGGACAATCATCTACTAATTTTTGCACTCAGCCAATAATTCTTTAGTCTTTGCATGAAAGTAACTCCCTATACAGTGCAGCCTCCATATATCGCGCCTCTTTATATCGCGAACCTCCGTATTTCGCGGCAAACCCATGTCCCCCAACTGAAGACTCATTTGATTCACTTCAAAGACCTGTGATTGCATCATCGCGTGCATGCGATCGTCGCGCTTGAGTGATTCGGGCTTGTCAGTGAATCAAAGCCCAAGCCTAGATCAGTCAATCAGGACGGACATAATTGTAATCAAGAGGCTGGTGACACTAGCTCTTCTTTACAATGGCTCTTGATACTCAATAGACACGGAGGTGTGAAGACCATTATTGATAGAAGTGCAATCAAGTTGATTGGTATCAAGCTGGAGCCAAGCACAACACTTCAATGTAGCAGACCCTTTAGATTTCTCCAATACATCCATATAATAGATTCACCTTTAATGATAATCATTCAAATAAATAATTAATTTTAAGACAACATTATCTGGAATGTCTTGAGAAAGTATCATTACACTATGCTAAGATTATTTGAAATAGCTGATGTTTATTTATACACAATGAGTCCTAATGCCAACTACGCTTAATTGCCATCAGCAGCATGACACCCTTTCATTGTCAATGAACAAAGCCAAGTGTCTTAGACCTGATTGCCATTAAACAGCTGTCCTTTTGACAGGGTATATTCTGATTAAACTGCCATATGATTATGCAATCAAGGCATTGCCACAGTGATAGTGGCAACAGTGCTATTCAGCAATGACGGCGACATTCCGGTTGAATGCACATCGCCGTAATTCACTCTAATGGCCAGTAGGGGGCACTGCAGCAAACCGCGAAATAGAGAGGACCTCTGATACATCGCGGAAAGCAAAGTATGTCCCCCAAGCACCGCGAAATAAGGAGGTTCCACTGTATTGCTGAGACCTGCTTAGTTCCCTACTATCATGTCAATAAAGATCTCACTTAATAATATGCTGCTCTTTACACCAGTCAATCGACATATAATACCACAACTCATAAATTCGGCACAGACACTTCACTTCGAGTGAATTGTGAAAAGGCCCTAATTTGGATTATATGTATTTCAGCGCTCAAACTCTTTCAAACCTTACAGAACTATAACCTCTGTCATATTTCAATTGACAATTGTAATACTTACAGGACCAACAATATCAGCTACGTGACTGACGGTAGTACCAGAGGCTGCTCCTAAATACAGAACTTTGGATCCAGGCTTGATGTGGATGTCTTCAACACCTCCCAAGATGGCTGCTGCTAGCTTAGATCTGAAAGGGTTCCACGCTCTGTACTCAATCTTGGATCCGTCTTCCTGTAAATAAAAAGTCAAATCTTTAATTACACATCTCTCAAAACGTGAAGAGTAAAGGGTTATATACCTATTAAATACTCTGGAAAAAAGTTAGGCTCATACAGCTTTGAAAATGAAATTTGTGGGCAAAGCAAGTAAGTTTTGATACAAATAATGAGTTTCATCAAATTTCAATGGTCAATAACATTTTCGACTGTACACCAAGAAGTTTCCAAGAAATTATCTTCAAATATTTACTAATGGCGAAGGTAATTTTCCCTCAAGAGACAATTTTCTGTTTCCGTCTTTAACTTAGAAATGAAATACGGTTTGTAATGTTAGTCTAAATGACCAATTTATGGATTTTATTTTCACTATTCATCGACACGGAGAATTAAGGATCTGCACTTGTGTGGTTAATGTATTCATGACAATACGCCTACAAGTGATTCTTATGCCATTACAGGTCAGATTTAACATATAAAGTTTCAAGAATCTAAATCTGATTCAAATGTGAAATTGACAATTATATCCCCACCTCCACTGCGATCTTCTTCTCTCCATACACAGTTTCTCCAGGCACCAAACTGAGCGTCACCAGGGCGTCTTCTCTTCCACTCCTGGCAATGAACACTCCAGAGTGACGATGGGGCTCCACTGCCATGGTCTTGCCTCCCCTCATTCCACCTAAGAAGAAATAAGCGTTATTAGACTTACAAGTTACATGGTACATTATTCTGATGACTTTTAAAGATAATCTTATTCACATAGTTGTGAACAGTTAAGTTAAGGAAACATTCAACAATTGGAAATAAGTTAAAAGACAATTTATGCATTCTCAGTTCAGTCAAAACAGATTTATTTCAAGTGACTTCAATCCCAACTTGTGGGACTTCAACAAAATCACTTTGAATTCTAAAATAAATTTATTTACCTCTTCCTCCACGGCCACCTCGACCTCCGCGTCCTAAAAAGAAGAAAAAAACATTTATGAACCAACCAAGTCCGGCGAAATTTCAAAAATTATGAAGAGTTTTCGCAACGACTTAAATGCTGCACCTTCAGACCATCTATAGATTTTTGCACCTATTGCAAATATAAACTATAAAAAAATATTTGGTGAAAACACTCCTGTGCTCCATATCATCCACCATGACGGTCAAACTTACTTCAGGAAAGGTTAATCTTCAGATGCGTGACTTCATTAAATTTTAAGGGTTTTTGGCAGTGGCGTATTTAGGGGGGGGGGGGGCCATGGTGCCAAATTAACATGAGAGATAGGAAACGCCGCGGAGCGCCCCGTATTCACCCCATGTAATGGCCCCCACAGGCCATTTCTAGATACGCCCCTGGTTTTTGGTATTTACGATAATCAATAAATCATTTATTTTTCTCACCTCTGTCTCCGCCTCCTCGTCCTCCAAAACCGCGTCCTCTTCCACCCCTATCTCCGAACCCTCCTCGGCCTCCTCCTCTTCCACCCCTATCTCCTCCTCTTCCTCCAAACCCTCCTCTACCTCCACCAAAACCTCCTCGGCCTCCTCCTCCATAACTGCCTCGGCCTCCACGGTCTCCTCCTCCTACTCCTCTGAAGCCTCCTCGGCCGCCTCTATCTCCTCCTCTTGGACTGAATCCTGAAATTGTAAATATATTCTCATCAATTAATTAATTTAAGAAGATGATACAAAATAATGGAAGTTTAAAAGTATTATTTAGACAAGTGCATAATTTTAACGTAGGCTTTGATATGAGCATGATGCCATCAATAAATAGCTTGCTTTCAGTTTTATGACTGACAACCCAGGGCTACAGTTTTCACAGACAGCTTGCTCAATCATTTGATAGAGTTGCAAGCTGTGGTAAGTAATAGTCTGAATTCTATTGATTCAAAGATCAATGAGGAAATATATATTTACACTAACAAATTGACAATACACAAAATTAATGTCATTAGGACAATACACAAAGTTTATGCCAATGCCTAATAATTTGGTTTATTACAACAGGTGCATCTTCAATCTTCAATCTTCAATGTGTAGTCCCTAAGTGGCTTGTAGCCGTCCTGGGAATTTATGTGATAGTGGCGACAACAGGTGCGTTAGAGGGGTCTTCTTCTTTTTTTTTTTTTTTTTCTTTTTCTTTTTTTTAAACAAATGGAAATAAAAGGAACCAAAAAAAAAAAAAGTGCATAACTGTCTTATCAGCATAATGACCACGTATTGTTCACTCTCTGCCAAGCAAGTGGTGTAATGTGCTTGGTCAGGTTGACTCTAAATGATTCTGGGCTTGGGGCATTGATGACTTGAATGGGGATGTTATTCCACAAGCGAATGGCTCGAGGGTAAAAACTGTTATGATATGCAGTAGAGTGTAGTCCTTGAATGTGCATATATTTGTCTGGATGAAGTTGGGAAGGTGAAACACTGGCTGGGAACGGCATCTGTATGTGGTGGTGTTTGATTTTGTAGAATGTGACAAGGTCACTCACTGCTCTGCGATGTTGGAGACTTAGCCATTTAAGATTGTTACTGATTTGGTGGCTTAAATTTGCAGTGGCGTTATATTCGTAATTATTCAAGATAAACCTGGCTGCTCTCCTTTGAACTTGTTCTAGCATGTAGATATTCTTTGTAGTGTGCGGGTTCCAAGCTGGGGCCGCATACTCCAGGTGGGGCCTTACAAGGGAGACGTAAGCTTTTTCCTTAGATGTTGATGTGCACATATGGAGATTCCGTCTGCATAAATTTAGCATGGTGGTGGCTTTTTTGCTAATTTGGATCACATGGTCATTAAAGGTGAGTTGATTGTCTAGAATTACTCCGAGATATTTATCCGATGTTATGGATTCTAACGGTGTGTCCTTCATCAGGTAGGTATGGCGTATGGGGTTCTTTTTCTTGGTAATCCTTAAAATCTTGCATTTCGCGACATTAAATCTCATTTGCCACTTTGCTGACCAATTTTCTAATTTGTTGAGATCTTCTTGTAGGCGTTGGCAGTCTTCGATTGAATCGACCCTTCTGTAGATGGCGCTGTCATCAGCAAATAATCGGATTTTAGAAGTAATGTCTTTTTCTATATCGTTTATGTAAAGCACAAATAGTAAAGGGCCTAGGACCGTACCCTGTGGGACGCCTGATGTTACATCTTTAATTTCTGATTTTGAACCATTTACAACCACTTGATGTTGTCTGTTAGTGAGGAATTCTCGAATCCATCCTTCGTTTTTTCCTGTGATGCCGTAGGACTTTATTTTCTGGAGTAATCGCTGGTGAGGGACGGTATCAAAGGCTTTGCTGAAATCTAAGACCAGAACGTCTACCTGGTTTCTGCCTTTGTTTAGTTCACTGGTCCAGTCGTCCACTGCGCTAACTAGTTGTGATGTGCATGATAGACCCGTTCTGAAGCCATGTTGTTGGTTGGTAACTATTTGATGTTGGTTCAAATGTTCCCACATTTTCGATACGACTATATGTTCCATCAGTTTGCAGGGGATGGCTGTGAGGGAAACAGGCCGATAGTTTTCCGGTAGGCATCTTTGTCCCTTTTTGTATATGGGGCAGACTGTTGCTTGGCTCCAGGATGATGGTAGGATGCTTTGGTTGTAAGACTGTGTGAACAGGTGTTGGTATACAGGTGCAAGTTCTGCCGCATTTTCTTGAAGAAAGCGGGCTGGAATTTCATCGGGGCCAGATGCTTTATGTGGTTTGACATTTCTGAGTAGTTTTTCGATGCCTATTGTTCCAAATGTAATCTCTTGCATGTCAGGGTAGGCTTGTACAGGGTCAGGTATGTTGTCTAGATTTTCTTTGGTGAAGACAGCACATTGAAAAATCAATGGAAAATTTGTTGTAGTAGTAGTAGTAACGGTTTTCCCTCGGTTCACGTAGAGGGAGGGATGTGCCACTGTTAATGATTGTAGGTGATGACAGGGGTGGAGGGAACTGATTAAGGTGGGAAATGATCATGAGGGCAACAAGACTGCCCAGGGATGGCTGGACCAAGCAGATATGAAGGGGCAAGGCAGTGAACAGAAGTCTAGCGGGCCAAATACTGCAGATAATTTAGGTATTTCCTTGACGTTTTTGCTTCAAATAATGAAAATAACTATGTCAGCAATGAAGTACCTCTATGAAACCTACATGGAAGTTAGGCTGACTTTCAAGAATGTCAATAGAAAAAGTTAGGTCAAGATACTTCGTTGCTAACAGCCTCCATTTTGGGCCCTTTGACAGCCATGTGTGCGAATTTTGGTTGATTTTCTCTTCTTTTTGGCCTAAACATTGTACTTGTAAGGTGTCAGCAATGAGGTACCATAATGAAATTTATATTAAAAAAATTATAAGTTTCAAAACAATCATAAAAATTAAGTTTGGTTGTTGTACTTCATTGCTGACCCCCCTCCCCCTACAATTTAGACGCATTTTTGGTGATTTTCTCTCTTTTTGGGCAAAAAAATATTTTTCAAGTGTTAGAAATAAAGATGAAACATTCTAGCTTATATTAAAAAATACCTAACCAAATTATCTGACAAATCATGTTTTGACCATGTGCTTCATTGCTGACCTCCCCCCCCCCTCCCTTCAATATAGATGCATTTTTGGCACTTTTCCCTGTTTTGGGGCAAAAAAAAAAATTAAAGTTACAATTAGGTATACCATTCTTGTTTATATATATTAAAAGATTCCTAAGTATCCAAATTATATCTGCTGAACCTCCCCCCCACTCCCCTCCCAGCCACAATTCAGGTGAGTTTTGGTGGCATCAGTGCTCTCGCGAGATTCGTGTCTAAATCCAAACAGGTGTAAATGTGTGTACTTCTGCCTGAATCTCGCGAAAGCAGCACTATTTGCACAAGATGGCGGGATCAACTTTTCCTTTTGAATCTGTGCTCAATTTTGGAGTTCTAGCTGTCATAAATCAGTGAATAGCCATTGAATTAGCCTGTCGTTTTGCTGGTGAGTGTGGAATATTGTTTTCTTCGAATTGTGCACTATATTTTGTGAAGAGACACAAGTGTAGGCTCAGGAATGCCATGTTAACAGAGCGATATGCAAAATCTACATTTTTCAATGTGGACAGATGAAAATTGTCTAACAAGGGCGTTGGCTTTCGCTTGATCGGTCGCTGCTGGTGCTGCGTCTTTCACTTGGAGCGTTGGGATGTTGTTGCGATCTTTCCGGAGAGACTTTAAATATGACCAAAAGGGCTTCTGGTTTTCTTGGAGGTTTGTATCTACCATGTTGGTGATGTACGTCTGGTGACTCTTTCTGATTTCTTCTTTTACTGTCTGTCTCATTTTCTTGAATTTCATCCAGGTTTCTGGGTTTCTTGTCTTGGCTGCTTGAGCGTAGAGTCGATCTCTTCTTCTCATGGTTTTTCTCACTTCCTGTGCATCACATTTTGCACAAAACCATAATGTTGCAAAAGGGATCATGTTTCTTTCTGATATTAAAATTTTAAAGTGAGGCCTTCTCTGGATCTCTTGGTGGCCCTTGATTGGCGACACCACGTGGTCAGCAAAAACTGAAGCCATGTGCTCATCAAATTTAGTTTACAAACAAAGGGCAAAAACAACACACCAGCTCACGATGCACGATTTACACTTCAAGGAAAATCACTGGACATTTCAGGAACAACTGGGCAATGAAATCCACAAGACAACACACAAATTTTCGATCTTAATTTGACAACTTGGCAAGAAACCACATGGGCCCTGGTTTGCAAAATGGTGGAACTGGAAATATCAACAAGTCAAAGTTGGACGACCTCTCACAACAAATTGCAGCGATAACTCGCTTTAATTTAACGATCAAAACTTCATCCATGACCTGAGCAACATTTTGGATAAATATCACGAGAGATTACGATTTAAAAGTAACAAATTAAAGCATTTTTTCTCACCCGGTCTTCCCATGATGTCAAATGTAAACGCACGTGTTCTCAAATGACGCAGGCGCACTCAGCTTCCGCGACGTGCCGTCAACTTGAAATACAGAATCCAGCAGCGGAACGTGGGAACGGGATTTTAGCGCGGGAAAAAGCCAGTAAGCTAATTTGCTGGCTAAGGGGCCGACCAGACGATAGTTGGGGGGGGGGGGCGTCTATGGACTTTACCCCCGGGACGAACTTTTTTTTTTCGTTTGCGTTGCGTCGACGAACGACTTTCGCATGCTCACTCGCAACAAACTTTTTTATCTGAATTTTAACATTGTCATTATGGTACCCTAGCTACAGGTGGAAACAAACCATTTTTATTTCCATGTGCTGAACAAACTATTTTTTCCAGTGTCAAATAGGAAACAATCTTTTTTTTTCACCAAAAGTCCATAGCCCCCCACCCCCAAAGATCATCTGGTCGGCCCCTAAAAACCCCCAGTAACTCCTAAAATTTAAACCAATAAATTAATGAGTTGAAAAAAACTAAAAATACCCAATTAGCCGAAAAGTGTGTGCCCAGTGGCGTAAACTAGGGGTCTCGAGTGGGGAGCTGCTAGGGTTTTAGGCTATTCTCTGGAGGGATACCACACTATACTAACTCAGTAACTGAATATTTATTAATATTTTAGTCTTAGTCAAGAAGTCCATGTTTGGGGGTACCTGGGGGGGGGGATGGCACAGGTCAAGAATTCCTAGTTACGCCACTGATAATGGGGTGGGGAGCTTTTAAACCTGATGGTTTTACAATTTAATTAGGAATTTTTTAATAGAATCCGACAGACGTACATCACGTATTTCATATTTAACTCAAAGAGTGGGGGTTTTCCTCTATGGTTTCCTGCTAGTAGCCTGCATGCATGTAGTTTCTTCCTGAACTGGTTCAGTTTAAATAGGAAAATTTGATTCATACAGAATAAACTACTCCAAAAGATAAAATTTTCGACTCTGAGATTGTCCCAAAACAAATGCAGGCCTAATGGGAGTACTTTTGATGATGTAAGATTTTTTCATTTTGCTGACATTTAGGGACCGTTCAGAATTTATGAAAAAAAAAAAAAGATCCTGAGCAAACTAGCCCCACAAGGGGTGCCAGAAGGAAACGTGGGCGGCAGGGGCGGTCGGACGAGAAAGGGCAAATCTGATTCACGCGACAAAATTTTAATGTAGCGTCAATAACAATTTTGAATATGTTCTTATACATTTTTGCCTAAATTCACTGTAAATCAAGGCAAAATAATGTTTTTTCTTTGAGATGAAAAGGGCAACCTTGCCCCCCCCCCCACCCAGAGAATCTACCCTAGACGAATCAATCAGAAACTCTGTATTATCATAGATTTACGTCACGAGCGAGATCTATCTGATGGCGTAAGAACCGCATCTCTATGATTTACGTAAGTGAGTCAAACAGCGAAATCGGCCTCATTTGCATAACATGTGTGAAGGCCTGTTTATTGGCCAGCCTTGGGGGTGTGTCTGACTTAATCACTGAAGGCTTTGCTGAAGTGGCCCCCCCCCGACCAAGGGCAGGAGGGGCAATTGCCCCCCCCCGCCCCCCCTGTTCCGGCACCCCTGAGCCCCATTCCAAGACCAACAAGTCTGTCCAAATCAAATGTACTCATTGACATTGATTTGCTATAGCTTTGCTCAGTTGTGGGAGAAACTTCAAAATTTGTCCTTAAAAAAAAAATTTTTTTTAATGATATCAGATGACAATATATTTCAATTAATTTCTTAAACAATTTTATTAATAGGTCAGATACATATGGGCATGCCGAAGTAGAATATCCCCATGCTAATAAATTACTATGCCAGCTCAGGCAGCTGAAGAAGCCCATGGGAGAATGGCGAATGCTCCTGGCGATGTGCCATGATTTCAAACCACTACCTTCATTGGTGGGTGATATAAGCCTGTGGGCTTACATCCTGTATCTATGCACTTTGCTTCACAGAACAGGCAAGGAACGTGACAATGGCTCTATGAGGCAAAGTCAATTCTTGACACAGGACGAATCATCCATCTGACATGGGTTGCGCGGGTCAGATTCCAACCCGGATCAAAGAGGTTTAACAACCACTGAGCCACATCCTTCAGTCTGACGAGCTAGTCAGTGGCGGATCCAGACACGATAGTCTAGGGGGGGCCTGGACGTGCTTCGGAAGTCGCGGGCCCGTGTTATCGCAATTTCTCTTCAAAATGCTATTTATCTCGGTGGTCCAGGGGGGGCCCAGGCCGTTCTAGGCCCCCCTAGGCCCCCCTGTATCCGCCACTGCTAGTGAACCAATGGACAAAGGTCATATCACCCGACACCACGTACGATGAATGAGCTAGGCCCAGCGATGAAAAGAAGTCAGAAAGAAAAAGAAGTAAGAAAAGACAACAAAGAAACTTTTTTTTTTGGAAGAACACATACTTTATCCATTCTTCATAGACATACACACTTTTGTCAGGATAACACTATTTTCCTTGTAATAATATACAATATTTACACAATGTTATTTTAATAATCGCAATAATCGCAATTGACGTGAGGCAACTGCGAGACAATCGCACTTAATCTAGCGTCTATTTGTACAATTTTCTATTGGTTAATATCTCGCAACAGAGACTTGTTTGCGATTGCGCAATTGGTCTCGCAGTACAGCCTCCTCGCAACATACCTTTACAAATCATGCTCACTTAACTTATAATCAAATTCTCTGATAACTCTCAGTTGTGACATTCATATAATTAATGTGTACATGTTATGTGTAGATGTTATATTGTTAATAGAAGTTTTCACAATGTTTTACAAAGACCGAATCCAAGCTAATGAGCTGTGTTATGTAATACTAATCAACCAACCAATTTGTTACAACTATCTTACTATGTTAATATTAATTTGTAATAATTTACTGATAATTTGATCAAAGTGTAAATTGCAAGCCCTAATTTTTTCACATTTGTAACAATTTTCTACAAATTTGTACTGAAGCGGTGTCGAAGTTGTTATGTATGACATCATGCAAGCTAGGAAAGAAATACATTTCATAGAAAAGTCATCATTACTGATTGATCGTGAATAAAATAGCTATGTTCATAACATGTCTGATGATGTCTCAAAATCCACCTTAACACAACCAAAGTGATAATTCCACCAGAAAAAGAAACTTTCTTAATTAACATCTAGATTAACTTTCAGTTTGTAATTAATAATAATAATAACATTCAGTGAATTCTTAAGTCAACACACTTATAAACCAACTAAAATACAGTCCTGCTTCATTGAATTAGTTTTTTCCTTCAGAATAAAATCACTGAGGGGCCAGCCCCGTCATAAATTTACAGAAATTAACTTAAGTTGAGTTTTCCACTAATATGTCTAAACATTGTGTTTTTCTATCAATAAGAAAAATCTGGAGTTTTGAAACTTTTGACAGAGAAGCAATTATCATATAAATATGCTACAATTCAATATGCAGATTTCCCATAAAGAAACCAAGAAACAACTTTTATGAAAAGTTCAATAATCTAATGAAAGTCTAGTATCATCTACAGAGTCTATTGAGTTTAAAGCTGTTTTATGAAATTTATATAATAATAATGAAAGTACTTAAAGTTGTAAAAACCTTCTGCAACCTGACATCAATAACAAAATTTGATTATCCAACTTATTTAATAGTTAACAAACAATTCAAGATATATATCATTAACCATAGAACCTATCTTTAACCAACGTTTGATAACCAATAATAACCAGCCTCGATTACAATTCATCAATAAAACAAACTGCTTATATTTATATCAAGTATATTTCTTAAGGATCGAATTAGAAATTTATTAAATCATAATTTTCAATGAATTTCTATAAAAGTTAAATATTGTTGCCATAGAAATATTTCTATTTACGTACCATCAATTGCCCCAAAAATCTACGCTACATATCTATGCTACAGTTAGTGTCCGCGATTTCTATTGTGATTGTTTGTCGTAATTAACATGCGCATATATAACTAACATGCGCATATCATTATAATATGCGATCAAGCTAATGAGTCATATCGTCTTTCATACAAGTATGTGATTTCTACGAGCAGATACATGTTAATGTCACACGTTTATATCTTGAAGTGACATTTTAAACGTCATTTTATAGTCACAATTCCAATCAGTCGTTTGGTGATTATAAATACTAGCATATTTTACAGTTTACATATTTTTCTTCACACTCATTCGCTCTCCACCTTTTAGTAAGCAAAACATAAAAGAAACTGAAACAAAGAATTGCATTTGACAGCTTCGTAACAACACAGCCTAATTATCTTACAACCATGGTTGCCATGGACACCAATTATGATACATCTCATCTCCATGGCAACCATATAAACATAAAACTCCACGGCATTCCTGTCACCCCTCAGTCAGTACGCCTAATTGGGTCATTACCAATTTATGTCCAATTCAAAAGATACATACAACTCATGATAATTGTAATAAAACATTGTCCAAATAAATATATTATGTATTTTATGCCATAATGTCCCTTCTTGTAAACGTTTTGTCATCAAAAGTTTAAAATGGCCACCTAGATTCAAGATGGCACCTTAATAAAGATGGCCACAAAATTCAAGATGGCCACCAAATTTAAAGATGGCTACCATGAACGAGGCTCAAAAAGAAAGTCACTGTCTCAGCCTTCTATTCCTGATATAATAATACTTTAAAATTTGCACGCCTTTCTAAATTTACAATTCTTTCTCTGGTTACTATGGTAACCTAACTCTATTGTCAGTTTCACGCATTAAGTGTTTACTAAACATTCTTCTGTCCTTGCAAGTGTATGTTGTTTTATGTATAGCAATGTATCATATATTGACAATAGACATAGTATTGACATATAGTGACAATAGTATTGACGTAGTATCGACATGTATTGACAGAAGTAACAGTTGAACACCGAAATGTTCAAAACATTAAGGCAATCTAACAGTCATGTTTCAAAGCTTCAGGCGTCAGCCAATCAGAGAGGAGAACGACGTTTATTTTGGCAAAACACAAGCGAACCATCTTCCTAATTTACTCCCACAATTCCAATTTCCACAGCTTCTTGAGAACTTATCTTTTCAACTTTCTTTCCGTTAATTGTCTGCAGTCGAGAGCGAGGCTAGATCCCGCCTTACTCAGAGTGAGGCTTGCTCATTCATTTTATCTATTTTTAGTTCTGTGTCGTCCCTCAAAGAGTCATAACTTCCAGAACTGGATGGCGACAGTCAAAGGTAACCACGGCAACACAGATTGGTCGGAGCAATTTTTTTTGCGACAACAAAACAATGTAACACTCCGTCACGGCAATCAACTTCCGAATTTCTGAGAAGTTCTTTCATATTTGACATTTGTTTCAAACGTATTTGATGAATTTTCTATCATGTTTTTGCAATTTGTCACTTCGCAATTTGTTGTCCTTTTTGACTTATGTACTTCTCAATGATTTTGTCGACCAACTTTCTCTCAGTTATTGTCATTGCTTGCATTCCCACTTCCCTCGTGAGCAACGAAGTGCCCTCCATCTTCAAGACACTCGTAACGTTACTCGACCAGGCACCAAATGAGCCATGCTATTTATAGAATTCACTCCGCTATTCATTCTCCGATTCCTAGTTGCAGTTAGTCCCACAGTTCTGTTGCATTCCACGGTTCAACGGTGCAGTACGCATATTTACACAGAAATGAGCTATCGACCGACACATGCACAGCACGAGTCATCTCTTTTAGTTCTCTCTCTAAAACCGGGAACAACAATGTTAGGCTTATTTAAGGGTGCGGGCAGCTGTGGGGGGCGGTTGACGTCACGATCGAAGGTTCCCGTTTGAGGTTCCATTTAAGGGCCATCAAAGGTCCTAGAGAAGAGTTCCAGACGTTGAAAGGTTCCATCGAAAGGTTCCACTGAAAGGTTCCGTAAAAGGTTCTCCTTGCATTTGTCACCTACAATTGGTCAACCAAGCCGCCATTTGCAAACACACCCTGGATATGTACAGAGACATGACCTAGTTTACGGCCAATCAGAGACCGCTTCATGAAGGTCATAACCATATAAGGTTGTCACCATATAAGGTCATTGAATCAAAGGGTATAAATAGGCTAAGGGCTTTAACATTAATGGCTGGCAACAGGACTCTGCTGCACACAAACGCCTACCATGGGAGAATCGTCCTCCCCAGTCCTTCTTTGTGTAGAGGAGGTGGTGGTCGTGGGCCCACTGCTGCCCCCCATCTCCCCGTTAGCGCCCCCTGTTGATCCCCCAGGGAAGGGGAAGCTGGCCGCCGAGGCGTGGTAGGCGTGTTGCCCAATCACGGGGTAGGGTAAGGGGTTAGGCTGGACCAGCGTGGGCTGAACGATGCCAGGCTGTTGCTGAATCAGTCCGTGGTGTTGCTGGCGGGGGGCTAAATATAGATTACTGGAGCCGGTCGTCGTGGCAACCAGGTCGGCCGGTTGCAGGTCTTGAGGAGCAGGCGGGCGTGCCACGACCTCCACGGGGGGCTGCATGTAACTGTGGTGCAGACCGGGGGGAGGGTTGATGCCTGGGGGCTGTTGCAAGGGAGATACTGTAGTGGTCGCCACTTGAACGGCGTTTCGCCCCCATCCGTTGTTGCCCCCTCTTATTTGACCGCTCACTAACTGGGCGGGGTGTTGTTGTTGCTGTTGCCGTAGCAACGCATCTGGCTGCTGAGCTGGTAAGCGTCCGCTATTTGGGCCAGCCGGAGACTCGCATTCCATCGACGTCGTGCTTGCGCTCATGAAGGCGGTGCTGTTGTTGTTAGACGCATGGGTGCTGCCACCTGTTGTTGAATTCAAAGCCCCCTGGTGGGCCGAATGCGAATGAGACTGCGGATGCGCCCTCTGTAGTTGGTGAGTGGGGTCACTTCGTGCCCTCCCACTGCCTGGTGCACCTGAAATAGGAAATAAGATACTTCTTAATTCTGAACATTGATCAAAATTCTGCCAGAAACCACAATATACAAGTAACGTAAATGAATAAATCCCAGACATATGAATGTTTAATCATTAAATTTAGACATAAAATACAATTTCTGTTTCTGTGGATTGGTTTGAAGCACATATTTTTCTACCCTCTCCCTTCAGATGTTCAGGTAGCAGAAATTGGAAAAGAAACTTTGGAACTTTTTTTGTCCGAACATCTTTTTAGTTGGAAACTTTCTTGCTGTGCGAAACTTTCAGTTGAACCTTTTTGCAGAAAATTCAGCAGATACTGTTCTACTACTTTACATATTCCTCCAGCAGGTACCCTGCATAATCAGGGCAATTGGCAGCCTATTTTGGTGCAGTAAAAAATTGTTCTTCCTTCTATTAGGTGAAAGCCTGCCCTCATTTGACACGGATACTGCCAAAGAGGGTGCTTTAAATCAAGGAACATCAAGACTGATTTAACTTATAAATTTAAACGCAACAAACGTACCATGGTTTTTTCCCTGTCCACCAGAGGGACTGCCACCTGACTTGTGTCCGGCCGTCGTCTCCATGGCGGGGCTAGTTGAGGAGCTGTTCATCGTATTAGTGCTTTCGTCCGTGGTTCTTTTGAAGAAGTTGTGTTGAAGGGCGTAATACGGCGTGATTCTTGTCTTTGGGTCGTAGTCCAACATCCGAATGATGAGGTCTTTGAATTTCAAATAGTCCGACATGGAATGCCCCGGTTCTCCTGCCCGTCGCCCACCTGGGCCTCCCGTGTCCACTCCTAGGACGTCCTGGAGCTTCCGTGATCCGGCTGGTTTGTACTGCAAAAGAATAACAGGAAATATCTCAATCAAATGCGAGTTGTAAACGTTTGTTTAACGATCTCAATCTCTATGCAGCCTGACTGTCTTACTGCAAAGTTCACTTAAAAATACATTAGCAAAGTTAGGCTTTACAGTCATATTTGTAACAACCGCTAAGTAGACACAACTGCCTAAAATAACATAAATTTTTGATATATTCTCTTATCATTTGAGTGCAAAATTGGAGCTAATTCACGTGCTGGAAAATTCAACACAGCTTCTGGATTTTTTAATGACACACATCAGGCCAAGGACGATATATATACTGTAAATAACCTCATCAAAGTTTAATTCGTTTTAAGTCAATTAATTAATCCTCACCTTTTTGCCGTCCTTTGATTTCTTGGGAATATAGCTTCCGTCGGACAAGAGTTTGTCAAAATATTTCCTCGTTTTTGACCCTTGGTCCAAAATGTGTGCTGGAGGCATGCCCAGCACCTCGACAATCTTCATCATTTGATCAAACTGAAATGAACATAAATATACACATGAATGTAAGATGCTAGATACCAATACACAAAGTTAATTTTTTACCAACTCCAGCTTCCGAAACAAAAGGAGCCATAACACACCGTCCATAGTCTGAGTAGCCAAGGTAGAGTGGAGTGCACATAGCTCAGAAATTGAATAATGACTTTACCCTTATAGCCTTTGAAGTTTTGGTCGCTAATTGGCTTAATTACTGCACAATTTAAAATTTGATATGAATGCAAAAACTTTTATAACCATCAAAATTAATGCAAGTTTGCGCTGACAGCAAAAATATCTGCAAATCCTCAACCTATGTTTTCCACAAAATTGTCCATAATGTCCAACAGAGTTCTTCCAAATATTTTGCTCATTTTATCACAAGAGGGCAGCCCAAGGCAGTGAGACACCACTCAGTCCACAGCAGCCAAAAAGCCCTTGGTGACACTTCTGCACTCAGTTGCCGGGCAAAGGACAACTGCACTTACGACAGGACAGTAACAGACATTTACGATGCAATGAATATAGCAACTTAGCAAGAAACAATAATATTATGCCACCTAGAAACGGCCAATGTTGGCAAAATTATTGAAAATGGAAAATTTCAGAGATTTTGTCATGTCATAATATTGTATAGGGTGGGTGAATCAAGGGCGTTAGTGCTTTATGTCCTGAATTTATGCAGACTCTTAATTGGAAAGATAGGGATAATGCTAATTAGGCAAGGCACACTCTTGGCACAGGATGAAACATCCATCTAACAAGGGTTACTCAGGCCACAAATTGAATTCAGGTCCCAGAAGAGGTCCCTGCATGAAATACAGAAGTATCACAGAGTGACTAAAATACAATTTCTCTAATTTCTGACCTCATTAGAGCCTGCAAACAATGGCTCTCCCGTGTGCATCTCCACTAAGATGCACCCCAGACTCCACATGTCAATTGCCAAGTCATACGGGATGCCCAGCAGCACCTCAGGCGACCGGTAGAACCGACTCTGGATGTACTGGTAGATCTGCAACAGAGAAACATGCATTATTAGAATTCACCTAATTAATTGATCATTGAACTGATAATAAATTGGCCAAATTGCAACAAATTAGAAAGATGAATTAAACGAATAATACGGATCTGACATAAGTCAAAACTAACTTCACAGTGTGTCCAGCTGTGGTTTGATGGCGATAGACTGTTATTTTATAAATGTTTGACTAATCAGCTAAAAGCAGCACCCAAGTCCAGCTGGCATGTTGATTCACTTCCAAACAACACCAAAGAATTTGTGAATTCTTTTAATTTGTCAATTTCAGAAGTTATTCAGCTCAGCCTCACAAGAACAGTCTACAAATTTTAAGAGAGGTGGATGATTGGAGCTTCATGACCTGTATTTATGCACTTGCTAGCTTGTTACTAGTGGTTGGGACAGGAGGAGGACACATCAATGTTTCATAGGCGAACGATGATTAAATTTACGTCTAAAACTTTTAACTTTTTAATAAAATGTATGACCTCTTTTACTGTGTAAATACAAGCATTACAACAGTATAGAGACTATTAAAGTAAGGTTCTTCACTCGTTGGGGGTTGAAAAGTTGAAACAAATAAATAAACAACCTACCCTCTGGCCGAGCTGACAAGACGACCCGAAATCGACGATCTTGATGGCGGACCTCTTGGGGTTACAGAGGAGGATGTTCTCTGGTTTCAAATCACAGTGGATGATGTTCAGTTCCGGGGTGGCCAGGAAGAGAAGGGCCGTGCAAAGCTGTTGGGCGAACTTCCGCGTCAGATTCAGCGACACCCCTCGGAAGTTGGTGTTCCGCAACAAGTCATACAAATTGTACGAGAGCAACTCAAAGACCAGACATAAGTGGTTGCGGAACATGAAGTGGCGTTTCAATTTCACTGCAAGGAGAATGGCGAGATATTGTTAAGATTGAATTGAGAAGACAACCAATTGCAGAATAACAATATATCTATCTATAAAGCGACCTTAAATCCTTTGCTAAATCACTGATTCTCTGCTTTCTCCACATGGGAGATTAATGCATTTCAAACCAACAATCTTCTAAATTTAATTTGCATAAAGCAGAGATAAAAAGCCTTAAAGTTACATTGTATACTGAAAACACAGTAAATTCTTCACCTTGGAAGCATCTATATATAGGCAGGACAAATCGGAGGCTAACGTGAGAATGAAGTCATCCAACATGACTATATTCTAGCCGTAGCATACTAGTGCCAATTTTGGGAGTATTCCACAAAATTGGTCTATTCAAAAGCTAATATTCAAAATGTGCTTTTAAAACTCATCTTTTAAATGTCTAGAAGACCAAGAAGACTCTTTCATAATTCCCTAGAAGATTCATTTATTCAATTAAATTTATTCGTACCTATGTAGTACTTGCAGTCGGTGTCATGCTTATTCATGAGCTCCAAGAGCCTGACTTCCACCTGGGCCTGGTTGAGGAAGGGCTTCTTGTTCTTGATGATCTTGATCGCCACTTGCTCCTGGTCCTCGTAGTCAAATGCCTTGACCACCTGAAAAAAACCCCAGAAATAACTCAAATCTAAACTTGTTCTTTCAATATCATTTAAGGCATATTGTCAGCAGATTTTAATTGGACATAGACGGATGTAAATTAAATCTGATCTATTTTAGCCATAACAATAATTTTATATATTTCTATTGTTACTGATAATAAAGCAGAATTTCAAGGAGTCTGCAAGCCAATATTCACGCTCAAATCAAGATTTACAAAATTCACAATGCACTACAGTTTGCTTGTGACCTAAAAACATTAATACAAGGGTATACCCAAAAGTTTGATTGTATCATTACATGTATGTATACAGGGTGTCTACAGAAAAAGAGGACAGTCACTTTTCTTCTTTTTCACACTCATATAAGCTCAGAAATTGGTGATAAGTCTAACATAAGAATGGATTTGATAGTCAGCCATATTAGGTCTATTGCAAATATGTTTATTTGTGAATTAGATCACTACTAAAGGCAAATTGCCAGCATGATAATGCAAAAGTGCTTGCATTTCTCTAAACTGAAAAAGGTCGTCCTGTTTTCCTCGTTCTTGATGAGAAATTGCTCACCATTTTTGGTGCTTGTGAGAGTAGGCATGATTCATGCGTGAGTAGGGGGACATTTGCTGATGCTCCAGCTGCCGATAATTGAATTTAGGACCAAAAACTTGGTCTTCAACATGGAGTCATCTGATGACAAGAAAATCACAAAAATGTCTGAAATAAACCATTGACCAGAGTGCCGGAATCAATGCAAATGTTTATAATAACATTCTGAAACTAGACAGCGGATGGAATCCGCACCTCCAGAGCTGGATAGTTGGGTTGCCCCCCGTCCCCCTAGGCCAATGTTGTGTTGGGGCAATTGAAAGACCCTGGACATCCCTGAATGAATATGTCTCATAGAGACAGGAAGACTGTGTAGGGCAACACAGAAAGCAATGTCATTGGCTACCTGTTCCTACTAGAATACAATTGAAGCTGATGAGTACAACCTCGAAGGCATTGAACGACAAAGCACCAAAGTACATTCAGACAGTTGTGCAGCTGAAGCCCAATGGGAAACATAACTTTCTAACTGTGGCTAAAATATACAATTAGTATAGTGGGTGCCCCCCTTGAGAATCGCTTGCCCCCCCCCCCCCGATGCCCCCCGCTCGAGACCCCCCAGTGACGCCACTGATTGGAGAGGAGGTGGAAACTAGAAAGGGATAATCAGGGATAGGCAGTAGAAGGAATTAGTACCGGGGAGAAAGCATTGGCCATACAGGAAGGCCCCGAGGAGTAACAGAGAGAGATAATCAAGTAGGCAGGATCTGGGAAGGAGGCAGGGAAGAATTTTGAGATTTCCAGGGTGTTTGTAGAAATTGATATAGAATAGCAGATGCCTGTTGTAATGGAATTGGAGCTCCATATTGCACATAATGCATCTCAGGCTATAAGAATACAGCACCTGGATACTAGGGCTGAAACAAGTACAAATTTTTTTCCCCGGGTACTTGACACCCTCTACCCAACCAAGGTACTTGTTGTTAAATAAGAACATACAGTTTGTCATGTAATCTTGTGGTGAAGGGTGGGATAAAAGTTTATTCATTATAAAGTTTCAGGATCTGTCATCAAAAGTCGTCTGGATAAGGGGTAAATCCACACTTTTAAGGTCACTTAAGGTTATCTGGAGCATGTTTCAGAAACCCAGCATCACCCAACTGGATTGAAAACAGCTGGCATATTGAAATACAGGCCCTTTTTAAAAAAGAACGATAACCCAAGAAGACAAGTTGGCCCCCATGAAGGTAAAAGTGCACAGAGACTATGCTTGAATGTCCAGCTTCTTCCAAAAAATGTCAGCCAATTTGTCACATTTATTAGGCCAGGTATAAATTATAATTTTGATAGCTTCTCATCAACTGGCCCAGCATATTTTGTGCTATGACAAATAATTTTGTTTAGGCCCAACCATAATTTTTTTTTCTATTTAATTAGCCCTTACAGTGGTAAGTTAAACATACATAGGGGCCTATGACAGATGCTTCAATCTCAATGACTAATACATTTGTAGGAAAACATCAAATACTTTATTATTTCGCTGCATAAATCGTATCTCCCTGAACTCCTACTGCAGTAGTGTATTAATAGGCCTACTGTGGTGATAGGCCTACTGTGGTGATAGGCCTACTGTCAAAAATCAAGTCAACATGCACTGTCAATTGCATGCATGCACTTCACAGTCTGCACTGATACAGCAGTCTTGTGTTTCCAAACAAAACACCTTCCCAGTCACTCTCTCATGCTCCCAATGCCCCCAACTCATATCAAATTTCGCCCAGAGTCACTTTATCATCCAGTTCCATGGTTATCTCGACTAATCTGTCAAGTTTGTGACCGTTTGTCACCCGAAGCAGTTCCAAACACACTTGAAACGTCCGCTATCAATGATTTGACAGCGGGCCACTTGCTTTTGTTTATACCTCTGTTGACGCGCATCAATGTTGCGCACGTCAGGTAATGGGCGCCGTGGACTTTGCGAAGGCACGTATAGTCCAACTTTGAGGTCGTCCGACGGACACAGAAACTTCCCAAGTACATCCACAACCTTTCCAGACGAAGCAATAAATCCATGTTGAAGTTACCCAACCGTGCTTTATCACACATAATGTCCGTAACATATCAAATCTCCAGATCGAATCCACTCCATTTTGCTAACATTTTTTGTAGTGCATAACGCACGTGCTCACTTCCGGAAATATCCGATGATTCACGAGGATTGCCGAAAATCACGATTGGACACGACCTCTGGCGAGCAAATTGGATTTGCAGGGAACCAGTCAGGCGACTTCGACCAATCAGATCGCTTCATTTCGGCGGGAACCTGTCAGACTTACGCCAGGCTACGCCGACCAATCACATTGCTGCATTCCAAGGACGCCAACCAATCACATTGCTGCATACCCAGGGCCGAGTTAGACCTAGTTAGAGACCGACAACACAGAAACTTGTTGATCGGCCATGATTCTGGCTCGACACTGTGTCAAAATGCTTCGAAATTCGCGATTTCTGACTATTCTCGGCATTGCGGACATCTATTAACAGTCGTCACAGATAGATCTAGCCCTGATCTATCAGCCACACCACTCTGACCCTTTAGGATGCCGTGTGTGCAGAGGTGGAGGGTGAAATTTGAGGTGTGTTGAATAAATCACTGTATGTCATGTTTACTGAGCGTCGGAAATGAAGGCTGACGGATCAGCTGGCGTAGCCGTTCAATCCTCCTGAGCCCAGTGGGCTCTGGAGGAATAACTTGGGGTGCCATGGTGTCAGACGAGAAACTCTTTTGTTGGCAAAATCATCTTCCTACAAGGTGTAGCACCTGTTCATACTGCGAAGAAGACTCAGGAGGGTCTCAAAACAAGCCTTCTGAGCCAGGTAGAGTGCCACCCCTTGTCTCCTGAGCTGGACCCATTGGATTATTCTGTATGGGCAAATTGGGAGACAGTATCCAACAAGTTATCACAACCCTCGCATTAAAGTTAAAGGCCTCCGCCATGTCTGCATGGGGCAATATGTTCGTGGAAAGCATCAAACACGCTTTTGCATCATTTTTGTCTCATCTGCAGAAAGTTACCACATCAAGGGGTGCGAATAATGGGTAATTTGACTGTTCTGAATATACTGTTCATATACAAATCATGTTTTTGTTGAATAGCGATGCTTGGCACAAAATAAAATGTAAACAAATCCAATTGTGTTGACTGTCCTCTTTTTCTGTAGACACCCTGTACATGTGCATTGTCTTGGACCCAATAAATACTACTACTACTATCACACAATCACAAGCTTGGTCACAAATTAAGGCTTTTCGGCTTTTTTAATTTTTGCCACGTTGCAAGTGATAGGTTGGTCCTACGGCAGTTGCCTATTGGCCACTTCTGCCATTTTTGTATAAATTTAGTTTTTAAAATGCTTTAAGTATCTCTCTGTATAAAACCACCGCATAATGCCATTTTATAATCCTAGAGATCTCAGCTATCTCACCTGGCCGAAGGAGCCCTTCCCAATAAGAGAGTCAATGCAGTATCTCTCCATCCACTTCTCGCCTGGCTTGACGATGTAGTCGTGGTTGTCGTCATCGTAACCGTCATTGAACAACCGCCGCTCCTTCTTGGTGCTGGCGTTGTCACTGTGGTTGGGTTGAGCAGGCCGCTTCTTCTTGGCATAGTAAACCTGAAAAATACACAAGAAATACATGAGATTTATGCCCTGTAAGCATGCACTTTGATAGGCCAACTTGTAGTTCATTTTGGACAGGAGCACGGTACACACTACACAGGCTACCAAATGAAATTTGATGAGCAAATTCCGTTTTTTCCCTGCTTCACTGGACGTTTCCCCTGACAAAGGTGATTTGGGTGGATGGATGATCGAGGCTTTATATCCTGTATTTACGCACTCTGATAGGCCAATTGAGATGAGAGGAGACCACAGCAACATAACACTGTTGTAAGAGGCTAACAGCCATCCAACACAGGTCCAGCATATTTCAGCTTGGAAGGATCGATGATTTGGTTTTATGTCTTGTATTTATGCACTTTAGGGTCAATCAGGTCAGGGGGACACAGCAATTTATATGGAGGCATTAGACAGGGTTCCACAAATTTATTTGTTTACACGTATCACATTTTCAGGAAAGGTATTGTAAAGTATATAATTAAATGAAAATTGCAAAGAAAATTGCACTTATTCTGGTCAGCCCGGTTGATGGCCAATTGAATCTCACTTGTAGACAAGGGAAGAATCCTTACTCAAAGGGTCTACATAAGATCCAATTTTGCACTGTAGATGCTGTGTTTCATTCGGAGACAAAATAACCAATATAATAACGCAAAAATACCAACTGCACTGTTACAGCTGTACTGCTGAAGCAAAAACACAAATAAAGTCTACCCTCGATGCTGTAGGTCCATGGACAACCATTAGGCAAGGCATTTGCCCCACCCGTACACATTTACCCTGATGGCCTAATGAGGTAAACCATATTACCTTCCCAATAATAACAGGTTGCTACAAATTATATATACAGCAAACTTGAGACCAGTAATTTCAATCTTGACCACCAACAAGCTGTTTTAACTTCAAGCATAAATTTTATATTTGTAAATTTGTATTATTTTACGTATCACCAACTTGCATTTCTCTAAATACACCATCCCCATTGCATCTATCTATCTATCTAATCTTTCTCTCTGTCTTTCTATCTATCTATCTATCTATCCATCTATCTGTCTATCTATCCATATAATCTATCTACCTATCCTGCTACCTATAGATTATCTATCTATCTATCTATCTATCTATCTATCTAACTATCTATCTATCTATCCAAATCTATCTATCTATCCATCTGTCTATCTATCTATCTATCTATCTATCGATCTAACTATCTATTGTTACATCTATAGAGTAACAGTATCCACCAAAATATCTATGATCCATCCCAACCCATGCATTGAAGCACACTTATTCTACACTACAGGTATCATCTTGCCTTATTTGTACCTTTAATGACCTTTTGCAGCAGATATGTGATGAATACGTAATAGGACCTAAGAATGGATGCTTTCTTTCACTAGGTCACTGCTCCTATCTCTCTCTCCCAGCCCAGACAGCCCAGAGTGAGACAGGTCTGCCTGTGATGTCTCTTTATGCTGCAGTTTACAGCGTTGCTATGGGAAACCTAACGTTGCCATGGCAACAAAATTACGTCACTAGCCTTGACAACGATGTGATACAGTGACGCCAGTATTTCTATGATGAGGGAAGACATAAGAGAAAGCTGGATTAAGGCTTAATTTATACATCACGACTAAGCACAATGATGTACCTGGACAAGACATTCCATTCTTAGCAATTTAGACAAAAAAAGACAATTTGCAGGAAATAATTTGGAAATGGCTCAAAAGCGTTACCTTTTTTAAGATGGATGGATGGATGATTGGGGATTTACATCCTGTATTTATGCACTTGGTAGGCTAATTTAATTAGTACAGGAGGATGACACGGCAATGAGGTGAAGGATGATTGAAACAGCCGTCCAACATAGGCCAAGGGCAAGGTGTCCTTTTTTAGGACAATGCAACTAATTTAATGTAACTAGTCAATCATTATCTGAGAATGATTTATTCTTGTACTATGTAGTAATTGGCAATGCTAATATTCTAAACATCTACAAATTTACTTATCTCTTCAGGATCTATCTTGGTATCTATTCTTGGGTAGAACAATTTAGATTTAATTATTACCTTTTTGTCATTATCTTTTTCCTCATTTTCATTTTCAAAATGCAGCTTCATAATTGCAGTTCACATTTTTGTTTAAGATTGTCATTTGAAAGAAGCGTGCTAATAATAAAGTAATCCAGAACAAAATTAAGCTATTTATCGTATTTAATTCTAAGAAGTCGTAGATTAATTTGAAACAATGTTTCAAAGGTGCAAGCGATATCCACATAATTCTAGAATGTTGATTAATTGTCACAACATTGCATAATAATGTTGATTAATTATTATAGACATAGTGTTGCATTATAATCCAAAATCCCGACAAAATTCCACGAAGTTTCATCCAATATTTAACTTCTAATCGGGGAAAACCTTGTTCAACTTATAAATCAATTTCCAAGCGAGTAATTAACACCAATTAAAGTAATTTTGATATCCCAAGTTAATGTTAAGTTTACATAACATATATCTGCTATATAGATATCCTAGATGTTCAACATTTAAATTTGGAAACTCAACGATCTTTTGAAATAGAACTTTTTTGACTGGAGTCAAGAGAGCGTAAACAAACTTTGAACGGGGTGCCTTGGCGCTCAACAGAGAATTCTTAGTATATAGTGGGGAGGGGGGGTGGTTGCATACTAACTTGAACATATATATGTGGTAAAACCCCCTCTCTCACCCTTCCATGACCAACCAAGCATGACCTGACACATAAGGTTAATATTCAACATTGCAAAGTTCTAAGAGAAGTTTACCATATTCACTCAACTACAGCAACCCCCCCCCCTTCCTTCAAATAGAGGCCCACCTCAAGTAGAGGCCTTTTCCAGAAAAAAATACCCCCTCCTTCCAATAATTGTGGTCAACTATTGATCTCAAATTCTCAATGTCAGAGTGATTCCTTTCCTTAAATATATATACTGGCAATAATAGAGGCCTGTCTTGAATAGAGGCCCACCCAAATTTGTCGAAAAGAAGAAAAGAACTGCAGGAAGCTATTTCAAGAAATACAAGGGGGGGGGGGGGTTATACTAATCGAGTGAATAAGGTTAATTTAACTAAAATCCTTAAATTTCAGATATCTAATTCCAATTATTCCATATTTATATAACTTAATTTGGAAAATTGATGTAACTACCCAAAAGGACAAATAAAACATTTATTACTTCATTCTTTCAGAAGCTAAATATTTCCTGAACAAAGAACTAGCTCAAATATTAAACACAAGATGTCTCCACTGTCTAACAGAGCGTTGAAGAACTTAGTAAAGTTTTAATCCGACCTCCCATCATTTTATCTCTCCAGTTAAATATAGCCAAGATAAATTTGATATCTAAACATTGTAAAGTTCAATAAACTTTTTTTCCAAAAAGAACTTTGGAACTTGTTATCAACGATTCACAATGATCCAATTTCAAAACATTCTAAAATTCCCCTAATTGACTTGGTAACATTGCAAAGTTCTAAGATAGAAACTGCTTAACACAATCTTGAAGTTCAAATCAGTTTTATCTCTTAATTTCTGAGAATAAACAAATTAAGGAGTATGAAGTGGAACTTCCTAAGATTTTTTCAAAAACAATTCAGTGGGTGGCAGCAAACCCTGGGAAATATCGGCCAAACTAATCTAAATTGACTTTTTGTTCTAAGTCGAAGACCTTTTAAAAGATGATCAATTAATCTGGCAATTTAATAAGAAAAACTATATTTGCAAGGCAAAAGATCCCGTTAGACGTTGGTCTATTATAGACGAGACCTCTTTCTGAAATTTGCACTGCAGCAAACCCTCAGCAGCAGTTTTGTCACATACAGAATTAGCACATTCCACAGAATAAAAGCCCAAATCATCCATTCATCCATCCACATTCATCAATTTCTCTTAGCCTTATATTTGAACAAAGATTGACTAAATTAATTAAAAGTCTATAAATTACTGAACGTTAGGTTATAAGGTGGATGTGATAATTTATGTTAATTTAAGAAGAAATTTATGCAAATAGTGGTCTTACCTCATTGATATGTTTGTAGGTCTTGATCAAGTCCACCGATAGTTTTCTGAGGGGCGCGGTGGCGGGGTCGCGAAACGTATTAGGCAGTCGCGTCATATCTTCATCAAGGCCCATCACGATTACATCACCCCCAAGGATAGCAGACGTGGCGCCACCTAGACTGCAAGCGGCCGCCGCACCGCCACCTGGTGGGAATCCACCTCCTCCTGCCGCAGCCGGGAAACCCCCTGCCGAGTGGTGTAGGAATCCCCCTGTAGAAATCGGGAATCCCCCCCCTCCTCCGCCTCCTCCCCCCGTTTGGTGCCCCGATGCAGACGGCACGGAAGGAACGTGGAAAAGAAGGTTGCCGCTACTGCTGCTGCCACCTGTGGCCACCGCCGTCGTCGTTAGGCTGTTGTTGTTGTTGGGTGCTGACCCCTGGTGGAGGGAATGGTAAACGCCCGACGGTCGACGCTGTTCCACCTCTACAGTCATAGAAACTAAGTAGGGAACGTGATGATTGACGTTTGGATTGACGTGATGATTGACCAGAGGGGCGGATGATTGTTCATAGGGGTTGAGGTCTCGCTTGTTCACCAATCTGCCGCCTCCTCGACTGAGGACCATTGGGCCATCATGGACCAGCTCGCACCTGCGCACTTCTCCTGAAAGAGCAATACAAACAAATCCATTAGTATATTGCAGGTTAAATATCTGATATATTGGCCAATCTCATAAAACGATACGTCAAATCTTTAATTAGTAATAGCAATGCATTTTACCAAAATCAAAATCATACAATATTAGGCCTATATATATATTTCTTCCATGCAAACTTTTTGAAAATGGCAGAAAATGGGGGGAACCACTGTTTGAATCTACAAATATTTTTTATCACAAATTTTGGAGTTCAAAATCTCCGAAAATGATATTTAAAAAAACAACCTAAAACATGACATGTCATTTGACTATAGGTATGCAGCTATCATCAATGTAAACAAAGGAAACACCGTAATATATAAAATTCAACTCAATACATTACTATCTAGGCACCCTGACTTTTTTGGCAAATGAGCAAAACCAATGTTATAAGTCATGATTTATGAGACAGGCGAAAAAATCATACATATATCTCTCAAATGATAAATCCATAGATAAAACGTCCCAGTTTGCAGTTTCAATGTTTTTTGGAAGCACCTGAACCTAAGAGATTTATAAGTGTAATGTACATCGCAGAATCATTTAACCCCATTTCTCATTGATAAAAAACCTCATCTCATTTATTCTATCAGCAGCTGAGACACCGGATACCCTATCAATGCAATTAGTTTGAAACAGAACAGCTCAAGTTAACAAATAAAATTTCCAGAATATATAAACACTAAAAGCGTATTTAAAGGTGACTGCAAGGTGAATGATATATTTTGCAACAGGAGTTATATCAAATTCACCATGACAGCAAGTCATTGCTTTTTTTGGTTACTTTCACTTTCTTAACATTGACACCCTAGTGACAGAAGAATTTGAATAATAAAATTTGGCAGTAAAATGAGTATGCAAATGATATTCAAATGAAGCAGAGAAATTGTGTCATGTTTAATCAGATATCGTAGTACTTGCACACAACTAAAATTTTAATTTCCATCTTTAGATTTTTCATAATAACAAGTTAATACAATTTTAACATCCATTTTTACAAGTAGGCCTAAATGACTGTTAATCGATAAAAAGTTTCACGTTGTTTAATCATTCAAAATTGGATGCCATCCCTGACCATGTGAGCCAACTTTCACTTTCACTTTGAGAGGAGCAACTGCACAACTGTTACATAACCCTCCAGTTGCTCAACTAACCATGTGCAACAACAACATTGACCTAGTTTCACTTTCACCTGGGGCCACATGGCTTCACTTTCATTTCCCGGTCAATAATTAGACAATAATCAATGGACAAGAATTATGAAGAATAGTTTTGTCAAATAAATCTGATTCACAATTGTCTAACCTATTAATGTTGCCCTACGTCCTGTAATTCAATATTCAAGACGAATGACATTTTGTTGAGCGGAAAAAATGCATGTATGTGAATTTTTATATTGCACTCCCACACAGACAATATGACTTTAATATTGCACGATATTCATACTTCTTGCAACAACCTGTTTAACTATAGAGGTTGGTTTACCACAAGATTCAAATCATTCCATAGGAATGACAGATAGCAAGGAACAAAGAACCAAAACATTCTTACTGCATCTAATTCTAAGAATACATACCACATTCTTTCATACCGAAAGAGCTAATCTCAACAAGTGGGAAATGTTTCTTTTTTTTTAAAAATGAATTTTGTGCAGCACAATTTAGGCTTAACACGCTGAAACACAAATCTTTTGTCAAAAATTGATATTTCTGTGATTCTACATTCCATATTGAGAAACACATGCTCATAAACGACTTTGTAAGAGAGACCTTTAGAGAGAAATATTTATAGACAGACAGGTATGAAACCGTTAACATAGACACTGGACATACAGACTTAGTAAGGCAGATAGATATGTGACAAGAAATATTTGTAGAATGATATAAAGAGATTGGATGATCGACAGACAAACTCTTCTAGACGGCTAGATAGAACTATACAAGGGGACTTGAAGGGGACAGAAAATTGATAGTGAAATCACTAGATTAATATCAAGGGCTTGGTAAAATTTATGAATCTTTAATTTTCCAAAATATATCAATTGACTCGTAGGTCCCGATGGATCTACTAATAGATTTAGTCGAATTCGACAGTACAACAAGTTACTGATTTGCTACAAATCATATATATTCTATAGTCCATAGAGTCCACACAACAGAAATTTCCCCTTATTCCAGATGTCTGGCATAAATGCAACTTAACCCAATACACAAAATTCACATGACTATAATATGAACCCCAGAAAGTTCCACTAAACCCCTGAAAGTGAAACACCCAGGGCTTTGGGGTATCAGTTCATCACTTGACCAGACTGCAGCACTGCATTGCCCCAGACAAAAATACACCCCCTCCTTTTTTTGAGGAGGGGGGGGGATTTATAGAGGGTGGGGTTATTTTTGGATCCCTTAAGGGGTACAGTTCCAGCATGACCTGAAGTGACCTCAAACTTAAGTCACGACTAGTGGGGTGGAACCCTCACCCCAATGCTCTAAGTAGGTCATCAATTTGTATAGAAAAATTGAAACTGCAAAATGGAGCGTTCAATACAGTAATGTTCATATTTCTTAAGGTTTTAAGGCAGGCTCACAGAGTGGGAGCAAGTGTATGGCCTATTTGGTGGAAGGCTCAACTCCAAATTGAGTCCTGTGAGATCATCCTGGTGGATAAATGATTGGGGCTGTATGTCCTGTATTTACGCACTTGGTAGCTTAGGACAGGATTAGAACACAGTTATGAGGGGCAAAGGACGATAGAAACTGCTCTCAAGTTTCAACATACGTCCAGGTGACACAGCCACAGCTAGAATCAAACCCAGACCTAGCGATAGGAACTTTCGAAGCTAAGGGCGCTACCAACTAAGCCAAAAAACTCCCCTCTAACCTTAAAGGCATCAAAGGAAGGTCGAAGATTATTAGTCTTACGCTCATCTTTATACCGTATGTATATTGTATAAATATGTAAAATGCACTGCAGCACTGGCACAAAATGCTAATATCTTCATCATAAATATAGCTGTCAAGCCTCACAAAACTGACGAAAGACATCTTTCTCTTTAGCCTTATAACCCGCGACAAAAAGTACATTTGACAAATTAGAGGACGGCCTTGGTTCTTTGTCGTGTTACGAGAAACGTCCTCCATGTATTTCCAAACCAAGGACAGACGTCAAGACGTCAGCAGAGAGTAACAGCCGTCGGGAAACAGCCGTCAGACGTCAAAAAGAGTCATCTCTGTTATTCTGCGACTTTCCACTGTTGTCAGCCATCACGGAATCAGAAATTTTGGTATTAATATGAGATAGATAGACTGACAGACAGATGTGCAGGACAGATGTGCAGGAACATTTATAAACAAGAGTGCAGATGGATGGATGATTGAGGCTTTACGTTTAGTATTTATGCACTTGGTAAGCTAGTTAGGACAGAAGGAGGATACGGCAATCAGGCGTAGGATGATTGAAACAGCTGTCCAACACAGGCCCAGGCGACCTGGCCAGAGCTGGATTCGAAACCTGGACCCTGTGATTGGCAGCCTAGCACGCCACAACAAGACTAACCCTCCCCTCCTCCTGCAGAGAGTAGATACAACCAAACAGAAGAAGAACAGATGATTGGGACTTAACGTCCTGTACTTATGCAGTGAGGACTGAGGAGGCTAATAATAATAGAAGTAGAACATGGCAATGAGGGTGATTGAAACTGCAATCCAGGGAGAGAGATGAACTACAGGTTCAATGCTGATAGATAGATAGTGATGAATAGTTGATTGGGAGTTTATGTCCAGCATTTTTACACGTGGTAGGCTAATTAGTACAGGAGGACATGGCAATGAGGCGAAGGATGAGATAGACCATAGCGAAATAGACAGGTTCATAGATAGACAATCTGTGTCAACATTTTGCGTAATAAATACAATGGATGGAAAAGAAGATGCACCCCCTTTACCCCTTTTGACCTAAATGCACTGACACACCCCTGACACCATTGTAGGGCAGAGAAAGTGAAAGTGGTTGTGAAAGTGAAAGTACAGCCATGCACAGTTAGGACACGAAGAAATTGAAACAAATATGCAACTATTAATCAACATTTACAATATTTATATGCAGTTAGGCCTTTAGAAAGATCTGCTAAAATCACTTGGTTTTCAATTTAAAATGTTATCTAACCTTGATAAAGCAAAAGAAAGCTAAACCGAAAATACTAAATCCAAAACTCCTTATCTAATATTATCTAAATCTTTTATGATAACAAACTACTCATAGGGGTTAAATCATTATCCATTATCTTTCAAATTCCTGAAATAGACTGATCTCCAGCTATATTATATTTGTGGCCAATGAATAATATAATCCACTTTAGACTATTCTACACAATACAATGCTATTTTTAGGGCATGACTCATAAATTTCATGTCCATCATAGTGCTACCAGAGCTCTACAATTTATACTATAGTGTATCATATTTTAAGATTCTATTGTTTGGCCTAGACACTATTCAGGCCACAGCTATTTATAGTACTACTGATTAAAAAATTTGTTATGAAATTTAAGAGCAATTTTATCTTATAAATCACGACATTGTATGTAGGCTTAGATATGGTTAAATATATTTCAACGCTGTAGTGTCAGTTAGCTGACCAGTGGGAAATAGCAAATATCAGCAGAAATATATATATATATGCATATCCGAACGTAGAGTAGAAGGCGTTTACTTCAGAAATGGCCATATAATTGAGGATCTGATAAGAAGGCGCAACATCCATTTGATGTTTTCTACATCGCACTAAAATCCACTAACCCATAACTATGTTTTATGCAATAAACAGAACAACCACGCATAGTTCAAAGTCTGACACATCTCAAAATGATCTAATTGCACCAATTTGACCAAATCAATAAACAATATTAAAATCAACTTCAATACAGAGTCAAATCTACATTAAAGACACATACCTCTTGAACTACATAGTGAGAATCCACATCCAAAATAGACCAAATAGTCCAATCTCAGTTATTCTCTCTGATCCTGATATTGTCTAGACAGTTTGTTTGTAAACAAAGCAGACCAGCCCTGCACTGTAGCCTTTCCTGCATTCTGATTGGTCGACAGTCCCACTGCATATATAAGTATGTGTATTCACTGTATTTTGTGCACTGCACAGTGATATACCATACCCACAGAGAAGTATATTCAATCTTTTAACTGAACTCTATGGATTCTAGACATTCCAATCAATAAAACTAATGGAGTATAAAAATTCATGAACTTATAACACTGAACATTTCAATACACACAATTTAGTCTGACAAAGGAAGTCTTATTGAAAATATTTTGCGTTGAAGAACTTGAAGAACAAATTCATTTTCATCAAATATGGCACTTCACCAGTTCACCTATAGATTGCACTTCAGCAAAGATTCTCTGGGTGATAGATTGATCAATTTGCACTAAACTTCTAATCAATCATACTATCCATCCATCATTCAAACAATCTGTCTTTCAGTCAATTCAGTGCCTTAGACTATCTATCGATCAAACTATCAATCAATCCTTTTGTATACTATCAATCAATTTATCTATCAATCTAGATTGATCCTTCAATATCAATCAACCTGTAAGTTATCTTCGCATGCACCCCATCAAGTATGGAGAATAACAAATCATGTGTAACAATTGCTGGATAGATGATTTGGGCTTTACGCCCTGTATTTATGCACTTGGTAGGTAGTTAGGACAGAAGGAGGACATGGTGATCAGACAAAGGATAATTGAAACAACTGTCCAACACAGGCCCAGGTGACCAGGTAAGAGCTGGATTCCAACCCTGGACCCAGTGATTGGCAGTACAGCAGGCTGCCACTGAGCTAACCCTACCCAAAATCATGTGCAACAAAGTGACAAACTTTAATTTCTTCAAATACCTACGTTTAACGGGCGACCGGGGCTGTTGGTACTTCAACCATAGCGCCCGATTGGTCAGGTAAACGTCGTCTGGTGAAGGTCCGCCTTCGTAAGGGCTGTAACTGTGGTAACTGCCAATCATATCACTGGCTCCGCCCACGAGCACGCCCCAAGCCCCGCCCACACAATCCCAATCCACTGGCATGGTACTGGTTTATTTTTGAAGGCTTGAAGAAACTTTTTTCAAGTCAAACTCAAATTGTTGATAATACTGTGATCAGAAATCCAAAAAGTTGAACACACTGTCCATAAATCAAAAATGTCTCTAGCTTTTAAAAGAGATTGCATTATTTGTGTTGATATTGACATTTTCTCAATTAATCCAGAGAATTAAAAGTCTTGAAGTTGAAAGACAGCACAAATTTATGCAAAATGTTCCTTCAAATTTCTTAAATCCACCACATTAATATCCAAAATAAAATATATTCAATTCATTACATCCAGGTCTGACTGTGCTAATTTAATATCAGACCAATATCATATTGAGTCTGTGACGTCACAATTGTTTTGGTGCTGTCATGCACAGCGAAACAATTCATTTGCGACTTTAGTGTTATTGTTCCTGACAGTTTTTGACACTCATAATAGGCGATGACAAATGATTCAGGTCAAAGGTCAACTATCTAGGTCAACAAGGTCACAATTAGGTCAAGCTAGATCATGGAGGTCAAATCAACAGAAGGGGTCAACCTGCCCCTTAAGGCAGTAGTACTCTGTGACCATATATGGAATGTGAAATAACAATGTCAATGTCCACAAAACATGTAGTGTTCATGGCATAATATCATGGTATAAATATTATGATATAAATATTCTGTAGCACTTTGCACTAGTTAACCTGGCCGACGATTTAACCTGCCAAAAGTCAGTTCAAGTGACCCAGTTACACTGTACACCTAAATATGGTTCATATCCAAGAAGATCATAAATGTGATGCAACTAAGTTGAAATATTCCAACGGAGAAAATGCCAAATGTATGCAAAAACTTTTCACCACCAAGACCATCGTGCGTCTATGCAAAATTCTGTAGGTTAAAGTTAATCTCAAATATTAAACTCAACAAGAATCCGCGGATTCAAAGCTAGCCATTTGGTTTTATATTAAAGGGGCAGTGATTAACATGGAATGGGTTGATAGCAATTTTGACCTAATCTATAGTATATCCATACTGAAGACATGTAAATAACAATTTGAAGAATGTAAATAATATGAAATCCCCGAAATAAAGCAACCAGGAAGCTTCTTGTAAATTGGAGGGGAAAGAATAGAATACAATGAAATAAGACAGATAGATAAATAGCTAGTAAGATAGATAGGCGGATGGACCTGAAACAGGGAGCTTCCGTCTGAATAAGAAGGAATATGCATGACAGATAGGAAGAACAGGCAGAGATCAGTGTTCCAGCCAGGCTATTTGAGCATGGCGCAACGCCATGCCCAACCTCATCAGCACCATGCCCAACTCCTTGCCTACCATGCCCAAATTTGGAGTAAAAAGCAAAATAATCACTAAATAAAGGTCTCCACTTTAGAAAAGTGCCCTTCAAATCTGAAAAGTGCCCTCCTTTTCAGAATTCTTGCATGCCCAAATGAGATTCTGCCTGGAACACTGGAGATTATAAATTTAAATGATATGAACTCCATCATTTTAATGCAAGTGAAGTACAATTGCAGAAACACAACTTTCAAAATTTAACCTAAAGGAGTGACCAAGTTGTTAAGCCTTAAAGTTACATTGAAATTCACTAAACATACTCCAGGTTGTCTCTTGGCTGGACCAATCAGAGGCATGGTCGGGAAATCTATCAGCCAATGGGATTGAAGGATTCAAGCACTACTTTTCCCCTGGTGTTAACTGATAGAATTTTCATGAAGCTAAAACTATGGGGCCCTTCTTTTTAAACAAATAAATTGTTGATGTGGTAAAATAGGAAACAAAATGCATGAACGCCGAAAATCTCACACAATCAAAACACACATTTTAGAGGGAAAAGAAATTTGTACAATTAAAGTTTTATACCAGGCCAAATTTGGGAAAATTTAAATCAAAATGATTTTAATAACTTTTATGTTTTCATCAATAAAGTCATGGCACTAAATGATTATGTTCACTGTTACGTTCTAAAAATAACATGCAAAGCACTTCAAGAGGTGTTTGTAGATAGAATATCTATTATCTAGCTATTTCCTATTTGCACATCTGATTTTCTGTAAGGATCTATCTATCCATCTATCCATAGCCCATTGCTGGTTAATTGCATTTCAAGTTCACACCTTGACCCTATTGACACAGGAAATCCAATGTATTGTATTGTATCTAATTACACTCCAGGAAGGTAAATTGAGCTATATTGCTGTTGGACCTGTCAGGGAATGAACTCAAGATAGTGCTAGCCTTATCCACCAGAGGGCCATTCTGAATACATACAGTGGACAGTGCTGCCACCTAGCCTGTTCTTGGTTCACATGTTTATTGTTTACAGTGTTTACTGTTTACATGGTTTATGGTTTTCAGAATCCCATACACTCATCCCAATAGCTACGCCTATGGCTAGCTAAAAATTGTTTTCACTATTCCAAAATATACCTCTCTCATGAAACGCCTTCATAAAATTTTTCAAAATCATCTTGTCTTCTGCTCATAATATCCGTAATAAATCTTGAAGTTGAAAATATTGCGAAATCCAAGAAACGTATCCAATTCCTAAATTCAATTGTGATTTCTAATAACTTAATAAATTGAGCAAATCAGAAAATCCTCAAATCTGAACAAAAAAAAAAAAGTCCAATCATAGATTTTCACTTATGACTGTTAACTTGCCATGTTTGAAAATTGAACTGTTGTTAAAATGTCATTGACATTGATATAACATCAGCGAATGCTCAATTCTAAATCCTTGATAACTGTGTATCATTGTTCAAAAACATCCTGTAAATTTTGACATCCCTAAACAGTCCTATAGTAATGTGAGATTCATGTTTCAAACATCATTAAAATTCCATGGATGCCTTCTAATGTATGTATGTCAAGTTATATCATCCAATTATATCAGTAAGTATATCCTTATTGTCCTGAGGTATTCCTATTGCATCCAATGTTTGACTTGTAATGTGAGTTATGTAACATTATGCAATGTTAGAAAGAAGTTATGCTAATTATCATAAATCATGCATTAGACTCTAATTGACCAATCAGATACCAGCATCTATTTATAGCTCATTCTAATGAATCTAATTAGCATATCAATTGCAATTTGGTGCTGTTTGAATCAAATTGCTGCTATTGGCTTTTCAATAAAAAGCTTGACATTTTTATAGATGATTGCAATTAGCATTGTCAAGATAATGTCTAAATAGCAATTGAACATACCAGCATGCCAACAGCTAGGAAACAAACAGAATAGTGTCAAAGTAAACAAGAAGTTGGAAGTTCAAAGGTGAACTAGAATCAACATAAAGTTCTTCAAAACATCACTCACAAAAAGACATAGACATCATTTTTTTTCCACTTTTAACCAGTCATGTGACAGTCATGTTACATCCATTGTCGGGATAAAATCACAGAATGCACTCTGAAAATGTTGAAGATATCCAATTTGTTATGCTATTGATTAAATAAGTTATGAAATAATATCATTCTTCAAATTCTTGTCTCCATACTGTCCATAGAATATTGTTATTAGTAGTAAACAATATCTACATTCAATACCATAAATGTTATGATCTTCAACAGAAGTCAATTTGGTAAAATCAAAATGCAGTAAAAACTGACCAATAGGTCTGTCAATGCCTATCTAATAGTATCTACTGATGCCTATGTACAGTGTTGTGTAGTACATATATATCAATCCAGAATGATACTCTGTTATAAACATCAGCTTGTATCAATTTATCAACATAGAATAAAAATACAGATATGAAGTTTAGGTCACTCCAGTTCCATTTTCAACTTTTTATAAAACACTGCATCACAAATCATGCAGTTGTCCATGTAAAACAACTTCCATATGAAGTTCCATATGAAGTGCAGTTGCACTGGTTTACAGTTACCCACTGATATTTGGCACTGGTGAACGATATGGAAGTTACTACTTGCATGTAAATTATACTTATAAAAGGAAATTACTTAGCCAAGTTAGGCGCCAGTCGGAATTAACTTTCACTGCAATAATGTGATATTTATGGACATGGATTGTATCCAATATAAATTTGCACATATGACATATACTTCAAGTAGTTACATGTTTCTAAACATTCAAGTTTTTGCTGCCAGTATACTTGAAATTGCATTTTTCCATGCTACACAATATACATCCAGTTTTTGTGGAAATTATATGCAGTATATTTAATGTAGACTCAGTCACTCAGACAGAATGAGTCACATTAAAAAAATGAGTCATATTAAAAAATTAATGCAAGTAAATAAATAGCAATATCCTCAAAAATACCAGGCAATTAACTTTAATCCATGGTGATTCAATGATGGGAACTTGGGTAACTAAATTCTCTTGTACATAATATTAAATGCATGTTTACAGACTATAGTATGGATATTATAAGTCTCTGAGATCCAAATAATCCAATGATTTAGAAATATGTTAATTGAGCACGTTAAAAGCAGAATCTGTTGAGCATATAAAATTTGTCAAAAATGTCCACATCAAATTAAGTTGAAGACAAAATCCACATACGCTATATTTCACAATATGTTTAGTAATTTTCAATTTCCTTGTGTATTCGTCAAGTAAGTATTAGCTCCTCATGATAATTTCAACAAACCAAATGAATATATAGACTATAATATAGTACAAATACAAGTTTCTACCAGTCCATTCAGGTCTATTCTGACCTCTCTCACCCCCAATAGTGGAAGAGCAATTATGGTTGTACCCAACCCAGAAACACAGTTCTAGCTACATTTCATGCTTATTAAGTCAGGCCGAGGGTGTCTGAATAAACTATACATGTCAGTACAGTAGCATAGTCTTTATCGCTCTATTTAACAATTATGTACAGTATTTGTATATTTCATAGTATTTTACAGTTTTAAAACTTTTTTTTCTAATTTTTTTACATTATCTATTGTTTTTCCATACACACAATTGCAAAACTTAACTCATAACCACAGTTGTAGCATTATAGCACATGAGGATCAGATGACATGTATGTCTTTCTTTCATTCAGTTGTATTTCTACGAACGACAATTAAAAATGTATCTATATTCTACACCCATAATGTATTACTGATACAGTTAATAACTTATCCTTCAACATGTTCATGTTAGCCTTGGGTATTGTCTGTTTATAAGTACACATAGCATCCTAGTAAGATCTAACTTCAGCAACTTTACAGATCAGTTATAGAGAGGGGGTGTGGCTATAACGTAATCCAATGCACTCCCGTTTATAAATATGTCTTTTGTTTTAAATAACTTATAACCTTCCAATTAATATCCTGTATTCTTAAATAGATCTTTTTTTTTGCAAATAATATGCCTTTAAATTTTTTTTATTAAAATCCAATAACATTGAGAAAATATTAAAAGTTCAGTAAAAGAATAAAATTATATTAAAGTTTTCTGTAATATTTGGAATGATAAAGGTTGAAGTATAACTTTATCTTAGAGTATTTAATGTTTAATAAAAGTTTCTAAGTAACATACATATACATGTGCATTCACTAAGTGGAATCATGCCAAAAACCAATATTCCACTGAGCTAGAACTTTAGCAGAGCGTTCTAACCATTCCATAGTGTCAACAAAATGTCATGCACGACTGCACACCAATAGAAAACAGTTCCATGTGAGTGATTTTGATCCTTAACAGTAAATATGCTATCTTACTAACGGATCCAATACCCTTACTTACAATAAAGCAACAAGCATTCTGATTTGCTGTTATTAGTATGACTGGGGGGAATTCCTGATTGACAGCCAATCAGGATCAACCTTACTAAATGTAATATAGCAGTCACATGACATTATGAGACTGAACTTGCAATGTGTTGAAGACAGGGAACTATCAGGGCTCGACTTATTTCTGATGGATGGGTGATTGGGGCTTTACGTCCTGCATTTATAGATAGATAGATAGATAGATTAGATAGATTTTTATTTTGCCTCCAAAAGGAGAGTACATAAAACATGTATAACAAGTAAAAATAGCACAGTCTAAAATCGGGTAAAATACTGAACAGGTTTCAAGTTTAAAATGAACTTAATAAATTGTTAACATTTGTAACGTTAAAAGAGGTTTGAAGTATGTATTTTATGCTATCTGCGATACCACATGGCGGTCTACTTTTTATAACATTTTTACATTTTTGATGGTAATTATCATCACATAAATATTGTGCAAATGAGATTTGGTATTTTTTGCTAGTTTTAAGAACATCACTGACTAGATTTCTGTGACTTGAAAGATTGCCACTAAGGGCATATGACAATAAATGTTGATAAAATAAACTACAACGTGATGTGGACAACAACATAGATCTTAACAGCGACAACTTCTTGATCTCAACAGACACAGATATACGATCAATACCTAACGCTTGTAAAAGTGGAGAATTTTTACATGATCTTTAAGTCCTAATGCAGATTTTAAAAATTTAGCCTGAGCAGATTCGATAGTTTTAAAAGCAGTATTATCCTGATAAATACATTCCATACCATATAGAACAGGCCTAACTGCAACTGACATTATATGTGATATGGTACTAGGACTGCAGCCACCAACACAGATTCCTGCTCCCTGCAGGGAGTAAAAGGCTCTTCGTGCAGAAAGGATCCGGGCTTCTGTGTGACTTCTGTTATTGTTGCACAGAATGACGCCAAGATGCTTGACTTCTTCAGATTCTGCCAGCTGGGTGTTCTCCAGGTACCATTCTCGTTTAGACAGTGGGCTCTTCCCAAATGTGGTACAGGTGGTTTTCGCAGGGTTAAAACTTAGACCGTGTTGGATAATGTACTTGTTGGCATTGTCTATCAGTCTCTGCAGACCAGACATGGTTAGACTACAAAGAAGGATATCATCTGCATAGCAGCAAATGTTATAGGTGGCTGACCCAATACGAATTCCACAACTCATGTCTGCGAGATCCTTCACCATGTCTTGATACAGGAGATTAAAAATGAAAGGTGATGACAAGCCTCCTTGTCTGGTGCCCTTTCTGATGTCAATATGATGGCTGATGTTGTTGCCCCACTTGATCGTCACAGTCAGTCGGCTATACCAGTAGATCAGGATTCTCCAATACAGTGTAGGGACAATACCAATCGCTTTGGAGAACATGATGCTGTGCGGAATGCCGTCAAAGGCTCCTTCTGCATCGAGAGCGCACACATAAACTGCTGAGCCATTGCTGACACAAAAGTCCAAGACATCACTTGTTAAGGCAGCAGCCATAGATGTGCTCCTATTGCTGACAAATCCAAATTGCAGGTCATGGAACTCATGTTCGCCACAGACTTGGAGTATGTGAATCTCCAGGAGTTTCGAGAAAGTTGTGGAGATAACAATCGGCCGGTAGTTTTTCGCCACAGATGGATCCAGATTGGGCTTCTTTAGGAGGGGTATTAACAGTCCTTTAATGAAGGAATCTCCAACAATGCCAAAACGGACACACAGGGTAAGCAGATGACATACAGTAGGAATAACCTCTGTGTTTTTGGCCCACTTCAGATGCTCAGCTGATATGCCATCCACACCAGTTGCACAGCCCATCCTGAGTCGCTTGATTTATGCACTTGGTAGACTAATTAGGCTGAGGATGATTGAAACTGCCATTCAACATAAAGACTTTTTCTTGAAAATGAGTCCTCAGACCTAAGAATATCCAGTGGATCTCTATCTGCAAAGTATACCTGTTTTTACCAGATTCTTTCAAATCAAAATAATTTCAATGCAATATAAAAATGTGGTATACAAATTAATCAGACAAATTAAGCATTTACTACTCAGCAGCACGATTTTTTTAATTTCAATGAAATTAATTTTCTATTTTCAGTCAAATAAAATCTGCCTATCAACCGTTGCATGACATGGGAGTCTTCAGAGCAAATTATATTAAGGTGCAAATTTAAATATTGCATTTACAATGCAATTAGAACGTTTGGAACAAAATGCATAAAATGTGCACTGAGCATCATCCAATATGACATCATAGTGGTTGCCATGGTAACAGATACACGTGCAACAGTGTCATTCTAACCTTGGATGCTGGAAGGAGTGAAGGCTGTGGTAAATTTAGAAATTTGGGATAATATTTTGGCTGAAATAATGGGAGAGACCAAGCAGATAATTTGGGTCTATCAGTTGAGAATGTGTATTGGAGAATTTCCTTCTTTTTATACAAGTCTCATTGAAATAATTGGCCGAAATAGCAGACTACAACACACCCTTTTAAAATACACAGTAGCCAGACTGAATGACTGGCTCCGGCTGTTCCCACTAGCACCACCCTCCCCCCGGATCCTCCCACTTAACTGGGTCAGGTTTGTTTGGGTCCCTCTGACGTCACGTGCCTGACCTATAAATAGAAACTTGTTTCCATCCCCATGCTCCCAGCACATGGCTATGGGGGCCCCTCCCACTTTGCATCCATGAGTGTGCCATAATACAATGAAGATCATGTGAGACCATGTGAATGATATTGCTGTTAAAGACAAAGGTATATGGCTTAATTGATTTACACATAAAATTGACTCTCTTAGTCTCAACTTGAACATGATTTTAAAATAAATCTAGGCCTACACAAGTGGAATGAAATAACAAAGCAAGAGCAGAAATCTCAGAAGACAGCCACAGACTTGCATCTTTAGAACCTGATATATTCAAAACTTGATGAAATTTTCATCATATGATATTCTTGAGTGCCTTTGTTAATTAATTGTATTTAAATACTAGTTTTAGCAATCTATTTATGAATTGTAAAATTGAAAAGAATGATTTAAAGGTTTCTTCCTTGCTTGGAGAGAACTAATGCAAACAATTGATTGAAATGCCATGTGATTAAATTTAATGCCCATATTATTTGCTTCAAATATCAGAGCCATTGCAGTTAATTTGCCAGATTATAATGTTAAACTTCTCATAAAATCCGTCAATGGAGTGACCAATATGTCACTTTTAAGATGCTTTATCAGAAAATGCAGCAGCGGTACACCTTTTTGCAAAGGTTGGAAGTCCCTGGGAAACAAAAATGTAGTCCTTTTGGTTAATTACTGAAAATGGAGAGACTTGCACAAAAACTTGGGACCAAACACAGATTGCACTGGGAGTGGAGAGCCTCTTTGCAAAGCAAGACTCAAATCTGATACAGACTAAACACAGTCACAGAGTCGCATGGATGATTTATAAGATCGCATAATTTTCTAAATCGAACTTTTCCAATCTTTTTATTTCCACGCTTATACATATATTCCTCCCACGCTCCAACAAATATTAGACTTGTTTTCTTTAGATTTTTAATTCAATTCTCTTTTTTTCATTTCCTCCTAAAATGTCCATAATTTCTATTTCTAAATTATATATTTAAACTGCATGTCATATACATGTGTAATGACAAAAATCAACAAGTTGAAATATCAGAAAACACACAAAGAGTGCAAAACAAATAAAGAGTTGACATTGTTAAACATTGCCAAAAAGAGAAGAAAATATTGCCGGGAACTACACAATACAAAATGTGAAATGTATTACAAGTACAATAGACTCAGCAGTCCAGGGTCATTCAACAATGAAAACTGTCAAATAGTCATGTTCTAAAACTTGAAGAAAAACAACTGTTTTTATTAATTTCTATTTTTCCAAAGTACCATCACAAATTTCATGACAAAATTGCGTAGTCCAGAGAGATATGTCACAGTGACTTTTATATCAATTACAAATTGGTTGTTCTTGCTTTTTTAATATCTTCTGTGTTATTATTAAAATTATATATGAAGGAAAAATTAGAAAGTTCATGAAAATAAAACTCCACTTTGGAGTTCTTAGAAAATGAACATAGACTTTAGATTATAGCAGCCTTCTAATGATATCATTTCTTGCAAATGTTTCGGGAAATATGCAAACTTGCAAAGCAGTCAAGCAGCATTGAAGAGTTTAATAATAGGAAAACTGAAAATCAAGACATGAAATTGATATCTCAATTAGTTAATTCATTGCATTTGTGACTTGCCAGACAACAGAGGTCAAAATGTGAAACATTTAGCTAATATGTAATACACATTACACCAATCTTTGTGTGGAACTTGTTGTGTGATTCATTGCTTGATCAGAATTCTGCATTAAATGCTGCAATGATATAGATCATACATTTTATAGGCATATCACTGATGATATCAGATAATTGATAAGCCTCTGATTGTAAGGACAGGCTGGTGACAGCAATGGCTCCATACTGGCTCCACAACAAAACTTTGATCATTGAATGAACAGAAGATCATGCCATGAACATACTAATATCAAGGTCAAAGCAGAGGGGGGAGGATGCACGCTTCATGGAACAGCCACCAAAACACAAACTTTGATCAGCATCAATTAATTGGGTAATTCCCCTCCAATTAAATGGGAAATGGCCTGGATTTGATTTCTGGGTCCATAGCAACACCCACAAGGATAAATTGGCCCAATTTCAGGGATATCAAAGCCAAAATCAGCCCAGGAACAATGACCCTTAATATGAACTGTCTAGCAGCCGCCATTTTGAATGTACATGTGACTGGACACATGTGGTCTGAGTTGACCACCAAAAACCCCACAAATCAAGTCACTGGAGTCAACTAACCCCACAGATACCCTGCAAATGGGTAATTGCAATGTTAGACTAGACTGACACCACCCACAAAAGGCAAATAGGGACAAAATCCCATTGAACATGGGCCACTTGTTGAAGGGAATCTACCAGTATGAATCAGTAAACAGAACAGGCCAAACATTGCTAGGGAGAATTTGGACCAACTGAAGCCACCAAAAACAACAACATTGGGGTGTAATTACCAGTAACCCCAACAGAAGCACTGGTATAACATCTAGGACAGTGAAATTCAACACAAAACACTCCAAAACTCTGTTTATTAGGCGAAAATGTGTCCACCAACGAAATCCAATGGCGGTCAAAATGAACTTGAAAACTACAAACAAAAATAATTTCTGTCTACAGACTTTCTATGGATATTAGAAAGTCCATTTCAACAACCAACATTGTCTATAGATTCTAGGACAACATGGGTCTGATTGGTAATTGCTAATCAAGCCAAGACATTACGCAACAGGCCTATGCCAACATTTCACTCATGATCTATCCACTCCCACCCCTGGCAATACACTTATTTTCGCCCATATTTTCAAGGTGTAAACACAACCAATTTAAGCCATTATTAGACCATTTTTTGCCCTCTCAAAGCCAAAATTTTACTCTAGACATGACTGGACATAGATTTGTCATAGGATATGACTGTTAATGACTCATAATTCCTCAGAAACAACCCCTATATCACAGTGGTTCCCGTCCATTTTCATTTTCTTGTCAACATTACAATCACAGGTAACAACAATCGTTTCTAGGCTTACAATTCGATCTCAGTCCATTTTTAAGACATTTATAGAGACTTACCTGAATAAGTGCGACCTCCAGCGTGTTAATTACGTCCAAAGGTAAATATATCCGTGTAGAAAAGCCCTTATTCACCCCACTCCAATCTGACCTACATACATGTCTCAACTCAATACAGCAATGGCGCGCCAAACACTTTTCAAAATTCTCCGACTTGGTTCTTTGTTTCTTATGGTCTTTGGGGCTCTTTGACAGTTCAGAATCATCGCTTAAGTCCTTTGAAGGTATACAGAATTGTCTGTACAGAGAAAAACGTAATTTTAGGGGCCAGAAACGGTTTTCTATTTAAATTATGTTCGGACTGTTCCGCCATGTTCTCGGAAACTCCCGAGCGTGACTAAGAACAGCTTCATGCGTCATTCGCGACATTTAGGCGAATAATAGCATTTTGTGTGCGTCTTGTTCTAAATTGTTGGTATTGAGAGGTTTTAAAACGATATAGAGTTCATGAATGCTTAAAAGAAAGGCTAAATATCTTGAAATTAAGCTGCAATTCGGAATTTTCGGTCGGAGGGAGTAGCGTTAGGAAAAGTCGTCAACGCCACGAAGTAATAGCGTGGCGTCACTTGAGTAGTGGGGTCGTGTGCAAAAAAGAGCACTGACTGCTGCTGTCATCTGGTGTTAAATGGAACAAGTGCTTGAAATGTGAAAAATAGGTTGTAATGCAGCTAACCCCCACCACAGTGAAATGACCAGCACTTAATTGGTCCATATGTCAAATTCTCTGCTGCATAGGACATGTTGCATGCCCTTAAGGACTGGTGTGACATCTGATAGTTGCATAAAGGGTGTACGACCACGCCTGGGAGAAATTCTCTCCTAACTCAGTTAATAACTTCTCAAGTCATGACCCTCTTAGAGATTTGCCTTGGCAATTTTGAAAACGGGAACCATTCTAATACGGCATCGAAGCCCAAAACCAGAATGTCCACTAACCATCTTAAGATTTGGCATTTGAATTGTCTTTTCAAGCAGACTCAGTAATGCAAAAATGGCAAACAAATTAATTGGAATTGGCCAAAATATTTTAATCCAAGGCCAAAAAACCTAAATCACCAAGCTGCAGATTCAAGAGGTGATTAATTGCGCTCTATACACACTTTCTCGGTGAGAGGTCACCGGTCCCTGGGCCTCCAGGTACCGAAGAAATCTTAGGGAGTGATCATAATCCGACCACTAGATCTCCTGGACATTGAAGTTTCCCAAGTTAAAATAGAGCACCTTCACAGCTCTTTTCTGACCCAGATCTGCAACAATTAGACAATCAACTTCAATTTCGCCAGTCTCAAAATTTATCAAGATCCAAATTTCCTCAACAAACAATTTCTCCAGTAAGCTTCACCATGAACTATACTCGGGATTTGAAATAATTTAATCCTACTACTTTCCCCCCCCCCCTCCGTGGCACTCAATGTATTGGACTGCATACCTATACTCCACAGTTTTCACCCTTAATTGTTTTCTAAAGGCCCAGGCTGGAAGACTCTTGTTTACCAAACAAAATTACCTGAAGTCGATCTTGTTGACCCTCTTTTTCACAAGTGTGAACAATTTTCATGAAAATTGGACCATTACAGTTCAAAAAGTCAATCTAAAATTTGGATTGAAACAAATTTTTGACTAAAGAACACAAGGACCATTTTTAACGATTAAGTTCTTATATCAAATTGCTACAAATTATGAGTCTTGTTGGGTGTTTATATTTCTCGAGTCTGGTTGGGTCTCACTTTCGCGACCTTCGCGGAGCATCCCTCCCCCTCTGGGACTTGATCGCATCAACTTGAAATTTCCAGGCCAAGGTAAATGTTTAACAACTTCACTATCAGTTAATTTCAGAACTTCAACCAATTTATTACTAAACAAGTTATACAAACAAAATACAATGCAATACATACTCTAGTAATTGGAGTAAGTAACAATGGTGTATCCTGACAACCAATATCATCAAAATTTGAAGAAAATTTTATCAAAATTACGCTATAATTTCCCTGAATTATGTTTATAATTAACATTAATTTTATCTGAATAATCAGAAGCTAATAATTTAAAACTTTCACTATTAAATTAATCACACATACAGGATATTACATACATTTAAAAGGCTAAACGTTTCACAGAAATAGAGCAACTTAATAATTTTAACACGCAATAGTTATGTATTTATAGCAGTTAGTATTCCCAATCATTTTAGTTTTTAATATCTCATACTGCAATCAATGCAGATCAATACAACAGATAAATGATAAATTATTGAAAACAACATTAATTCATAGCTGGTAAGTTTCTTTCGTCTACAAATATACATATCCTGCCAAAAAACATTTCAATGCTGCTCTGAGAACCACAGCATTGTCACCTTGAATTGTTATAATAATATCATAATAATTATAAATTCAGTTATAAATACTGTACATTGGTCAAATTCACTTTATAGTTCAAAATGTCAGAGCAACATCAACAACTTGAAGTGCATTCAAAAGTTTAAGGTTCATTAGTTGCATTGATAAGGCAAGATGATCAACCGTTTATATGCATTAGATATGTCACTAAATAATAGAATATAAAGTTGGTAGAGTTTGAATATTTAGTCAACTTCTCCCTGACCAGTGATAATTAAATAACTTTAACTACATTACAAATTGCAGAGTTTAAAGTTACGAAAGTTTGCAATTAAAACATCTGCATACACTGCATAAAGTGAAAATTTGTTAATTTCATTTAATGAAAGTGGCAAAAATCTTGGTGTACAGTCATAACCATATAATTTCAAGAGTTTTTCTGAGCTTTTTTTTTTTCGAAATTTCGAAAGGATAGTTTCTCCTCACAAACATACAATCATTATGTGGTAGCATCGGTGCTCTTCACAGTTACGAAAGCACTTTAATTCTGCAAATTATTTCTGGCACAAGTGAAGAGTTTCTTTAAATAGTTCTAATACATTTCAACTTTTAAGTATGTCCTGACCTCACATACCTTGGTTACTGACTTATATAAATTGCTTATGGTCAATGGTATTTAATCAATAGAGAGTCTATAATGTCAGAGCTCTAAATAGAGCTTTGGAAGTTTCTAAAGTAACAATTCAAGGCATATACATGTATTTGTTTCAATAGTCCATTTGATCTTTTAAAGCTTTCTTTTTACACTTCTCCTTGGTTGTCATATTCATTGTAAGAAATCCAGTTGAGAGCAATAGGAGCGGAGAGCATGGAATCTGGAATCGCAAAGGCATCGCAAAGAGGCAGAGCTTGGGGCGCTAGGTCCTTGCACAAAGCAGCAGCAGCACCGTTGACCTGTTGGCCGACCTCCAGGGGAAGGATCTTAGATGATAAGAAGAAACCCAGGTCCTTTTCAACCAAGTCAAGCAAGTACAGGTGACGCAGCTTGGTCAGGACGGGTTTAACAGATTCATCGCCCTTCTCAATGGCTGCCAAGAACTGCTCGCTGCACAGACGTTCGCCGTAGGATCTCGCAGCGTTCTGGATGAGATCGCTGGCCTGATACATCCATGTATCGAAAAGGCCGTCTCTTCCGGCTTTCTTCATCGTCATGCCGAGCGTCATGAAGAGGGTGTCCTCACGTTTCTGGAGCAGGTAGTGGAGGTAATCGGGATTGCTCAGATCTGGAGCAGGTCCTTGTTTGGGAGCTGTAGGACGGAATACTTCAAGACGTTCCTTAGCGACCTTCTGCATCAAGACGCTGTTGTCTCCCTCCGCAGTCATCGCAGCGTGAGCAGACCCCAAGAAAGTTCCGAAACGGTTGCACGATAAGTACCCTTGGCCTCCGCAGCGCTCTCTAGTGGTGGTCGCCACTTCGTGAAGGTTCCATCCTGCGAAAGGTTTAATGACGCAGCACATCGTGACAACCTCGGGATGTTCCGAGCCGTCTTCTTTCTGGAACGCCCAACGATCTTTAACGTAATCGAGGGCGAAGTTGATCGCATAAGTGCGGGCCAATAGCGGCAGCAGTGCCCTTTGTTGAAGCTGATAGCTCAATATGGCCGTGTCAGAGTGACCAGTTGGACCCACGGCAAGACGACTAGCGGCATACCTCGTTGCAATGGTCAAGCAAGCCTTTGATCCACCCTGACTCATGCTCGCGATGCAAATACGACCGGATAACAGCTGATCAGCGACTGTTAAGAAACGACCTCGGTTGCTCTTGATTGCGGTCTCGAAAGTGCCATCTTCTTTAACGTCTGAGTAGCGATTCAAGAGATTTTCTCGTGGGACTCGGACATTGTCAAAAGATAACTTAGCATTGTCGACACCGTTCAACCCCATCTTGTGACCCATATCTTCGATAGTTACGCCTGGCATGATGTTAAGATCATTGTCACGGATCCTAACCAGGATGCCGTGGACTCCGTGCTTCTTTCCTTCGACGATGAGTTGAGAGAAGACAACGCAATGTTTAGCATGGATTGCGCCGTTCGTGATCCAGTATTTCTGCGCCAGAGCTGTTGGGGTGTTGACGATGAACTCTTGAGTCGCTTTATCGAAAATTGCTGTCGTTTCCATCTCAACTGCGTTGTTTCCGAATCCTAACTCAGTCAGTCCAAAGCAGCCGACATCTTCCAAAGTGTCAATGCCTTTGAGGAGCTTATCGTGGTGGCGATCTGTACCCAGTTTGAGGATGGTACCTCCGAATAGGTTGAACTGCACGGTCATTTTGGTCGTCATGGAGGGGTCGATTATTCCTGCGAGCTCATGGGCGGCAAAGATTCGGAGAGGGTTATCACGGAAGTCGAGAACGGAGATGAACCCTGCGTCGCAAATTTGCTTCAGCCTCTGTAGGGCGACCTCCCTCTCTTCGCTGAGGGGGATGTTGTAGCGGGGTTTCATAACGGGGTCGCTCATGAACTCTCTGAACTTCTGCCTCATTTCCAAATTGTCATGGTCAAGCAGAACTCTCATGTGGTCAATGTCAAACTCTGGATTGTTGACCTTTGCCCTGAGTTGAGCTGGGTCTCTGGCATCATCTTGGCTTTTGGTGGCAGCTTGGGTCGATCTTTGCACATCAGATGATTTAGTAGGCAAGTTTGTTGATACAGAAATTGTCCTATATAAATTCAGACGACTTTGCAAACTGTTCCTCCCTGTATTTCTCACTCCAGTGGCCACTAACTGCCTGCACAGGCCTACAGCTCCTCTTCTCCACATTATTCAAGGTTTAAGCAGCTAATATCTTGCAAAGTATCTTGCCAAATGTCAGAACGAACTGTCAAACCTCTTGCAATGACAACAGTTAAGTAACAAACACCCAGCTGCTACCAGCACAACAAAGTCCAGGAACTTGACTGCAACACCACCTGGTGTAAAATCATTGAAACGACAGCAGGTGCCCCCTAGTGGTCAAAAAGAATTTGCCATTGTCCAGTTTATAAAGCAAAATTTTAGCAGAAATGTCTGCACCAAATACGCCTTTCCTTGATTCATATACACCATGAAATTCTTTAGCAGCAAATACTGGCAGGCCCGGTTCAAGGCGTTAGCCACATTGCATACAGCATACACTTAACTTTTGGCTTCTTAACATACAATACGCAACAGAAGTAAAAGACAACTTACATAACATTTCAGAGCCAATCTATTATTTTAAAATAAGCATAACAAACAATCAAATATGTGGAAGTTCTCATGTGATTATTAAACATGTTATCTACATTTTATTTACACTATTTACAAAATATGTACAAGCAATTTCACAGCAATTACATTTATAAATTTATATAAATTTCAACCATGAAATTAAATCAATTGCATCGCTTAACAATTCGCCAACAACCTAACGAAGAAATTGATCTTGTGAGAGCAACCTTATTTCATTGTTTGACCTGTCAGTACAAGTATTAGGGCCTAGCCAAGCAGCTATAATACATATTCACACTTTTTTTGCTTAATTCGTGAGAAAAAATAAATCATTGCTACATTATTGATTATGTTCATATTGTAACAGAGTTGATGTCAATCAAACAATACTTTTTGGCCATGTTGTTTACACATAATTAGACATTCAGAAACTACAATTTGGCCGCACACAGGCTCATTATTATAGCAGATACCTCTTCAAACTCATAGAGATCAATGTTCATTTTCAACTAATAACTGTTGATAAATCGCATACTGGTAGCTTAAACTATTAATTTCCATACATCAGAATATCATTTCTAGACACCTATATATATATACATACAAAGTTCGATATTTACAAGAAACTACATGTTTATATACAATTTACATGTATAGTTTAATTGCGTTTCAAATGCAAATACTGGTTTATTCGAGATAAGCATATTAGATATGCAGCTGAATTTTAGCTATTGACTGCATTGCATTATGCTTATTAATCTGTTATACATACATGTAGCAATAGTAGATCTACAACAACAAGGAAGATTTTAAATAAATGATGGAGCGCAAAATCATTTTCGTCATATGATTATCAAGCATTGCGCAAAATTTAATGGCATTAAATCACATTCTGCTCAAGTATTGAATAGTTTTCTGCATTAAAGCAAAAACCAGAAAACTTGAACCTTAATCTCTTTTCAACAATTTCTCAAACATCATTCACAGTTCAAGATTAAATAAGTTTTCCCAAACTATCATTAGAGAATGCGAAATATATTAAAGAAATTTCTTTTTACAATGTAAAGCTCGCTAAAATTGGATTGCCAAAGTTTGGGGTACCAGGTCCAGTGTTGTGCAGGGTTGGCACAAAAAGCCCACCCCCCGGGTTTAACCTGGATTAAACCCGGGTTTAACCCGGACCGGGCAAAATGGTGTTTTTCCCAAAAAGTGGTCAAAATCCGGGTAAAATGGCAAATTCTCTTAGAATTTGCTTGCAAATAGCAGAAATTGGAAAGAAACCATGCTGAAATCAGAGAAACTTAAAACAAATTCATTTAATCCAAAATAGATAGCCTTATTTTGACACTGAAGTGACTCAACTGTCCAACTGTTCAACTGTAAATGTAAGCAACAATAAGTATTATACTCGGTCTGATTATGTAATTATAAAATCATGAGTGCATCTGCAATATTTGTGAAATCATTGATTCACCACTGTATCACCAGTCCAGCTCCTCTCTACCCCTCAGGTGACTGTAGCAGGTGACCAACTTAGCTGCCTTTTAAAGCCTAATATTTAATTGACAAAGATTTGCAAATGCTGTTTTCATTACTCCATGGTCAGACGCACTGAGAGCAGACTACAGAAATTTTAACCAGTGTTCAAATCAATAAAACCCGCTTTTAACCCGGATTTTGGGAAAAACCCCGGTTTAAACCGGGTTTTGACCGGTGGGCCGGGCAAAATGAATAAAACCCGGTTTTTTTCCAACCCTGGTGTTGTGAGGTTGAATTTAGGCATAGAGGGACCTTTTACCTTTGACATAGTGGATACTTAAGTCTTAACAAAACTTAAATATTAATTCTATGGGTACCCTCATCGTTATTCTTAAACCAATACAACAGCTAACAAAGAAGATAACAAATTGCCTAAAAAAGACAATGTTAAGAGTGAACCAGTATAACTTTGTACAATGTACAAAACGAAACATTCAAACTAAAATTTGAGATTCTCAGACAACAAAAACTGAATATACAATGCATTGAATGTTGCAAACAATTTTGTGTACACCATGTGGAAGACTAATTAACCAACAATCTTTGAACATTTTTACAATTGTTAAGGTTGAAGCAAATCTTTCCTAAGACCAATAATGAAAGTAATTTTTCCGGAACCAGATTTTCGAATTTCGAAAAGATTGCCTCAAACTGGCTGCGATATTTATATATTCATAAGAACAAAATTTTAACAATATTAGATTTTCTGTCCAAGAACCAATGTTACTTCGTTAATATTTCCTATTACAGGGTTTACCCACTGCACTTTCAGCTCATACAAATAATTGCACCACAAGCTTGTGTTACTGGTAGTCAATTGCTCAATCATACTGTCATTACTGTGTCAGTGTGATATGTCACATCTATTATTATGCTTCTTATAATACTTCGTAGCCATCAATGTGAAGTGCAATCAGTAAATATCGAAACTGTCTGTACAAACATCAAATTCCGAGGCTAATCTGATTACATCAACATAATTTCCGCATTGCGTTTTAAGTGGAAGACGTTTTTCACATCAAGTACATGTATTATGGGTACAAACTCAAGTGCGAATATCTCACATCTTAAAGGTCTACGTTAAGAAATGAAGAACGGAATTCATGAGTGCAGTAAACATAAGCAAGAGATTCTTAACAAAGTACACAGTGATTTACTATTGAGGTAGTCACTATCGGATATATATATTTCACACCAACTCAGTTGACTCTGGAGTACCTATGTAGAATAACATGTAGCCATTTTGGTTATATATAATTATTAATTGCAAGTTTAATGCTGCCAAATGAAAATGCAATGCATAACCAAAAAAAACAAGAATCCATGGATTCAAAGACTGAGCTTCAAAGAGGGTCCTACAAATCATGAGCAGGTCTATGTCCAAAAGAATTTCTAGGTTTGGTCGACTGGTGCACTCATTTTTCACAGAACATGCACAGTAAATTTTAAGCTCAATTTTGCCCAGAAAACGGATTCATTTTTGCTAACTGAAAGTCGCAATACATGGCAATCAAGTTGCATAGGCCTAGAAAATGTGATATCAACATTTTAAATATATATGATCAGATACGTGTGCATAACAAAATATTATTTTCGATACATTAACAGTCAATATCTATTTTTCTAAATCTGGTTGAAGAAAATGAACAAGATTTATAAATGCATTATTGGTGTAACTCTTTGTGCGCACATTTGTCATAGCTTCAAATCTAATATGTACATTACCTAACGCTAATAACGAATAGCTTATTTAGCACAATAACACCATTTTTACCGACTATTTACAGAGTATCATCTAGCAAGGTTTACATGATAATGTCATTTTGGTGTAGCAGTGTCTTGGGTCATTAATGGTAGATACACACATATATACCACATTTTTCTATCTTACCATCATGATGATAATAGAACCTTAGTTGCAAGACTTAGGCTGAACAGTGTGAAAACAACCTAGAAGTAAATTGCAGTTTCTGAAGTTTTACAACCTGTACTTATTGCATACATGACAATGAATGTATCATATATCATAATACTGAATGTCAAGTGCACAAAATAATAAATTCACACGAATATTAGCTAATTTCTAAAATATTTGAGAAACAACTTAGTAGTAGTGTCGGAAAAATTCCACATCTTGTAATTCTTACAAAGAGAAAACTTCCAGTGAAATGCATGTTTAATCACCTAACAGTACTTTAAGATTCTAACGTAATGGTAACAACATAACAAACTCAATGGGTAGTTTTCTACCCCCAGAGGGCACCACAATCACTTAGTGTGGTGTCGTCTGTAGGCCAATAATTGCCTCATTGTAGCATAGCATAACTTTAACAACAAAATAGGATTGTATTTTTTCAACTACTATCGCTGTTAAGGACTTGCACAGTCTGACCTCCCATCATCATGGAGACGACCTTTTGACCTGCTGCAGAGGTCAATGAAGCTGACGTCAAACCTCCAGAGGTCATAGGGGTCAAGGTCAAACCTCGCGAGGTCATCGTCAATGATGACGAGCTGAGATTTTTAGACGTCAGGTTGATAGTCTGTGGGGTGATGGAACTTATTGGTGTGGTGACGAGGGGAGACGCCGACGTTGCTATGGTGTTCACCGTCGTCAACGTCTTCGCCACTTGGGGTACGATTTGTGGAATGGTGGAAGCGGCGCTCCCTATCTGGGAAATCTGCGAAATCAATGGTGACCCTCCTATGGTGGCGCCACCTGTTGTAGAAGACAATGAAACATGGCTCGTGACGTGAGGCGATAACGTCAAGCAGCTGGCTGGAGGGTTGATGCGTTTCTCCTTCTGGCGACGATTGCAGAACCAAACTCGTACGACCTCCTTCTCCATGTTCAGTTGGTCACTGATGATGTGAATCTCCTGAAAATTACATTTAAACAATAGTAAACCTATTTGTTTCCTTTCATGACTGTCAGAGTTGTTAACTTGTCAATAGGTATTAGGCCTACATGAATTTCAAAGCAAAAGCATCAGAACTAAATTTTTCAGAAATATTTCGTTACAACAAGAATTTCTCTGTGAATTTCTGACAGTGGTGCAAAATTGGTTTTCGATATAAACTTGTCTTTGAGACAGATGTCGTTCCCTTCACTTCAACATTGGTCTATATTTCAGAACCAAATAAACGATCAGTCTTGATCTTGCAATGATAAATTAGTGAGAAATCTTTAATGGTGCTACCTCTGACGTCGGCTTGGAGTTGCTGAGGAAGGCCTTCTCCAGGGCGACCCTTATACTTGAATCGATGCTTGTTCTCTTCTTTCGTCTTCTCCCTACTCCTTCAGGGGTGGACACATTTCCCGAACTTAGATTTGCCGCAGGGTTGTTGCTCATGGAGTCTGCGTCCTCCAACCATTTGTGCAAGAGAGGCTTCAACTTGCACATGTTCTTGAAGGAGAGGTTCAAAGCTTCAAACCGAGATATTGTCGTCTGGCTGAAGTCGTTGCCGTACAGTTTACCCATTGCAATGCCCACGTCTCCTTGGGTGAAACCTGAAATTCAGATTACAAATTTTCTTTGTTATCTAGGTCATCCAGGCACCTTACTTCACTTCCATTTCACACCTTACTTCACTCCTATCTCTTTACTAAGGTTATCCAGGCATGTTACTTCACTTCTGTTACTTTATCAATTAAGTACCATGGTAATTACACCTTTTTTACAATATTCAATTCAGAAACTCTTTAATAAATTTGCATGTCCACAAAATTCCAAATTTTGCTATCTGGAAAGAAGTCCAATAGTCTGCAAACCACTGGGACAGGAATCTAGTACATAAATTTAGCATTGTGTGGAATTTATTTTGTGTAGATGTTCAACACTTTTGAAATTTGCATATCATCAATCATACTTACCCAACTCAATTCTTCTTCTCTTAAACGTCCGAGAAAACTGCTCCAACTCTTCCAAATCTATTTCATGATCTTGTGATGACTGAAATATTGCAAAAATATTTAATCATCAGTATACAAAAGGATCAATGATCAGAGCTTTACGTCCTGTATTTATGCACTTGGTAGGCTAATTTAATTAGGACAGGAGAACTACATGGCAATGAGGTGATCAGTATACAAAAGGAAAAACTTATTTGTACTGCAGATTTGGAAATCAAAATTTTTGTAAATATTTATTATGTTTTGCAGCTAGCATATTCAAAACATCGAAAATTTTAATTAATTTTTTGCTTACCCCCGATGCAGCGGCTGCTGCTACTTGTGCGGACAAATTACTAACAGGAATACTGGGGGTGGTCGGCTGGGGCGTGGTCGAGGGAGTACTGGCCACAGCTGCCGCAGAGGGCGCTCCTGTAGCCTGGGTGGTCGCTGCTGGTGCCTGGATGACCTAGATAAACAGAGAAATGTGAAGTATAATCGCCTGGATGACCCAGATAGAGAAATATAATTATATCACTCCTACAGCTCTCTAACTCCCCTCTGAAGATTTCAAGCTCGCAGAACTTTGAAACGAAATAAATGACAACTTACGCCATTGAGTACCATAGGTTGTTGTATGGCGCCCCCTGCCGCCAATGCGGGTAACTGAGAGGGGTTGATGAAGATGACTTGTTGCTGTCCGTTCTGACCCATCACTTGGATGGCTTGAGCCCCAGCTGAAATATGAAAGAGACACCATGTTCATTGTTATTTCATTCATTTACAAGTTGTCAATTAAGATATTTTAAGTCTATCATAATTTGGCACTAGAAATTGCCATCCAAAACATTATGGAAAAAAATTTATATCTGAGCATTGTCTTTTGTTAGGCTATTTGTTATCTTCTTTGTTAGCTGTTGTATTGGTTTAAGAATAACGATGAGGGTACCCATAGAATCAACAATTTGTTAAATATTTAAGTTTGTTAAGCATCCACTATGTGAAACTGACAATAGAGTTCTATATATTTTAGATAAAAATTATAAACGACATCTCTCTAAAGTCAGATGACGATTGCGTCACAAAAATCTTAAATTGTTTTTTGAAAATGTCGTACAGTAAAGATGAAGAAATCAATACTAAAATTATTTGAATCAAGATGAAAGCTATATTAATTAGACAAGTACAAATGTAAGGTCTCATCCATACCAGGTATTTGTTTGAGTGGAGAGGCAGCAGCTAAGATAGTGGGGGTTGCCGGGGTAGTTCCACTGGTTGCCGATGCCAACGTTGTGGTCGTCGTGGAAGCATTGGCTGCTGCTGATGCTGCAAGGGCCACATTTACCATAGATGGGGAGGAACCAACTGTTTGGGATACGGTCTGAAGCAGAAAATTGTTGAAATTTAAAACGCAATCTACATTTGATCCACTTTCACTTAACGTATTTTCTCTATTAAACGCCCAGTGGGTGGAAGTAATGATGATTTGGTCAATTAATAATTTTTTACATAAAAAACTTAGGATAGTCATATTTTGATGGAATTTTGATGAAAATTAGTTCCTTGTGGGGGGGGTGGGCTGTTATTAGGAGGGTGTGCTTTTGATAGAGAAAATACGGTAATATGTATCCAATTACAAAATTTTGGACTGCCGGGCTGATTGATAAGCTGCTGGATAAGTTCTTCGAAACAGTAATTTTCAAAAAGACGGATACAGTGATACATGTCTGATTAGTTCTAATTACACTTTTTTATCAAATCATTAAATCATGATTCATTCGATTTACACCAGACTTAAATCATATGATTCACGAGGACAGGCATCTAACTAATTTTCTGGATACCACGATACCCTTACAACAAAAGAAACTATCAAGACTGTGTCATTTCACTATGCCCGGAATCTAGATTTTCCAATAAATTCTCTTATCAAATTAGCATGGCACTTACAGCAGGGAGGATGTTGATTATATTCTGAGCCTGGCTGTTTGCAGGTGACTGTATCACGGATGTCTGTTGAATAACGGGCGTACTCGATGCTTGGATGACCTGGGCCGCCTGTTGTTGCTGGGCTGCTACTTGCTGTGCTTGTTGCTGGAAAAAAATTGCAAGAAGTTAAAATTATGATCTTTTCGATGTACTGTGTACTATCAATATGAATTTGAGCTTTGTGATTTTAAATAAAACAAGGGTTTGGTGGCTCTCCTGATCATCCTGAACCTGTAGATTTTGAGTTCTTGATGTAAAAAAAAATTCCAATATTTTTTAAAGCAATTTTAATTTGTGAACTCCCTGTCTGGTTACATCTATCCATACAGCTTACTCCGATCTTTATCAATCTGTCTTTCTCTCCTTTATCTATCAATATATCCATTCGATCATCTCTCTCAGATACATACCTGTAACTGAGCGGCTTGCAACTGTGCTGCCGCCTGCTGGATCACGCTGCTCGCACTTTTAGCTCCCAAGATGTTGTTGGCCGTAAGCATGGGTTGTGGAGTTTGACTTTGCTGTGGTTGGGATTGCTGTTGTTGCTGCTGTTGTTGTAATTGGACTGCTTGGAACTGAGCCTGTTGTAATTGCTGTTGGATTTGTTGAAGCTGTCAAATAAAATACAAAAATATTGAGAATCTTGTTTTCTCAGTAACTAACTGGTCTGACTCTTTAATACTTTAGTCAGTTTAGCGCAGCATATCCTCCGTAAAAATACTCCCTCCGCACCTCCCTCCAGAATCCTTTCAATAACTCTCCCTATTCTTCTCCTCATATCTTCTCTCTCCCTCCCTCCCTCCCTCCCTCCCTCCAAATTATTATCTCCCTTTAATCCTGCATCCTTCTTTTTTTCTACTTTCATCTTCCTTCCAACACCCCTTTTGTACCTCATGCATTGCTTCACACACACTGTATCTCCCTCCTCATTTCCCTCTCTTCTTCCATTTTGCCTTCAGAGGTATCCCAGTTATCCTTTCAATATATCCTTCCATTTTCTTCCTCGCCTGTTCTCTTTCCATATCTCCTTCAGTATCTCCCTCAACACGGCTCCATCTCTTTCCCTCTTTATCTCCCTTCCTCTGTATCTCCCTTCCCCTGTATCACCCTTCCCCTGTATCTCCCTCCCCAGATTCTCCCTCCCTTAATATCTCCCTCCCTCAGTAACTCCCTCTCTCAGATTCTCCCTCCCTTAATATCTCCCTCCCTCAGTACCTCCCTCTCTCAGTACCTCCCTCTCTCAGTACCTCCCTTTCTCAGTATCTCCCTTCCTCAGTATCTCCTTTCCTCAGTCTCTCTCTGCCTCAGTATCTCCGTCCTAGAGTCTCCATGTATCTTGGGTTAGCTTTGGTATCTCCCGATGCTCAGACCCTTCTCCTTCCCATTCTGCCTAATATCTCCTCTCTGTATCTCCCTCTCAGTAACTCTCCCTCTGAATCTCCTTGTTGTAGCATCTCCCTCCCAGGGCCTAGCTATGCGTATCCCTGCTTTAGTATCTCCACACTCAAGACTTTTCTCCTTCCCTTTCTGCCCAACATAATTATCTCTGTATCTACCTTCCTCTGTAACTTCCTTCTCCTGTAACTCCCTTCCCCTGTATCTCCCTTCCCCTGTATCTCCCATCCTCAGTATCTCCCTCCCTCAGTATCTCCCTCCCTCAGTAGGCCTATCTCCCTCCCTTAATATCTCCTTCTCTCAGTACCTCCCTCCCTTAATATCTCCCTCCCTTAATATCTCCCTCCCTCAGTATCTCCCTCCAGTATCTCCCTTCCTCAGTATCTCCTATCCTCAGTATCTCCCTTCCTCAGTACATCCCTTCCTCAGTATCTCTCTCCCTTGGTACCTCCCTCCCCAATCTCTCTGGATGTCCCTCAGCTTTGGTGCATACTTCTTAAGTATCTCCTTTCCTCAGTACCTCCCTCCCTCTATATCTCCCTCCACAATACCTCCCTCCTCCCTCCCTCCATGCTCCCTCCCTCCGAATATCCCCAAAACGACCTGACAATTCAACTCACCACTTGCTGTTGGGCCTGCTGTGCCTGCTGTTGCAAATGCTGTTGTAATTGTTGTAGATCCGAGGCCGTCAGCTGAACTCCGGCGGGGATGTTGGCCGTCACGGGGATCTGTAAGCCAGCACCATCAAAACCCTTGATGCCAACAAACATACGAAAAGCATGCGTCACACTCACACAGATAGACAAACAGACAACATGACAGATAGACTAATATAAAGAATATGGATGAGATAGCAAAGCTCAAAATAAGGCTTAAAATGCAATCATTTGATGGATTTCTCTTAATTGTTTGATAGGTTTTTCTTTGTATGGATCAATGATGGGAGTTTTATGTCCTGTATTTATGCACCCTATGCGGATAAGGACAGGAGGAGGACACACGTACAGCAATGGAACGAAAGATGGTTGAAACTTCCATACAACATAGATCCCGGTGACCCTACCAAGGCTGGAATCAACACAATAAATAGGAAACCCAGAACATCACCAATTAACTTGACGTTCTAGTTTCACAATATATTTGATAGATATTTTGTCTTATTTTGAGCCCCTAGATTTATATTAAGCAATGAAAGCAGTAGCGATTAAAGCAGAGCAATGTACGAAATTTAAATAATCAAAGAGCAGGCAAACAAATGTACAGCAAATGAAAGTATAAAAGTCAAGTCTACAGTCAAAAATAAAGTTCTTTAATTTGGAACTTCAGGTGATAAACTTTGTTGACTAGCTAAGTCAAGAATAACCTCTGCGAACCGGAGTCCAAGCGACAGAGTCAGGTGGCTTGGTCGTAAACTGAAGAGAGGTACCCAATCAAATAAATTTACAATTTTATACGGCTTAGGTCATTGCAGAATAACAGTGCTAAAACTTAGAATCATCTAAGTTCTACAGATCCATCTCTAGATAGATTGACAAGTAAATTTACGTAAACATAGCTTGTATATAAATGCTATCAATTAACCGGTGATTGTGGTGAACATGATAAAATTGAATAGACAGGTCATGCTTTAACATTAAAGTTAGAATGCAGATTCTTAAGTCTATGTGCTGTGCTTCAAAATGCATACAAGTTCTCAACAAAACTGGAAGATATTATGGGAATCGTCTTAAAAATAGGATTAGTTAATCAAATCGACACCAGATGGCACAAAACGCTCAATATTGCAACCAACTCCACCTGGTGTGTAAAATAAATGGCATAACGCAACAATTAAACTAAATGCAAATCATACTCTATAATGGTAAGCCTGACTTCTCATGTAAGCAAGGTACTGTAGGAAGGACATACGCTACAAGACAGACAAATACAGACAAGTAATAAAAACATATCAAAGAGCCCTAGCTTACTAGACAGAGGCAGACAACGCTTGTATTTGAAATTCCATTTCATGTCATATTGAAGAATTATTTAGAAAAATCACAGAATTTTTCCTCTAATATAATGAACAATTTTGAAGCAGTGGCGACAGAGAATTTCAAACACAAGACTAGCACAAAATCAACAAAATAACTTATTCAGAAATATCAGAAATAAACTACAGAAAGCACAAATACATAAAATTTAAATCAATAGCTGCATGAACCGCAAAATAAGACAAATCCACACAACATACTCAAAACAAAGACATCACTTTGTCAAAAAGCTAATTTTAGCATGTTTAGGTTATATTTTAAAGATTTCGACCATCTTTTTTCATGCAGACTATCTAAAGATGTACATTATATAATCCTTTTAAATTAAAAGGGCAGCATCATATTCATATGTGTGTAAAATTTTATAATATTTTAGACATGACTTATAAACTTACGGATAAGACTTGTTGGCCGAACTGGTTCTGCAGAATGAACCCAGGGGCGGCCCCTGGAAGTTGCTGGCCCATCGCTTGAGATCCTAACAAGGGAATCTGCAATTACAAAATCAAAGCTATTTGTATCAAGTAAACTTATAAGATCATTAGGCAATAGATAGAACTAAACTCATGTCCAATATACGGATAAGAAGTTCCTGAGGGACTGTTTACTTCATTAAATCATTGCGTCACAACCGTTGTCATGACGTCACATGGGGGCTGCCGCCCCCACACCCCCGCTGATTGGTTGAAATTGTTGTTGTGATGACGTCATCAGCCAAACAACACACTTATTGTTACACTTGAAACTATTTGGTCCTTATATTGGACTTGAACCACTAAACTTTCCTTGCAGGAGCATCAAATTTCGCACTGCACTTTAATCCCTACTTTCATCCTTTATCTCCTGGTCATTTACAAAGAACAAATTCAAAAAGTTAGTTATACATTTCAAAAGCAAGAAACTCATATGCGTGAAGAGGAAATAAGACTCTTTTATTTGAGAATACACTGAAATAGCTGGCCAATTTTTAGCATTACTCAATTCTATTCCTAATAAAATTCCAGCTCCGTTCCCTTTCATACCTCAGCTCCACATATAAGGAGTCCAAATTTATCCCAGTGAGAGACACAATAATTTTTAAAAAATTTTAAAAGAGAAAAGAGTAAATTTACCTGAACCAGAGCTGGGGGAATTGAAGCATTGGTAGGAGTGGCAGAAGTTGTTGCCAAAGATGACCTCGCAGCTAAATTCAATGCTGTTTTGTTCTCTGCATCTTCACTGACACTTGTGTTCATGGCTGAAATTTAACATTTTAATAAATTATCATTATTTTACTTAAATGTTATGATGAAAATCGTCGGTCAACACATAATTGCTAGTAGTTGGAATTTAATAGCATAAATAGCATAATTCTGACTGCTTTTCCTAGCAATTAGCCACATCAGCATTAGCAAATGCATTCTCCGTGTGGCTTATGAAAATGACATCTTTTGCATGCAAATTAGCCACACATGCATGTATTTCACTCCAAATTGGCCTTTGTGGCTAATCGCATTTTGGTCCTAGGAAAAGCACGGACTTAAAGCATGTTTAATGAAAAAACGTTTTGCTTATGAACTATAACTACCAACTTCTCAGCAGGTCAGGGACGTATCACCTATCATTTTAAAGCTTTCGACTAGACTTCTCAAGCACTGTAAGAATCGTATCTCTACGGAGTACAGAAGTGCATGAATCTATGGAATTGACCTAATTTGCATCAGGTGCGAAGCCCTGTTTATTGGCAAGCTTCAGGGGTGTGACTAACTTCCTCTGTTTCTCATTGCTGATGGAGTGTAAAACACAAACTCACTTACTCATCACTAAATACTGAATGCTTTGCTGAAGTGCGTCTCACAAATCTATACCCCTGAACACACAATAGATATTGAATACATATATTCAACATATCATTTACTCAATATTGCATAGGAAATTCGCAATGCCCACTTGCAATACCTCAGGGGTACGTGCACTGAATTAATATATTTCGAATACCAAATTCAGAGCATCCATGATCCATGTCATTTGGAGAACATATCAAAAGCGGTCACAGACTCACAGTGCTTTACATTCTATATATCTATAGGTCTTTCCATTTCTTTCTATTGAATTGATCTATGATCTATCTAACAATCTATCTGCATGTTGCTACATGCACGTGCCCGTCTATCTATGATTTATCATATATCTTGTAGTTTCTGCCTGCCAATTCTTCCATCTAATAACAACCTGCAGGTATTTATTTTTGTTTATTGATCCACCTACTGTTTGAACATTGATATTGATTTATCATTATCTATACATTTTTGAAAAATTAACATTGATATTTCTTGGAAATTATCTTTTCAGTAAAACAATCAATTTAATATACATGTTTCTTTCTTTTACAACAATAGGTCAATGACTGTCATCAAACACCAAAATTCACATAAAGTCATTAACCCTTTGATAATTTGTTTAACACTTTCTGCATTTAGTGTTAAAAAGGCAGTATCCATTCAGTTCACAGTACTCACAGTATTCAGTGACTATGCTACTGTTTCATTTGTAATTCTAACAGGACACAGAATGTGATATGTTTTATTCATGAACAATTGACTCCATTCAAATATGACAGTCATTTGCATATGCAAATTGCCAATTAATTACCATAACGTGTGCAGCCACCCAAATAAGGTTATGCAGATGGAAATAGCACATGGTACACCACTTATACCAGAGATATGCAAATGAGGTACCAAGGTGCATAGGCCACCAGGGGTTATGGGAGTTATTGGAAGGCTGCAAATAAAGGAAGGGGGGGGGGCACCTGCCAATATTTCTGAATCTAGTATTATCTAGATTTCTATTTCCGTTGATACAACTAGCACAATTTGTTCGAAGTTTTGATTCAGGTGTTAAGGCCTGACCAATATTATAGTATCCCATATTAGTTAGACACTGTTTTTTTTTTCTTTACACGTTTTATGCACCCCAGATTGTATGTGAAACGAATTACAAGATGTTTATCTGTGATAAAATTAAGTATTATCCTATCCTATATTCAACTTTATCTTCTTCATATCACAATTTGAAGTTACCAACACTAACAGGGTAGAGGGTGGGGCATTTTGATTTTTACTTACTACAATTATCCAAAAGTAAAGATGAAGCTGGTACTTGTTACTATCGGCATGCTATAAAATTTATTTCAAAAAGTGGGTATTCTTTTAACTTTATCAGAGTGGGCTAAGATTCAAATAATATAAAGTCCCAAGATAAATTAGATAATCAATTAAAAGCCTTGTTCAAATTGGCAAATTAGCAAAGCATCAATTAAATAAGACATATGAGACAATTAATTAAATCAAGTTATGTGGGTCATAAATTATTGTTTACAATTGAAGAAAGGTGTATAACATGAGTGCATCAATCACCAACCTCCATATATGCACAGTAGCTCAATGAAAGCATTTACTTTAGCTAACCAATGATAGGGGTCTTACGGTATCAGAAACTAAGGGATAATCAAATTAAATTGACACACCAAGGATAAAACAATCCCCTATAAAAGACATTCCTGCAGTTTTTGTCTAGACGAAATCAATAGTATGAGGGGGGGACTCGCACATATTGCTACAGAATAATCCATACATTAAGCAGACAATTTTGCAACAAGAATTTCAAAACATCCATATTACAAACAGCTAATATGAATAAATATGGCATTATGGAAGGACTTGTTAATTCTAAATTTCTAACACAGTTACAGCCATTTAAAGAGTTAATCCACCAATTTGCTGTGACAACTCACTTGAGCAATAAGCTGATTTGTTTTTGCAATACATCCTGCATTTCTGCACCAATATATAAACAGCTAAATATAATATGAAGACTCACTAGGCAATAATCAATCATGGGACTAACAACTTAATCTAAATCACACCTTGTTCATAATATAGCCATAAACACGTTAGGATTTTAAAGCAAGTCACTGAAGTCACATTCTGAACCCCACCATGTACACCATTCATTTTGGAAGCTAAGTTTTTTTCTGATCAATCATTCAAATCATGACGTTCAAAATTTGAAATTTCCAGAACATGTTGACTTATTCTGTGTTCCATTTGAATAGCAAATATGGGCTAGGATTGCAAATAGTTTACACTGTAGGCTCAATCCCAGTTAAATGGGCAAATTCCTGTGTAAAAAAAGCGAAAAAGCGATCATCACGGAAACGGAAAATTTTGCTCACTATCTTTTTTACATTGCCAAAAGGCACAGTGTCTGGAATATCTTTCAATAATTTGAATTTTTATTTTGCAACATTTTCAATGCAATTTTACAGGTTAAAATGAGAAATGGTAACGTAATTTACACTGTTTAGAGCAAATTTACAAAAATTTGGACACTTTTTCTCGTCTCAGAGCAAAAATAATCATCACAAATTAATGAAATTTATCAGATGATCTCAGGCATCAATGGCCTACAAAAATAAAAAATAATTGTTTTTCTATCTCTATTGGTCTTTTCTGTAGACTATGGTAACGTAATTTACATCTAAAAACGACAAAATCACTTTTTAACCTTCTTTGACCTCCCGTGAAGATAGTTTTCAATACATTTCAAAACCGTAAATTGCACAAAAAACTAGACTTTTCAAACTTGGTAATGAAGTTCTTAATTGTGAGAATTAGCAAATATTAACATAATTAAAGTGGCCTTGAATCTTGGTAACGTAATTTACAAGAATTATGCGACTTTTTTAATAACCTTAAAAACATATTTATAGATTTCAAAACGAGTTATGCATTTTTCTATACGAAGGACATAATTGTCAGGCACATTTCTATTCATTTCTCAAGTCAATACCTGCAAAAATAGTGCCACAGCATCAATTTATATGAAACCACTCAGCCATTGGACATGCCATTTTTCCCGTTTTTCGGACATTCAACATGGAATTTACCCCAGTTGCTATCACAAATTACATGTATATTTTATGTGACTATATTTCTATATAAGTTTCCTAAATAATTGCCAAATTTCAAAATTGTACAATGATTCTACTAGAAATGACAGCCAACAATCTTTGAACATTCTTTGTTTTTGGAATTTGCCCGTTTAACTGGGATTGAGCCTGTATGCACTCGAGGGAGAATTCCCCGGAGAGACCAGGGACGAAAATTATAACCCTCAATAAAAGGGCCTTTTTTCTGTCTTTTTTCATAGTACATTATTCTATGCAGAAACACAGTTATAAAGGGCCTTTGCAAAATAAAGAGGGATTTAAAGCAAGGGGAGTTCTCTCTCACTTTGGGACAATTTGACAATCTCAAATTTTGGTAATCAATAAATTGTGATAACGACTTTCTTGGTCAATTCTTTCAAATAAATCAAGACAACTACAGTAACAATTTCCATTCTTAAATGATCAATATAACAGCCAAGAAGCTATAGATATAACTATGAAAGATCCAGAATTCCTATAGATATAATCAGAAAATCCATAGTACAATGGCTATTTTCCCATATTTACTGATTTTATTCCTTTTTTTTTGTATTTATTTTAATAAATACCACATTTGGGACAACTGGATGCTTTCATTAAGACCAAATATGCAGCTTTAGAAGTGAACAACTTCTCTCCAGCGCCTCATGCATGTATTCAACACACAGAGGCCTGTCTGCATATTCAACCCGTGGCCCAGCCAACATCCATATTCAACGCCATAGTAAAAGCCAGCTCCCCAATGCAGGGCTCTCCACCCTCCCAATTGTCTGCTCCTGCAGGGCTCTCCTCCTGCTCAAATAGGGCTTTTTGGCTGTTTCTGTACAAGACTTTTTTGCCACCACCCTGGTCCTGCTGCTGCTTGGCAGACAAGCCCTGTCTGAGGCCGGCTGCAAGGCCCTTTCATATGAAGTGATATTGCCGCCCAAAAAATAGGTCTTTCACTTTTACACCTTTTTCTAATGCGTTAATAAAAACATACATACAGCTCAATAGTTGCAAGTAAAGTACTACTACTATCAGTGCTTTAAAAAAGTGTACTACTATTTTGCCCCTTTAATTCATTAAATTGCACCAAATTAAAGCTCCCTTATTATTGAACATTCTCAATTAATGGTACTAACATGCGCCAAAAACTTTTTTCCCCCTCTTGCACAGCTTCGAGGCAATGTATTCGTATATATGCCAAATTAAGTTTTAACCCTTTCACAAGCACGAAGGACCTCCAAGAGCCAATAGCTTTTTGGGTGGCTGAATGCCGCAGGACCTTTTTTGTGTGGATTATATAAGGTAGCACAATGCAGTCACAGCATTGCAAGGATTTATGTAACAGGGTTGACAGAGAATAAATTAGCCTCTTACTGTCAAACCAATAAATTTCCAATATCTATTACCAAGATCACATGTCATCAAAAGGTTAAAGATTCAACAGTGAAGATATTTGCAAAGATCTTTTTTTAAAAACTTTTTAACAATTACAGCAGTAAGCACATGACAATGTTTTGGAAAACATTTAAGTGTGAACAGCGGAGATTATAGTATCAGACCTCATTATAAGCCCTTAAATAAATGTGTCAGTTTGTCTTGGGACCTGAATTAGGAGTTCACTTGAGAGTTGTTGTTTTCAAAAATGACTTTCAGAGGCTCTTTCTTCAATTCTTTATATCAACTTGCACACAGGGTTGCGATTTTTATTTAAAAAAATCATAAAAATCGAATGATTTAAATCTGATTTAAATCAAATAAATCGATTTAAATCAAATAAATCATGATTTTTATAAAAAAAAATCATGATTTAAATCAAGATTTAAATCACTTGATTTAAATCACTGCAACCCTGCTTGCACATCAATTTGTAAGTTATCCAATTTCAATGCACTTTGATTAAATTAATTGTTGCTAGCAGGTGTTATCACCAAATCTAAGGGACACTTTACATCAAATCGGTGCACTGTAATCATTTGATTATGGAGAGTGAGTGAGTTTGTGTTTTACGCCCCATCAGCACCGGCCCGATTGTATGGAGAACTCAAAATTAAGGGTGCCACCCAGAAGGAGGAGGGCACAGGGAAGACACTATACCTGAGAGCTCCTAAGATGGGCAGTCTGACAACATGATTCTCCAAAGATTTTTGGATCCATTTTCAAGGTTTCGATCTTTCAGGTTCATCATCAATTAAACTCAAAATATGGTCCAATGGACTGCCAAAATTTCATTCTGGTAAGGTGGCGCCACTGGTACTGCAACCAGCATGGCCCAATGTTGTTAGTAATTTTCTTAGTTTTCTGCTGTCATCATGATATAAACTTTCCTTTTCACCTGTGGATTATTTTGAACAGTTAACATGGATTGTTTCTGAACACTACTTTCATGGAATAATGTGAAAACTAAGGATTTACAGACGTGAATGCACTCTGCGTGAGTGATAATAGAGGAATTACTGGAAATGGACACATAAAGTAAAGTAAAGTAAAGTAAAATACTGAACGCAGGCTTCTGCAGAAGCCTCTATGTTCAGATCTATGTAAAAGTTTGTGCTGCGGTAATAACTAGGTATTGTTCTTGAATAGTTGAGTATCTGGACTAGGTAATATACTTGAAAAATGGACTAGGTAATGTACTTGAATAATGGACGAACTAGATATAACAGTCTAAAAGTAATAATAATGGACGAACTAGATATCAGTCTATGAACATATATACAGTAACTACAGTAATATAGAAGACAAGTCTGTGAGCATCTCTTTCATATAATAAACAAATCCAAAAGATGAGCATCTTAGGTATGGTATCCTTTGACAGGTAAATACACAGCTGATCAGGGGAACGCTGAAAGTTAAGGCCTCTCACGATGCCTCCACCGTATTTAGCAATCCCTTAAAAAGTCATTGTAGTACGTAGATCATTTCGCATGTTATCGATCCTTTGGCATGTTAATCCACAGGGTCTGGGTTACATTTAATAGTCCCTAGCACCATCCAATTATTAAATAGTAATTTCTAAGGTGAGCTAAGGCCTCTCACGATGCCTCCGCCCCCTTTTAGTAATTTCTAAGGTGAGCTAAGGCCTCTCACGATGCCTCCGCCCCCTTTCCCACTAGCTCAAGCTATGTCTGCTTCCGGATCATAAAACACTGGGTGATTTACCCAGAACTTATCTAAACGAGCTTTGAATGAATCCAAGCTCGGGGCACATACCACATGTTCTGGCAGACTGTTCCATAAACTCGGTATCCTATTTCTGAATGAATGTTTACGAATATCCAGCCGGTGGGTCCTTTCAAGGAATAACTTCAGTCGGTGACCTCTCGTTTGTTGATTTGCTCGTTGTAAGTCAAGTGAGACCTCAGCATCGTATATATTTTGAATAATTTTATATGCCTCAATTGCATCCCCACGCATTCTTCTAAATCGAAGAGTTGAAAGTTTGAGAGTTTTCAGTCGCTCTGGGTACGACAAATGTTGGAGGCCGTTAACTTTTTTAGTTGCAACTCTTTGGACTGATTCAATTTTCCTGATGGTACCTTTTTTATACGGACTCCATACAGCTTGTCCGTACTCCAAAATTGACCTTACCAGTGTCACGAAAATTGGCTTGAATATCTCCGGCTCCAATTTGTCAAATGTCCTCCTGATAATACCCATCATTCTGTTTGCTTTGTTGACTATGTTGGAAATGTGGCTCTCAAAGCTCAATTTACTATCAATTGTTATTCCTAGATCCTTTTCCTCTTCAATTCTCTCCAAATATGAAATATTTCCTGTTGCTGTCTTGAGGAAGAGACTTGACGGCCGTGGGTCATCTTCATGTCTTGACATTACCATGCGTTTACATTTATCGGGATGAAATTTGAGAAGCCACTTGCCAGTCCATTGCTCTAATTTGTTCAGGTCATCCTGTAGTTTGTCTTGATCTGCCATTCCCGGGGTCCATTTTGAGAAAATCTTTGTGTCGTCAGCAAATAGATAAATGCTTGAAGAAATATCGTCAGGAAGGTCATTTATAAATATGACAAATAATATGGGCCCCAGCACTGACCCTTGTGGGATCCCACTTTCAATCACCGAAGGGGCGGATTTTACTCCTTTAACCACAACTCTTTGCGTTCTGTTTGTGAAAAAGTCTCTTAACCAATCACTCAACACACATGTCAACAATGTTTATTTCTTTCAATCCTTGGACTACTGAGCGCAATGTACTATGAATTGATTGAAGGTGAACTGTTTTTAATGTCTAATTGATTCTATGACAATGGCTGAATTCAGTGAAGAAGTTTTCACCAAGGCATTTCTGTCTGCACTGTGTGACAGCAAAGTGATTGAAAAATTGGATGAGTCAATTGGTGCTTCTCTTAAATTTCAAATAGAGGAACTTAAATCTAACCAAGAAGTTTTGAAGAAAGATCTTAGAGACCTTAAACAACTCAATGAAGCGATAAGATCTGAGAATGAACAACTGAAAAAATGTGTCAATGATAAAGATCTGAGAATTCAAAAATTGGAAGACGCCATGGAAAAGGCTTACTATGCAATTGACAATCAAGAACAGTACAGCCGAAGAAACAATCTTCGTATTACTGGTATTGTTGAAAATGAAAAAGAAGATGTCTTCAAGAAAGTTCTTAGTCTCTGTAATACCAAACTTGAGTTGCAGCTGATCCCCGCTGATATCGAGAAAGCTCATAGGATCGGAGCTAAAGGTTCTAAACCTCGTCCTATCATTGTTCGGTTCTCGTCTTTTAAGATCAGAGACTCTGTATACCGGAACAGAACAAAATTGAAAAGGAAATTGGCTTTTGATGCTTCGAAAATAACAACTGGAAATGATTCGTCGACTGATGTACTGACTACGACCGATGATGCGACGCCAACTGATGGTTCCCCGAAAGAAGACGCTCAACCGAGTACGGCTACGGACAAACAAACGAACGACCACTTCAAAATTCTAAAGACTCTTGCAGCGACAATTAACGAATTCGACAATATGACAATATTTCTCAACGACGATCTTACGAAATTAAGAGCAGATATGTTCAAGGAGGCTCGTGACCTGAAATACGCAAAAAAGTTAAACGACTGCTGGACCTGGGACGGTGCTATCCTTGTCAAGGACAACATGAATAGAATATCCAGAATAACCACTCCTAAGGACTTGATGAAATTCTGAACTATTACCCTAATCTAGAGCTAACTTTTAATTAATTGGTCTTTAATGAGTAGTTTATGAATTGTAATTATTTTTATTCAGTATTTCAGATATTGCTGAATATATTACAAGTTTCCATAACTTGTTTATGAATGTAATCTTCATTTGGTCATTTGTGATTAATATCAATATGACGCTTTGATTTTATATCCCATGTATCACCGATCACACTGTTCTTTAATAATTCAATTTTCATGATTAACGCTACTATGTACTTTACTCGTACATTCTTTTATTATTGTTCATATTGTTTATTTCATTTTCTTATTTATTATTTTAAAAAAAAAGTTCATTCCTTACTTATTACAGAATTCAATGCTGTACTATGGTACTGTAATCTTACTCCCAGATATCAGCAAGGGCTTTCTTCTTTATTGCATAGATGATGCTTACATGTCATTCATGTGATTATAGGATATTCCCTCACATGAGACGAATAATTTGTACTTTTTGTAGATTTACTTATCATATTAAATGTATAACGGATGATATGAATAATACTTCATATGATGATCCAGACTGGATTTGTATTAAATGTATTGAGGATGTATTTCCATTTAATCACCTTGATAATGATTTGTTTGATGTAGCCATTAATGACATGGTTAATGATTTTTCAATCTCTCATCAAAAACTTAATGATCTAATATTCAATCCATTTGAGTTTAACGATGATTCAGTTAATTATATGATGTACGATTTAGACCCCGATTTGCATTTTTATAATGCACCTATTGTTGCTTCAAATATAAATTGTAATTACTATAATGAAAATATGTTCAATAGGAAATGTGGAGATCTTTCCTTGTCAATAAATTGTCTTTCTCTAATTCATATCAATATTAGAAGCGCAGTTAAAAACCTAAGTAAATTTGATGACTTCATGGATAATATTAAAATTAATTTTGGTATTATCGGTTTAACAGTGACTTGGTTTAATGCAAGCTCTGTTGATAGATATTGTATAGCTGGTTATCAAATAGAGAGCATGTACAGATTAACTGGTAGAGGTGGTGGAGTTTCTCTTTTAATTAAAGATGGAGTTAATTACAAAATCAGAAATGATCTATGTATCAATAATGATGATGCTCAATTACTTTGCATCGAAATTTCTAAAGATGTATTTGGTATACAAAAAGATATCTTAATATTTGTTGTATACAAACCTCCAAACACTGATATAGAAATATTTAATAATTCAATTAACAATATCCTGTCTCAATTGTATAATGATAGGAAAACTATTTATATAATGGGTGACTTTAATATTAATTTACTAAACGAAAAGTCCCATACTTTGACTTCAGAATTTTTAAACATTATGTTTTCTCATTCTCTATTTCCCTTGATATCTAAACCAACTAGGGTTACCAGTTCTAGTGCCTCATTAATTGATAATATTTATACCAATGATATTGATTTTAGTAAATACTTTAATGGAATCTTATTGTGTGATGTATCTGACCACTTTCCTGTATTTTCAATCAAACTTGATCAGGAAATTGCTACACAAACTAAGTTTGTTAAATGTAGAAAAGTAACCACAAAAAATATGGAGAAATTCAAATTAGAATCAAACTCTATTGACTGTAATGAAATATATAATTATGACAATCCTCAAGAAGCTTTTTCTAAATTTTACGTAAGTTTTTCAAATTGTTACAACAATTGTTTCCCTGTTAATAACTCAATGTCAATCTACAAAAATAGGAAAACTTGGTTAACACCAGCTCTAAAATGTTCTATTAAACATAAAAATGAATTGTATATTAAGTCGATCAAAAACCCTTCAATTCAAAATTCTGCTACTTATAAAGAATACAAATGTCATCTTAATAGACTACTAAGAATATCTGAACGCAATCACTATCAACAACTTCTAAATGAAAATAAGAATAATCTTAAAAAGTCATGGAAAATCATCAAGGAAGTAATAAATAAGAAGCAAAATAATAAAATTTCTGATGAATTTAAAATAGGTCATTCAATTGTTAAAGATCCTGAGATTATTTCTAATAGCTTCAACAGATTCTTTACTAACATAGGAAAAAATCTTGCTGATAAAATCCCAGAAAGTAATGTTGACCCTTTATGTTATTTACAGCCTGCTAATCCATTTTCAATTGCTATTGATCCTGTCACTGAATGTGAAGTAATCAATATTATTAAAAAATTAAAGAATTCTTCTTCAGGCCCTGATGGCTTTGATTCCAGAGTCTTGAAATTTGCCTATACTAGTTTTTTACAACCTTTAGTCCATGTACTAAATTTGTCACTTCTTAATGGTTTTTTTCCAAATGAACTTAAACTTGCTCAAATAACACCAATTCACAAATGTGGTGAAAATAATTTAATTAATAATTATAGACCTGTCTCGCTGTTATCAATCTTTTCGAAAATTCTGGAAAATTTAATGTATAATAGACTAATGGGATTTATAAATAAACATGATATTTTGCATAAGTTTCAATTTGGATTTAGGAAAAACTATGGCACTTCCTTAGCTTTAATCAGTTTAGTTGATCAATTATGTCAAGCATTTAATGAGAAAAAAATAACTCTTGGCGTATTTATTGATTTAACTAAAGCATTTGATACGGTCGATCACAGAATTTTACTGCAAAAGTTGTATTGCTATGGTATACGTGGAATAGCTCATGAATGGTTTTCTAGTTATCTACACGAAAGAAAACAATTTGTATATTACAATGATACAAAATCAGAAGAAAATGTTATATCATGTGGTGTTCCTCAGGGATCTATTTTAGGCCCTTTGCTTTTCTTGTTATATGTTAATGATTTACCTAATGTAACTGATTTATTTGTCTTAATGTTCGCAGATGATACTAACTTGTTCCTGTCTGGGAAAGATGAAAATGAACTTTTGGAAAAAATGAACATTGAACTGTGCAAATTAAGTAAATGGTTGATTGTGAATAAGTTGACTTTGAATGTTACCAAAACTCATTATATGTTTGTATCAGGTCGTAAATCAGTTAATATAACTGGTAATTTACAGATTGATGGTTATGAAGTTTCTCGTGTTTTTAGCTCAAAATTTCTTGGTGTTATAATTGATCATAAGTTAAATTGGCAAGAACATATAAATTATATTAAATCTAAATTGTCAAAATCTATTGGAATAATTTGTAAAGCAAAAAAATACTTAAATCATAATACATTACTTACTTTATACTATAGTTTTTTCCACCCTTATCTTAATTATGGTATTGAAATATGGGGAAATACTTATGCTAATTATATTAATTCGCTATTAGTTTTGCAAAAACGGGTGGTTCGTATAATTAAAGGTGTTAGTCGAAGAACACCCTCGAATAGTATATTTAATGAACTTAAAATTTTACAATTACCTAAATTGTATAAAGTTTCAATTATGATGTTTATGTATAAGTTTGTAAAAGGTGAATTACCAAGAATATTTTCAGATATGTTTAATTATCAAGCTGATTTTCATAATTATAGAACAAGAAATATGAATAACTTTCGATTGCCATTTTGCAGATTAGAAATTGTTAAAATGCATGTTAGATTTAAAGGTGCAGAAATTTGGAATTCTGTTGTAAACGTCATTGATTTAAATTGTAGTAAATTTACATTTAAAAAGAAAATAACTATTATTTTTAGGAATTTGTAATCTCTATCTAGAATATCCTTTGTAATTCTGTAATTCTTAACTATTATTAAGGTTATAGTCATTACCACTTTTGTAAATGCTAGTACTTATCAATGTTTTTAATTTATCAGTATTATTATTGATTTTTATTTCCTATAGATATTCATTCATTGTTACTTAAAGATTAAGAAATTATATTGTGAAATTGCTAGGGAACAAATACACATTCATTGTGTCAGTTCCTATTTTCTATTGGTATTTTAATTGTGCTATTTGTTATGTTGAAGTGTAATTGTATTTTGTTTGCCAATAAATTCTATTCTATTCTATTCTATCATTCCAATAATCCAGCTATTATGATACATTTTTTAATAGAGATAAATATAAATGTCGTTGATATCTAATTTGGATCAAATTTTTTTTACCATGTAATGAAATGTCCCCATCCCTCCAAGACAAGGAAAATTCCCGGATCTCTTGATTGCCAAATAAGAAAGGCCGAGGATATTCACAGCTATTCACCGAGCCACGGCGAATAAGATTTGGTCCATGAGACTCCATCTCATAATCTCTTCAGAAATCAAGATCAGAGGGATCGAGATTGGTGAGAGAATTTCTGTTATTTTCAGTACCATCCCCAAGGCAAAGACCCCAATGACAATGTCAGTGAGTGTTACTTTTCAGTTTCACAAAGCCTTAAAGCTTTGCCTTGACTTGGTCACTTTTTGGGGTTTTTCTTCAGAGTTTAGCACACAATCTACAAATGACTATCCCCAGTTCTAATCAATTGACACCCTGAGTATTGCATAACAATTTTGCATGCCCCAGTGATTGCGAAACTGATTAATTTCCATGACACTGGTGCATGTAAATTAACAATTTTGCATGTTTACTTTCATTTTGTCAGACAACAGACATCACACAATGACACTGTCTAATTTGGTTACTCCACCATTCCTGCAGTGTAATCACGCCTATAAAGATTGTACTATACACAAGTTGTAGTTTAGTAACGAATCAAACGCAAACGAATAGCATACATTATGCAAAATTTGAAATATGAATATGTAAAAATGTTATTTACCTGTCGTTTCATTCTGGGCCGCCATTTTGAATAATAAAATCCGATAATTATTCTCCGGGAGGGAGACGAACGTTAATGAGTTAGAATATGCAAACGATTTACAGTCAATTTCAAGGCTCCACACACACGCACCAAGTTTCAATGGCTTCTAAAGACCTTCTTCTACAATATTGAAGACATTTCGAAGCAAGACATCGTCTCAGAATGCTCACAAACAAACGACTCCTTCCCTGCAAGGTGCGCGTGTTCCGAAGAATGGCGAATATTAACGAGGTCAAGTTACTTTTGGCTGGCACGAGAGAGCAGCAGTGTACGGAAACATTTTATCGGCGCGCCACCTCGTGTTAAGTAGGAATACCATCAATTTTCTCATGATCCAGGGCAAGACCTTACTTTTCAGCACTCAAAGGTTCACCAGAGACAGGAAGACCCTCAATTTTTTTCCTAATTCTCCGTGAAAGCTTTCTGGTTTCTTTTACTTGATCAACAATCAGCGGTCAGTCCAGACTCTAGTGCACGGGTGCTTTAAAAAAGAAAAAATGTGCAATTCATCGACAGAAAGAACTTTATTGGTTGCGCAGAATAGAATAGAATAAATTAATTTTATTTCAACTCGATTGGAATTTACAAAAAACATTAGCTCATATGAGCGCATAAGCGCACTGCGCTTTTGTGGATTATTTTATTTAAATTATAATGACCAATCGTTATAATGGTTATTACCGACGTGCATAAGTTGAAGGTATTACACGTACTGTACTCACTGATACTAACACTAATAGCAATTTATTATTGTGACAACACAGAGCTAAATGTAAGACTTTTTACCAGCATCTTCCAGTCACCCGATGCATGCAGTGAAAACCAAAGTCACATCAAGGGTAACAACCTTTTATGGCTAAAGACCCAAAATGTCTACAAGTCACCCTTTGTGTAGCCATTCACCTTCAAAATATAGCTAAATATGCATGAAGTGGAAAGTGGAAAAACAGTTTTTTTTTAAAAGCTTCAAAACACCGAAATAATTAAATGCTGAAATAGCCCAATTAAATTATAAGAACATCTTAGATCTGCTAGCAAACAATGCAAAATAGAATTTTCCAACACAAAGACAATTAATAAATTACAACAAATCCATTTAAGAGACATTTTAAAATTTTTATTGGTCTTTACAATTGACACCCGGGCGTTCTTCAAAAGTTCTTGCAACAGAGAAGCTCAGAAGCTGCTTCATGAATCATGATCATTCAAACAATCATAAATGTATGTACAAACATTTTATAAATAAATCTAATATTCGAAATAAGCTTTTTCTGGGTCTCTGGCTTCCGTATCTGCTACTTCTTCACCGGCTGATTCTGATTTGATTTCAACGCGACCAAGTCCAATTGGTTCAAGGGGTGAATCTGAAGAAAAAATAATAAATATCATTATTAAACATTAATTTCAAATGCAATCACTCATAATAAGTTCCAGTGCTCTTCCCAGCCATTAGATATATTAGCATTGGCTAATGCATCCTCCACTCGGATAATGATTAATGAAAGTAACATACTGCAAGAAAATTAGCCTAAAACATACTGAAAATTGACATTTGTGGCCAACTGCATTTCTGTCCTAGGAAAAACACGGAATCGTAATTCTACACACCGGCATAACTAGTCTAGAGTTGGGAGGACAGGGAGCTGTGCATTATTTAGAGGGGCAACTACTCTTCTATTTGTATTTGTAATTTTGTATATTTTAATCAAGGTCACTATTTCATATGGGTTGTATCTCAAAGTATATGTGCAGCACGCCAACTTTTTTGGAGAGTGGGTTAAATCTGCCTGAATTTCAAGATCTAGATTTAAATCATTTAATACCATTTCATATGAAATTGATAGGAAACCATCAAATTTCAATAATGTTCATAATATATATATATATTTCTTTAATCATGATCATCTGCACATATATTTAGCCGTTTTGCCAAAATCTTAGTGTTTCTCAATTTTTTTGGGGGCTTAATTTTATAATCGTTATGATGACTTTCAATTAGACCAGACTGGCAAATAGACTAATTTTTACAATTCTTGGTGTTGAGGAAATAAAGATTGAACTATTGATCGTGAAACCTATTTGTAAATTAAATGCAATCATAATTCACTGTCTTTGATGACAGTGCCCCCCCTCCCATATAACGAAGAAAACAACAATTTTTTTTTCAAACACATCAATACCATCTATTCATTTAAAATTGCTAGATTTACAATATCGGCAGGACAGCACGTTACAAACTTACCAGTGAAATTGAAAGAGGGGAATTTAGTGAAGTCCTGTCCTTTGACTTGGTATGCGCCATCGATTTTATCTAAGGAATCCTTCAATGACTTCTGCACATCGGGAGTGGCGTCTACAAGTCCCCCAGCGGCACTTCTGCAAGTATTTGTTTAAATCCAATAGTTAAATACTTTACATATTTCAATTGAATATCAAAAGTAAGACCTATAAAATGTCTTTGCACATTTGTAAGTTGTTACATAATTGATTAACAGGCGGCCCCCTCTAGTTGTCAGATCCATATACTTTGTAAATCACTAAGTGTAAAAATAAAACAGGACAAACTAATCTAAATCTGTAATAGACAAATATTAAAGAATGCTTAGCCCAATGGAGTTAATTTTTCGATATCCATTGTCATCAACTTGCCAAAGAATAGATTTACACCAATAAACCAAGATCCTTCTGCTGTTGAGGCAGATATGGCCCCTCCCCCAACAAATAAAACCAAATCCCCCCCCCCAACATTTACAGATGCACTGGGACTATGTTTCATTAAATGAAACTTAACAAATTCCCCCCCCCCCCCCCGTCCAATAAAAGCTGACGAAACATACTGGCTCTTCTTGGCGTATTCCCTGATTTTGTCCAGGAAGAGTTGTTGAATGGGGTCAGCCTTCTGCATGACGACCGCTGAGACGCCAAAGTTACGGCGAGCCTGGCCAACCAATAGGCTCTGGGTTTTTTGCAGAAGTCGAGACGCCATGGCTGTAAGAGAAAGAATAATAAGCATTGTCAATTTACCATAAATCATCAGGACCTTCAGAATGCCTATTACTGTACACACTGTAAATAAAAATATTCTGGAAGTTATCCGGTATTATCCCAACTGAATTTATTTTGTCAGTAATACATACTAATACTGTATTGATAAGCCCTCCCATATGCATTTTTGATGTTCCCAGACTGGTAGTCAGTTAGTGGCAATCAAAGAGGAGCTGTGCCAGTGGCATTACCTTGGGTTTTTAGACAGGGGGGGGGGGGTGACCCCAGACATGCCAGAGGCACAATGAAAATGTAGTAACACTGAACACCTTGCCGTGTTTCTGGTGTCTAATTCTTTTGCCACAATACTGCTCACTGATAGGTCACTTTACAAGAAGTGAGCCTCTTCTCTTTGTTACCGACAATGGTTACGTCAGGGCAGTAGCCTTGGCTGAATCCTATTCCTAGGGGGGGTAGTGACTGGTCGGAGGCATGCGAACTGCGGAAAATCGTGGAAAATTTGAGATTTTTGTATGTCAAAAAAAATTTCTGTCAAATTCTAGGGGGGGGGGGCAGCTGCCCCCCCCCTGTCGGCTACGGCCCTGCACGTTTTGAATTGCACAAAAACAAAAATACGGATATCATTATGAACAATATTCATTTACAACCACTTTTTGCAAATATTATCATCCATCTATTTTATTTTCTATGTGGGAGGGGGCACAATTTTCTCAGTGGAGGTGGACAACCACTGTAAATACTATTACTATTTATTGCGCATTTCATTGGGGGGGGGGGGTGGAGGGCCAGTTGCAATTAATATTTATCAAGTCCAACTCCAAAGACAAAGTTTTTGATTGCAATTTGCAATTCAATTGATGGAGCTCGAGCTTCTCATGATCGAATGAGAAGCCACTGTTTGTTCAGCATGTCATTGTACAAATGCAAAACAAACTTGACAGGTCAAACATGTCAAACAGAGCACATTTTCAGAACTTGTTGGTTTTAGCTTCAGTTCAAACCATGATTTTGTTAATTCAAACAGCAATTCACCCACTTTGTGCGGTTGAAACAAAAAGCTCAGACATTTGAAGAACAAGGGTAATCACTCAAACTGATAAATTATTTGATTTTGAGGGCATAATTTGACAAGATTTGCAGAACTCACCTTCTCCTGTCAACTTCACCGGCTGTCAAGGTCGTGTGAGATCTCGCGAGAAAATGTAAATGAGGTCACGAGATTTAACAAAAATAGGTCATCTGACGTCACATGACTTGTGCATGGAGAGGAAGCCTTTTGTCTGCCATTTCCTGTTGACAATTCCGGTTGAAATTTACGGACTCTTCTGAGCAGTTTGTGACAAGAAGAAACATCAGGGAAGTCAGTCGTTGCTCCGAGAGGTGAGACATTTTGGTTTTACTGTTATTTTGTGACGTTTGGTGGAGAAACAAGGACGTTTTCATGGCCGTTTCGAGCGCCAAAGTCAGCGTCTCCGCTCGACCACATTTTTCCATAGCCGGAAGTTTTGAAATCGGGCAACAGGAAAGTGCAGACTACGTTGGTTAAAATGCCGCCTTGGTCCTATTTTATGCCTATCACGCTTCTAACTTGATGATGGTAGTCTTTTGGGTGCGGTGAAGCCAAAGGCATGGCCGTGTCTGAATGAGCAAGGAGGGGTGGCCATTTTCTTGGCCTGAATAACGTCGTCCACCATGTTGGGAGTGAGGCCACGAAGTGGAAAATGTGACAGGTGGTTGAACAGTTTGGATCCCTGCTCCCTCACTTGAAACAAGTGTCAGACTGCCTAATTGCCTTTTATTGGTGTAGACCAGCTAATTGATTCGCTACATCATCTGACATCAGAGACCCCACCCACTTAAAATTGTTAAATTAAACAACTCATCATGACGTCTGCCACAGTGTGACACCACTGTCACCAGGGCAGGGGGTGGATCCATGGAGGGAGGTGGTTGTGTGGGGGAGGTGTTTTGCCGAGGGGTTAGGCCTATACTTATTTTCCCCATGTTTCAGTGAGGGGGGTATGAAATTAAAAAGTCCTATAACACAAATTCATTGGGGGGGGGGTGGGATGGACCCCCTGGGGGTTACAAAAATTTGCATGGAACCTGAGGAACGCGTAAAAATCATCATGAAACTCAAGGGGAGAGGGTATAAATTTAGGAGATATCTGACAAAACTCCCACCCCCCCCTCTCAAAAATGTTGGACTTCCCCCCCCCCCCTCCAACAAAATGTCCTTCACATACATGTGCTAGTGGTCAAGAAGATGAAGTAACGGCCTCTAAGTTAAACTCTTGACCCCCACCCTTTCCAAAGAATACAAGTCAAGTCGTAGACACGCCAAGTTGCAGACACATTTTAGAGCTATCCACCAAGTTGTAGACACAGGCTTTTCACAAAAAAATTTCATTACCCACTCGTAGACATTCAATAAAATTAAGTAACCAAGTCGTAGACACCACACCATCCAACCTGTAGACAAAATTATTTTAGGGTCTACCAACTCGTAGACAGCAAACTTCCAAGATTTTCCCAATCTTCTAAGCACAAAAAGCCGTTTAAAGCAGCTAAAAATAGGATCTTATAAAGCAACCTAGGCAGTAATCATGCATTTCAATCAGGACACTTTATATTAGTTCAACTCTTCTTTGTTCAATAGCGGGCGTTAGTGGAACTCTCCTTTTTCCAGCTCTCCTGTGTTGACGAGCAGAATAAAACTATTTCCGGAAACATCAGCCTGGGAATTTACAATGGAGCCGGGGTTTCTAAGGTCCTTAACAAAGTCTAATCAGCCTGACAGTACTGGAATATGGTGGCAATCCATGCTAAACATTCCATTTAAGACTCGGCAATGCAAATCCGTAATGTTTTCAATGGATTAAAAGTGCCCTGGGGCCTGGAATGCCAGCTTCACTGACTCAGCAATGGTACAAAATGGCAGCTTGTTCCCGGAAATAGTTTTATTCTGCTCGTCAACACAGGAGAGCTGGAAAAAGGAGAGTTCCACTATCACGGCCTATTGAGTTGATTGTAAACTACCAGAAGCTTGCTTCAAAGTAACATTTGAAATGCAATAAGTTAATTAGCTCCTGATGGCAATTAGCACCTGCATGAGTGACACTGTGAGAGGTAAAGGCCTTATTGCCTTTGCAATTGAACAGTTTTTTTTTACTTCTTGTTGGTTATTTATTCTTTTTTTTTATCAACAAATGAAATGAGTGTCTATGAGAGCTTATGAGTTTGCTAACAGCAAAAATACTATGTCTCCGACTTGGTAATATCACATTGACCAAAAAGTCTGTGTCTACGACTTGGTGAACCCTGCCAATCTAATGTCTACCAGTTGGTAGTACCTGGTGTCTACGTGTTGGTTGTCTACTAGTTGTTGTCTACGAGTTGGTTTGTCTACGAGTTGGCGTGCCTAAAAAGTGTTTCGATACCTTGCCAAAACAAAATGTCCTCCACGTATGCAAGTTGTCAGGACAATGAAGTAATTGTATTACTGGTAATAGTAATGCGATAATTATTATATTTTAGTGACTGATGATTGCGCACGATGCAAACTAATGCATAACATTATTTTTTTAAACTTGAAATAATTTTATTGCAGTGATGAAAGACAGCTGATTGTCTCCAGGTGGAAAAGAAGACAAAAAGACAACTGCCCATCAATATGTCTCAGTAAGTGTCTTTTAAAAGTTAAATGTTTCAAGTTGGGCTGTCACAGTAACAGGAATTTTGAAATTGATTTATTTGTTGTCTAAAATTGGATTGTGGTTGATTAATGACAATTTTCCAAATGTTTGAAAATTATGTTTTCTCCTTAATGACCTTAAATTTATAAAAGGAAGCTATAGACACCTTTTGCAGTTCCCTAGCAAATCTGAGAAAGAGAAGACCTGTGCCCTTGCATGATGCATTAGCTGTGTTTATTCACTTAATTGCAATTAAGACTTCACACTTGTGTTCTGTAATCCTTAGCACGATCCAATCAACTGGTTGAATTATTAATTGCAATCAATCTTGACTCCTCAGATGTGATTGACTTACTCTGTTTTCTGATAGGAAATTGTATTAAGTTATTAGCAGATTAATGGATTCTGCAAACTGAAATCAATTTTTCATGAGAGTGCAATACTCAGCAATCAATTGATTTGTTGTGAGAGGCTGAAAACCCAAGTTAAAAAAAGCTTACTTTTCTGCCATATATCCCCCCCCTGCCTTTTCCCTAGAATTCCTTCCATGTCTCTGAAGAGGGGTTGATGGGGCGTAAAACACAAACTCACTCACCCTGAAGAGGGCTCTATATAAAGATGATAATTACAGCTAGGCCATTTGAGCATGGCGCCACGTCATGCCCGGCCCTCATCCACCATGCCCAAAAAAAAATTGAAAAAAATTTTCTAGATAATTGCATGCCCGAATCAAATCCTAGCTGGAACACTGAATTATTAACTCAAATAACCTTAGCATACACCTCTTATTATGACAAATCTTGGGGTATATATCCATTTATACCACTCGACACCTCTGTCAACCAATCATGAGCCAGTATTTCACTGCAATAAAACCCATATTCTTTGTTGTTCAGTTATCCTCCCATGGGAGAATAATAAGTGAAGCTGTGAAAAAAACACAGCAACAAATGACAACTTTCAGCTTTGTCTTATGGTATAAGCCGGTTATTCACCGCGGGATCGGCAATATGTGTTTATCACAGCTCGGGCTAACGCCCTCGCTGGATAAATCACATATTGCCTCTCCCTAGGTGAATAACCTATACTTGCATTATGATAAATCAACTGTGTGTGGTATATTGACAAGTTCCACATTTCTTAATTTATTCATTACCTGGTATGCTTGATGCACTTTCAATCTCCATCTTGCCTTGTTAAGGGCTCCTTGTGCTCAACATCTGCAAAGCTGTGTAGTGATTATGTATCAATTTATAACTGTAACTTGGGGATTATGTTTGATTCAAACAAAACATATACAACGACAAACCCAAAACAAATAAAGAAACTGTGCTAAACTGTAGTCTGGCAGTTGCTGACAACTTTAAATGTAAAACTATTATTTTAAACCAAGGTTAATCTTTTGAAAGTTTGTAATTGTTTGCTGTGTCAGTGTGTCACTTATTAAAGTGGCCAATATTGAGTCATAAAGTTGCAGTACATTTGATAAATTCAGACACAAAAACAGCTTGTTTTTGGCCTCACAAAAAAAGGCAGTCCAACTTGGTACTACTAAAGATTGTACAGTGTATAGAGGAAGATAGGGCATCAAGTCTGTTTAGTGGCAGCAGGAAGTGAGAACCCTACCCTGCTCAAAATGTAAATAAATGAGGGCTTTGGAGCCTTTTCAGAGCACTGAATATCAGCTAAATTTCATTGACTCTCTTTCTAAAAAGAAGTAGATTTGTTTTTCTGGTGGAGTGTATTATAATTATACAACTTGTGCAGACAATTAGTTAGAAAGCCACTCCAGAATACAATGAATATTTCATTTAGTCAAACTTGATACAAATCTTTGGATACAAGACCTTCAAGATATATACATAAAGAAAACACTTCTACTTTGTAAAGTACTACAAAATAAATTGTTATACCTAACTTCCTACCAAATGAAAACTGATGATGTCGTCGCTTTCGTTGTTGATGATAATCATTAATGAAGGTACATTATTGTCACCTCAGCCGTGTTATAAGTTGGGTAGTATCATTAGATGTACCCTGCAACAACTGCCAATAATGCCCTCATTTTCAGGACCGACAATGATTTTGAGGGCCTGCAATGCTTTTCAGCGCTGGTAATGGTATTTTCAGCCCTGTGATGAGGTCATGACTCATGCTGCCTACCCCGTACCTCGGCTGATAAAAAACCTAGGGATGACAAACAAGCCCCTGGCTGTCAACCACCAATAGCACACTCCACAGGTCATGCTATTGTTATACTGGCTAAATTTTTACCAAAGTAAAACTGAAAATTATTTACGTTTTGTGAAATTTTTTATTACAGGGAAGTTGAAGAGCTGCCCCAACAAACGGTTATAATACAACAGGACGATGGATCCGTCATGGCCTACATCCAGACTGAAGACGGAACACAGATTCCCATTGATCAAGCTACAATAGAACAAAGCCACCTGGTGGCAACCGAGGACGGCGGATTAGAACTCGCGGAAGGAGCGTTAACTATTGCTCCAGAAGATGGCACCATGGTCATTGCTGATAATCAGTTTGTAAGTTGAAGAATGATGTTAGTAGCACAGAATTTAACTTTGATAAATATTCCGCATGGGGTTGTTGAATAAAATTTCTATTTTTAGCTTGAAGAGACAACAGTGGAAGACCAGGTTGAACACGTCATAGATGACGATGGTAATATCACCGCAGTTCCAGTAGATGGCATGACAATCACCGAAGAAGGGATGGAGGATGAAGATTCCGTGAGTTTCAATTTTGGAAAAACAAGATATTTTGATTGTTTTGAGTAGATTAATTATTGGTGAAAGTTAAACACAACTGTTGGGAAGATACTGCCTTCAAGATAGCAGTCGCATAAAAGGATTGCCTTAATTGAGATCTTAGGGTTTACTAAACTTCGAGCTGTGAGATCTACAGATGTGATCAAGGGGGGGACCTATAAAAAGTGAGGAAGAATTAAATTGTACATTGGTGATATAGCTTTTAAAATCACCTTACTTTGCGCAGTTTCGAACATCATTTCCTTTGCTGTATCATTCTCTTCTCCTGTTCTAATTGGTCCATGAAGGGCATATAAATACAGGACATACAGCCTCAGTCATCCATCTGTTTGTCCATTATACCTTGAAAAAGAGACTCAATATATTTTTTATAGTCACAAATGTTTCATTTTGCAGGACCAAGGCCAGTACCAGAACATCATCATTCAGCACATGGACATAGAAGAACCACTTTCTACTTTGCGGAAACTTCTAGAAGCGAGGTTGCAGTGTTCTCTGATAGACCATGAGTTCTATCTGCAAGACAGTATACCTGTAAGTATGTTTAATTAATAAAAGTCGTATTTGTGTGTAGATTTTATCGAAGTTAGACAAAAATGTAAAATTACCGTAATTGTTATTTCAGCTTGATCCGGACAAGAACTTGGTCAGTCAGTGTGTGGAGGGGTCCGGAATGGTCCAGATTAACGTAGAAGTGAAGTCACAGCCAACGCCAGGTAAATGGAAGAAATAAATTTGTTCATTTGCACAGATACATTTTGTAGGATTGAATGTTTTGACTTGCAAAATGTCTTCCAATATGTCTTAATCTTTACAAACTGTGATGACCTATCAGGCTTTGAACATCATTTCATCTTAGTATTATGTCTGTCATTTTAGAAGGCAGCCCTCGCCTCAACATCGTGGATATCTTGAAACCTGCTGATGAGGTCGTTCCTGAACAAGAAATAGAAGAAGCTCCGAAACCTCCTCCTCCTGTCCAGAAAACTACGACCTCAGCGAGCAATAAAGTGGTTATTCCGTTCCCAGAAGAGGCCGAAAACGTCACCAGGTGGATCGTGGATCAGAACTTCCGAAAGGAACAAGAAAGATTGAAGATTCCTTTTGGTAGGTTGGTCATGCTTGGACAGCTTTGAAGTTTGAGCTAATACTTTCAATCATTTCTTTGGCTGCATTATAGTATGATACATAAAGGAGTAAGTAACCACGGGCAAAGTAAGTTCTGTAAATTTTTGGGTCCGTCAGTCTTGCTTACTCCTGAATTGGCATTGATTTTTAGAATGAATAAACTGGTTCTTTTACTCAATTTACTTAACTGTTTGCCCCTGCTCTGCCATTGGTGTGGGTTGGCTCATCTGGTAGCTCAACTGACTGGGTCTTGGGTTCAATTCCAGCCCATTGGATCACTTGAACATATTTTTGTCCAGAGTGCATAAATACAGGATGTAAAGCCCAATCAGCAATCTATTGAATGATTTGTGCAAATTACAGAACCATCTGCTTTTTCTCTCGTCCTACTGAACTCTCTGGCTTTCTAGAGCTATTGCTTAATTAGTTGTTTGAAGACTTCAATAATGTTGCTTAATGTTACTTAATAATGATATTTCTTGAAATTTTCTTCCAGACCCCACCTTGTGGAACCACAGCCACGTCAAATTCTGGATCCAGTGGGCGGTAAAAGAATTCTCCCTAGAGGGCGTTGACATAGAAAACTTCCATTTGACGGGAAAACAACTCTGTGACCTCAAACACACGGAATTTGTCAAATATATTCCAATTGACAAGGGAGACATCTTCTGGACACATTTAGAACTGCTTAGAAAGTGTAAATTTGTAGGTAAGTTTACAATGTTGAGTGAACCTGCCATTGTTTATTTGAGTGAATTAAGTTATGAGAGTAAAGAATTTATGTTAAAAGATCGAGGCATTCTTAGAATATTGAAAACAGTATATTTCTAACTGGGGACATCATTTTCACGTTACTTGCAAAATTTGAAACTGTTTCTTTTTGATCCCAGTGGTTGGGTCACTCATCAAGAATCCATGGATTCAAAGCCTGGATTAATAATATATGCTAGTTAATTGTTCTGAGTATGTATGTGAATGTCTCTGTGTTTGATAGATGCATCCCCATTTAAAATGTTTCAAAAATAGTATTACTAGTCAGTATAAGGTGAACTGAACATGTATTTTCATCATTTCTTTCAGCCGTCATCCAACAACCCACACCGCACGCTATCACTACCATCACAGTATCCACATCCAATAACGACTTAGAAGGGCAAGCATATCTTATCAATGGTAAGTTTGATTTATTCAATAGTGAATTTTCCTTCTATTTTGGGGAGGGAAATCAGCTCAGTTGGTAGCCTAGTGCTCTGGGCTTCCTATTGCTAGACCCTAGGTTCAATTCCTGCTCTTGCCTGGTCATCTGGACATATATGTTGGCTGGCAGTGTCAATAATTAATACTTTGCTTCATTGGCGTCATTGCTGTGCCCTTCTCCTGTCTTAATTGGCCAACCAAGCGCATGAATACAGGACGTAAAACTCCAATCATCCATCCAACCTTCTAAGATTTTGTATATAAGTCTGTGAATCAGTAACAGACTCATGTGCAGTCTCTTAATGATCATTGAATTTTAACTGATGTCACAATTAATTTGCATATTGCAGGTCGCCCTCGCTCCTTCAGCAGAGTTCCGAAATCGAGGACAATCATGCTGCCTAATGAGAGAGCCACCCCAGGCAATAGAACTGGTGAGTGCTTTTATCTGCCTGATAATGTTTAAAACTGTTTAAAGGGAAATTTTGGGAACCTGGAGAATTATGGATTGCAATTTTCACAATTAAACGAAACCAGGAAACGTGGTATTTCTACCAAAAGCCTGAAAACTTAAAAGATTGGGAGTTTTGTAGACAAATGTTGCAAATATATTCTGACCTCTTGACATTGCCATTTTACATACTTTCTGGATGATATTATGGACCCCAAAATTGGGTAGAATGAATTGCGGATATTAACCTTGAAAAAACCTGGCAAAAGCCTTTCATTTTAACTTTGGAACCCATAAAATTCCTTTAAAGTTGGTAAGTCCACATATTTAATAGACTTTCTATGGATAGATTCAGTCATATTTAACACATTCCAGTTCATGAAGTTAATTTCCTTGAAAGATGTAAACAAATAGTTTTTCGTGCCGTGAAAAAGCCCTGTTTTGTTTACATTTTAAGCAATGCAGGGCTCTCCTTAATTTAAGGCTTTACAATCAATTAAAATCACTTAATTATGGAAAACACGCAATTCTGTTGATTGGAGTATACTTAAAATCTATTAATTCATTATCTACAACTGCAAGTTGAATTTTACATAGAATCGGCAGAATTACTACCTTTTTGATTAATTAACAAATGAATTTGAATCAATTTTCAGGCAACAACGGCCAAATCCAGCTGTGGCAGTTCCTCCTTGAGCTTCTGACGGACAAAGACTGCCGGGAAGTGATCCACTGGGTCGGAGATGAGGGGGAGTTCAAACTGAACAACCCAGAAATGGTCGCTCAACTTTGGGGCCAGAGAAAAAACAAACCAACCATGAACTACGAGAAATTGAGCCGAGCCCTGAGGTATTATTACGACGGAGACATGATTGCCAAGGTGAGGTGCTATTTATTACATATGGGCATGATCACAGATCTGCAGCCTTTTTGCTTCAAGAACACTCAAGTATCAAGTTGCTTGAAATTACTTTTCATTTTGAGAAATAGTGAAAATTGAGCATGCTGGCGTAGGACAAAACGTCTGAGGAACAAACTCGCTTGAGGTTCTTGTACTAACTGTATAAAAGTTGCTTTCAAATTTTCATAAGTAGAAAATCAGTGCTTTGGCTGAACTGGCATAAAACATCCATGAATTAATAGTAATAGGATTCTTTGACTAGGGATGCAAGGATATCCGGCAAGGTATCCGGTATCCGGCCGGATATTGGAATTTGCAGGATATCCGGTAACCGGCAGAATTAGGGTGTCCTAACCGGATATTTTGGATGCTCAAAAATAAGCAAAAAGCGTAAAAACTTTGATAAAAAATAAAAGAATGTTACAAGAACAGAGTCAATGGCATTATGTAACCATCTTCAAAGTTTTTATTTAGTTACATAAAATAACGAAAAACATTCCATCAGAGGAACGGTCTTCCTGACGGACATGATATCTCTCGGCTCCAAGAAAATATTTTTATAATCAACTTCGAATGCTGAAAAACTTCTTTTTTCGTATGTTTAGTATCCGGTTCCTACCATCCGGTTACTATCCGATATCCAGCAGTTGGTGCTGCCGGAATATCCAGTATCCGGTATCCGGCTATTTTCACTATTGGTGCATCACTATCTTTGACAGAAATATCAATAATCGTATTTCTTTATTCCAGGTCCATGGCAAGAGATTCGTCTACAAGTTTGTGTGCGATCTGCGGATGTTGCTCGGGTACACAGCCGCGGAACTGAACAGATTAGTCACGGAATGTGCGGAGAAAAAATTACAGAAAGTCAGAGAAACGTTACGACCTGGAATGCAGAAACGAGTAGTGGAACTAGAACGGTTGAATCTCATTTAGATCTTGTGTAAATTATTATATATATATGCAGAGAGAACATTATTGTAAATACGAAAGTTTATTGATTTTTGTTGGTTTATGTTTTATTGTTTATGTTAATCGCAACCTAATCAGAGGCGATCATATTGTCTGTGGGACCTGTATGTCATGTTATATGTGTTTGAATCCACCACCTTGTGGCCATTCACTGAACTATTTGTCCACCTTGTGGAAAATATCAACAACTATTCACCCTGGTGGCAATTTTGTGTAGCATCACCAAGCCTTAATTTAATACTGATAATTACCTAAAGTTAGTTATGCTTTATATTAGACTATTATTTAATAGATCTATATTTATTATTCTTTCATAGTTAATGTCTTAATGCTGATCTCCTGTTTGGAAAATTGGTTAAAATTTGTGTATTCTCCTGATGGCAAGTCCTATTAAACATTTATAGAAAAATAAATATTTAGGTGAAAGTTAAACAAGATTCTATGAGAATTATTATAGCCTGCTGTATGAACAAACTGAAAAAAAAATTGTTAATTTGTCAATTGCAACTGGTTTAGCATGAAGGTACATTTCCTACTAAATCATGTATGTCATTTCCATTACATTTGTTCTTCGAAAATTGTGTGATATTTTGCATTCAACATTCCTTCTAGTTCATTCTTTCTGCTTTCTGCTGTACATAAATACAGGACGTAAAGCTACAGTCATCCATCCATTTTGCTTTCTGCTATGACGGGTCTTGCACCCATGGGTTCTTGTTTTTGTCAAATAAGAACCAACTTCTTCAAACTCAGATCTGTAAGAAATATGACTATTATATATGACTTAGTTTTAAGTTATTTGACTTAAGTTTCTGAACTTATAAAGTTACATTGTTGGTAGGTATCTTAATTTCATTACAATTACCGTATTTCCTTGATTAATTGTGTACTTTCTATTCAAGGGCTTCATGTAAATGGTTGGGTTCAAAAAAGGTGCTAAAGATAAAATAAACATTGATAAAAAGCTACATTATACTAAGAACGCCCACAAAAATGTCCTGCTGTTAATCAAGAAAATTTGGTAAATTGTACTATCCTAAAGTTATAATGAATATTGATTCCAGGCAGTTAAGTTGGTTTTGAAAATGATATTATTTGCCTTAAGTGAATAATCTCATAAATGTAATTACTGTAAGAAGTTGCTATAATTTTGTAAGATATTTATGAAGTAATATTAAGTTAATAATCACATTTAGGTTACTAGTCGGACAATAATATTATTGTAAATTGTTATTGTATGATTTTGATAGTTGCCCAACATGATTTGATAATTCAACTGAATATAAGTGCTTAATATTTGTAAATAGGCTGTATCAATTTAATATATTATGTGCCTTATAATGATGACCTGTGTCAAAGCGAAAGTAGGTAAATGTGTCATTTGAATGTGAAAATGAAAGTGGTTTCTATTTCGAAAGAAATGAGCCTATGTTACTGCCTGTTGCTAATTATTATCATATAATTATAAAAATCATTTATAAATTATTTACTAAGAAATTATTATCCAGATTCTTATGCTGTTGAATTATGTTCAATTTAACTTAAATTTTGCGAGATATCCATGAAATACAACTTCATTCATATATTGTACATAGTTAATATGGCAGCATGAATAATTGAATATGAGCTAAAATTTGCGAAAAAACACAATTGAAAATGTTCAACGATGTAAACAAAATTGTTAATATTAATTAACAAAACTATCTTGGTGTACACTACATTTGTAACTGTTATATTACGTACATTAAAGTATGCTCATTATTAAAAAGAAATGGTATTGTTGCTTTGTATAAGAGAAAAATATCTCCAACTTGGTTGATGCGTTAATTATACGTGGTGATAGCATTTCAGGCTTTCAGGCTCAGCTGGGTCTTCCATAAAGAAGCATCCAAAGCTGCCACTGAACAAGCCTTCACACTTTAGTCAAATGAAATCAATCTTATAAATCAAAGACGTGTGATGTCTGCCATCATTATGGTATTGACAGATAGATCTCCCACTGACTCCCAGAGAGCTTTAAAATGACTAGCGATGAGTGTCTGAGGTGTTAGTACAGTCTGCACAGATCGCTAGTTAATGTTTGAAATTTAGTAGCTACTTGCCCGAGGCGCTCATGGTGTAAATATTATACAGTCGATGATTAAATCATCTGGGTTATTGTGCACCATTTGTCGTTAATTTGCAGTTTATTAGGTCAGCAGAGATCCACAGACATCTAAAATTTTTGGATTTTGAGCAATTTTGGGGTGACTTGCGGTTCGACTGTTCCTCTGAAAATGCTTCGAAACTTTGGGCCTTCAGCCCGGTTCTCTCACCCTGGTACGGAGGATGGGTTCCCTGGGTGGAGTAAATTATGAAAACCAACCCATCATTTCAAGATACTTGAAAGAAAGTCATTGCAATGTTAAATATTGTGAAAGACATTAAATGTAACAATAAAATTTGTTACTTTTGACTCTTTTAATATGAAAACAGGTGAACTATTCCATACAAATAACAAACAATAAGCATGAACAATTTGTTTCACGAACAAAACCATACATAATTTAACTTTGTTGACAAACAATAGTTTCACAACAATCAATTTAACTGAAAGCAGTCAAGTAATAAAAATCCTTAATTTATATGCTACGCATATCAAACATCAGGTTGTAAAGTTATCTAAATAAATGGATGACAAACAATAACATTTCCTAAGTAGGCGTACCAGTGAATGAGTTCCTTCACTCAAGACCTATGTTAAAATTTCCTACATGTACAAGTCATTCACGGATATAAACATCCCTTCAGACAAGGCAGTTGGCAATTGTAAATTTCTTAACATGTTTAATTTAAATATATTACTTCATATGCAATATATACTCATACCAAAAGTGGCATACTTGTATTAGTCACTATTATGTATAACCTATGAGAATATTATTATGCCCACGGGTTTTGACCCCCGTTTTTAGGCCCTAGAAGAGTCCTATTGACCCCAAAAATTACAATAAGTCGATCTTCAGTACTACAGTTTACATATTACGATGGTCTTCGAGATGGCACCTTACATGCACCAGTAGTATGTAAAACTTTTGAGATCAATTTCAATTTGTAAGCCTAGAACGACTCAAAAGAGGCCTTTAGTTGAAGGAGGCCTTTATTTATTAAGTTTTTCCATGGCCTGCATTCACAGGGGTCTCTGTTTGAGGCAGGCCTTTAATTTCAAAAATACGGTATCTCTCTTCTCTGATCTTCAGATCATCTTCTATTGTTGCATTAGCCTCGGCAGACTGTTCCGATGCACATTTGGAGTCACCAGGTGGTGCTTGAGGTCGGCCTGCGTTTGGAACATTCTCCCGCATATTCCGCATTTAAATGGGCGGTTTTCTTCGTGGGTTTGAACGTGTTCTTTGAACTGGCGCCGGTTGACGACGTACTGTTCGCAGTACGGACACCTGCAATGAGAATTTTTGAAATAATTTCATTTCATTTGTGAATAATCTTTCAAAAATTCTATTTCATATAATAATTTTAACAACAATTTTGATTGTGAATTTCTAACTTAATTCAAAGTATTACGAAATGCATAAATAATTTTTAAAAATAAATTTCTTGCAAATGAATATAAAAAATCTATAGTATCATTTATGTATTCTTTTTCATTTGTGTGTTCAACTTTCCTAATTTGATCTTCGGAAGGAAAAACTTAAGCATTAAAACAGTAAAATTCCCAAAATGCTCAGTAATTGTTTCAAAAGTGACACAGAGAGTTCTAAATAGTTAAGAGCTTTCTTATATAATTTTCCAAACATGTAAACTTACTTGTATAAATGCTGGATGTTATGTTTATCGAAACAGTGTTTCTTGAGATTCGACTTGCATTTGAAATTCTTCGAACAGAAGGAACACGCATAAGTGAACGGAGTGGTGCTGCCATCTTTTGTATTAGTTCCATCCCTAGAGGGCGCGCCTTCCACCCTCGCAGGATCGCTCGTCACCGTAGAATCACTTGTGATACTTTGCGCCGTGTTGAAATCTCGGTTGTCCAAACTATCGTCAAAAATTTTGTTAAAGAGTTTGTTGTCTTCGTCCGAGTCCCAGTCATTTTCGTTGTCCTTGGCAAGTGTTTCTGAAATTAAATTAAATGTAAATTTAGATTTCCTTTTTTTGAACTCTAATAATTATTTATAATTTTGATAAGTTTACTCATCTGTTTGCGTCAGCCTATCATTGAAAAAAACCACCATTGCTGAGCTTTTTTTACCAGTAGAAATAAGAAAATGCAACAAAAAAATACTGCAAACCGTTATATATCCAGATAAAGTTATTAATTTCCGACATATCCATGGTTAGTGACATAACTGCCAATGACGCGAGAAAGCCTTACATAAAGCAGTTTGCAATTATCTCGATTTCTGATGAGTCTCACCTCCTGATAAAACTCTATTAATAGAGAATGTTTTTTTATCGTTAAAGCAAATGCAATGGCTTATTAGGCCTACGCTATTAATTCAGAATAACTCTGTAGGGGCCTACACTTTCAGTCAAATTTTGTTCGTTTTTTTGTTTAATTTCATTTTTATAGCGCAACTTTTCTGTACTCATGCAAAGGTGCTTCATTTGATTAAGTTCGTGCAAAGGCGCTTACACTGTCAAGATACATCGTTAGAATAGACAGAGAAATTTTATGACTCATAAACAGTTTGATATTCACCTTTAGCGGCAGCGTTTTCCTCGTCCTGTTGATCAGAGACAGTAACTTCGGGGAAGGCAGGATAATGCAAGACGGCGATGGAAGTACGTCCTTCCGTTTTAATTGCTTCTTGAGATTCTTCTTCATCTATGGGACTCACGACGAGGACTTCCTTCTCGTTCTCTCCAATAACACCAGGAGTACTGCTTAAATCAACAGATGGCGCCACTTCATTCAACATCCAATTTGAATTTGGTGTGGATGGGCGTCGTGATTTTGGCTCGGTGAAGCTGTAAATAGGCCTAGGTGAAGGTGGTTTATCAAAGAATTTTGAAGTGCTAGCCACCACATCGAAGCCGCAGGACTCCGATTGGTCATGTGATCGTTTTCTATTTGAAGGGCGCAATTTAGAAGAATCGTCGGCACTTGGCAGTTCCCCAGATGAGTCAGGTTGTTGGTTTTTGCACTCGACCAGTTCGTTGATGTTGACCAGGATGACCTCACTGTTGACCGTTATTCCGAGAAGTCCTGAAATAATTGATAGAAACAATTTTACAAAAAATGTCAGAGCAAAACGTTTTAAACTTTATTTGCTGGATTGCTCTTGATTTAATGCACAAGAATAATTTTAAAATACGATATTTCATGATTAGACTTTGTGATATTTGCATAATAGTGACATGAGAACAAACACTAACAAGTTCAAAAGGAACAAAACCAATAATAGCTAGACCAAGTCAAGTACACAAACATTTGAATAAGAGAGTTATTCAATGATTATTGATTCATTAGCTGATTAAATTGGAGAATAAATTATTATTAGTATTACAGTGTTGGAATATTATATATTTTTTACCTTCCACTGTTACATCGCCCTCATCGGCAAGCGTGTTCTTGCACAAGGTTCTTATTGTCTCCGTTAATAATGCTTGAACCTGTTGCCTTCTGCCTGATTTCCTTGACCACATCTTGAATTTTGTCTGCCTGGCTTTCAATCCCAGTAAACTGAAAACGTACAAAGACTAAATAAGAACAGCTGGGCTCTATTATAGAACAGATTCAAGACATCATGTGACAATTCATGTCTATGCAACGGAATATATGCCATGCAGGTGCTCAGATGGCAAACATATTCGCCGGGTTACAGGGCAAGCTGTTTTTCTTTTTTAATTTGGTTTCTATTTTTAAAGTGGCTAAGCCCTACTACCCGGATAGAGGCCAACTCAGGTGGCAACATTTATTTGTGAATCCAGCCCCAGGCTACAGATATGCCTACATCATATTGACAATTTATTATATTTTTTAATGACACATGAACGGTATGCTCCTTAATTTAAAATTCATTATTTCACAATTGATCATTGCTATAATCATTTATCTTCATAACTGATTTATAAACAGAGTATTACGAAGGGAGAAACCATTTTTAAAACAATCATTTCTTGCTCGGTTTTGGTGAAATAAATAAATTCTTTTTAGGGCAGACTTGAAATAAATAATTTCTGTTTGGGCATTTAATAACAAGGTATTGCAGTAGCTAGCTTTATTTTTCGAATGAATATTCAGGACTTCACATGCTTGAAATGAGTAATTACTGCTACGGTTACAGTGAAATAAATAATTTCCAACCAAGAAAAACTCCAAGCCCCCCTGGAAATTAAATGGTCGTCACCGAATAATTAATGTACAGAATATATTCATGGAACACCATAGAAGATCTGCATAATAGCCAAATTCGACAATGACCACAATATCAATGACATGCATGCTCAAAATGCACCCTGCCAGGCTGCAACTCTATCAAGACTATTAAGTCTAAAGATAAGTTTGATATGTTTGAGACTCAAGACAGCGGCATAATCCTGAAATAGGCCCCTCTGGGGCCTATTTATAAAGCGGTCGAAATATACTTATAAATGTCCAAAAAATGATTGATAGGGGCCTATTTCACGAGTTATATATCATAGTGAATATCATAGTGAATGTCAGTACATATAATTTGTCTTTATAAAATAATAAATGGCATACATATATAATGGCGTTTATTATTGCAAAAATTGAGTGTCTGACATAATTGTTTTGAATGAAAATAGGACCATGACACGGGAATAGGGGCCTATTTCAGGAGTAATATATAGGGATTTTTTGGTAAAATATTATGCTTTTTTCCTATATCCTACAATCTTAAAAGGGCGAAAAGATTACTTTGGGGGTAGAGATAAAAATGGGGAGTTGTTTTTTTGGGGAAACGCAAAGTTTATGTACATTTTGAGGAATAGGGGCCTATTTATAGCACTATATAAATATAGGGGCCTATTTCAGGAGTATATATATACTCCTGATATAGGCCCCTATCCCCATTATATTTATGAAATTTAGCTGCATTACAAATAATAAAGGGCATAGATATCATGGGTACTTTCTATTGGAATAGGGGCCTATTTCAGGAGTAATATATAGGTATTTTTTGGTAAAATATTATGCTTTTTTCCTATATCCTACAATCTTAAAAGGGCGAAAAGAATACTTTGGGGGTAGAGATAAAAATGGGGAGTTGTTTTTTTGGGGAAACGCAAAGTTTACATACATTTAGAGGAATAGGGGCCTATTTATAGCACTATATAAATATAGGGGCCTATTTCAGGAGTATATATATACTCCTGATATAGGCCCCTATCCCCATTATATTTATGAAATTTGGCTGCATTACAAATAATAAAGGGCATAGATATTATGGGTACTTTTTATTTGGAATAGGGGCCTATTTCAGGAGTAATATATAGGGATTTTTTGCTAAAATATTATGTTTTTTTCCTATATCCTACAATCTTAAAAGGGCGAAAAGAATACTTTGGGGGTAGAGATAAAAATGGGGAGTTGTTTTTTTGGGGAAACGCAAAGTTTACGTACATTTTGAGGAATAGGGGCCTATTTATAGCACTATATAAATATAGGGGCCTATTTCAGGAGTATATATATACTCCTGATATAGGCCCCTATCCCCATTATATTTATGAAATTTAGCTGCATTACAAATAATAAAGGGCATAGATATTATGGGTACTTTTTATTGGAATAGGGGCCTATTTCAGGAGTAATATATAGGGATTTTTTGCTAAAATTTATGCTTTTTTTCCTATATCCTACAATCTTAAAAGGGCGAAAAGAATACTTTGGGGGTAGAGATAAAAATGGGGAGTTGTTTTTTTGGGGAAACGCAAAGTTTACGTACATTTTGAGGAATAGGGGCCTATTTATAGCACTATATAAATATAGGGGCCTATTTCAGGAGTATATATACTCCTGATATAGGCCCCTATCACCATTATATTTATGAAATTTGGCTGCATTGCAAATAATAAAGGGCATAGATATTATGGGTACTTTTTATTGGAATAGGGGCCTATTTCAGGAGTAATATAGGGATTTTTTGCTCTAATATTATGCTTTTTTCCTATATCCTACAATCTTAAAAGGGCGAAAAGAATACTTTGGGGTAGAGACAAAATAGGAAGTTTACACATTATTTGAAGAATAGGGTCCTACTTATTAGCACTATATAAATATATATACTCCTGAAACAGGCCCCTGTTGTCCATTCCATGTTCCATGTGTTCTGCATAGGCAACTATAAAGGGCACAGTTGATGTGCCCTTTATTATTTTACTGCTGTTCTAGAGAATTTATAACTGGAATAATAGGTCCATAAAATGAGAATAGTGGCCTCTTTCAGGAGTGTTATATGGGGCTTTTTCTAAATTATTCTGCCATTATCTTGCTTTTGTCATGTATAATATATTCTGCATAGAAAATAATAAAGGTCATAGTTGATATGCCCTTTATTATTGACTACGTATATATGCTTATGTCTTACGGGGAGCGCAGGGTCTGGTAGATAACAGCTGATATTAGCTTTGCAGCTAGTGTTGTATTTTGACAAAACTGACTTAAAATAAAATGATTTGATTTGATTTAATATAATAACACAAGATTGGAATTTAGTTGAGTTTCCACACACAAAATGAACAGTAAAAAAAATGTGCTGCCCCAGAGGGGCCTATATCAGGATTATGCCCAAGACTTATCAAAAACTACTGAATCAGACTCAGAAACATCACTTTATGAAGCTAAGTTTTAGTCAAGTTTTAGTTACCTTTCACAAACCCATTCAATCCTCTTCAAATCACCAAAATTCAGGTTGTTTGTGTCTTGATGCACCTGTCACGTTGGCTGACATGTGCTTTTGTTTATTGACCTAAATTTAGAATCGGACAGATGGCGCCACAAATATTTCTGCAATCAACGCCCCTTGTGACAAATTTCAGAAAATCTGGTGGGTAAGTGAAATGTTTGTCCTATTTGTTGGTGTGAGAAAGTTTGTGTTAATTTAAACTTTTGATAAGCTATTTAAAGTCCAGAAAGTGTTTTGCTTGTGTGTGAAGTTGTTGTGGTCACATAAAATGCAATTCTGATGTGTGACAGTGTTGAACAGCTGGAGAATCTGCCATCCAATTTTGCAGATCTATGGTGACACTTGTCCATGTGACATGTATTGGGCCTGGCTGTTACATAATAGACCTATTTGCATGGCTTTTGTGTTTCATAAGTTGTCAGCTTGTATGATGCTTACATAGAGCTTTTTCCGTTGTCTACAGATAATTTCAAAAACACCTTTGGCTTTAATGGGTTGATTTTAATTGGTAGGAGCCCGGCGGGGGCGGGGAGGTCTATCGCAGTTTTGGTTGATTCAATATTGGGCAATTATTGCGCTGGGGAACAAATAGCCCAACACTTTTGTCCCACAACATGTGAATAGGTTCTTGGCCTGATTTCTCCTCATCTGCGTGTCGATCATCCAGTAGAAATCCACGTTCTCACAGATAGTTGGGTCATTCTCCCGAAACAGAGTTGATGCCTCATAAAGGTACTGATGGATGCTCCTTCTGGCGAAATATTTTTGATGATACATCAAATTTCATCCAACTCGATGGTGTACAATGGCCTAAACGTACAGGGTTTTAGCCTGCAATTTTTTAACATACAAAAATTTAAATTTTCTGCGTGTTTTCTGGGGTGTGCATGCCTCCAGATCAGATTCTGCCCCCCCCCCCCAGGAGTCAGCCCAGGCTACTGCCCTGACGTAACAGGGTTGAGTTGCTTTTAGGGACGGCAGTACTTTAAATGCTCATTTGATTTGATTTGATTTATTTATTAAAAAGAACAACATGTGAACAATACAAAAACAATGGGAGTTTAAGTAAAAATTACAACGTAACTCCCACTAACTAGCAGAATTTAACATTTTCAAATTAGTTATAAAATTCTTGATTGAAACAGAATTAATAGTTCTTTCATCTAAATTATTCCATTTATTTACAATTCGATTGCACCAAAAATATTTTCTTTTATCAGTACGGCTATAAAACACATACAATTGTTTATTATGACCTCTACTTCTATGTATAAATTTATAAACTTCTTCCCTATCATTTATATTGAGATTTGTATGACAATTAATAACTTTGTAAAACAATATTAAATCAGAATTTTTTCTTCGAATGTCCAATGAATCTAATTTCAAAAAATGTAGTCTTTCTTCATACGAAACATTTTCATAGTTTAATATACGACGGGTGAAATACCTTTGCACACGTTCTACTTTGTCTTTATTACATTGTAATATTGGTGACCAAGCCTGACTAGAATATTCTAAAAGTGGTCTAACATAACACATATACATTTTGAGATAGAACTTGTAATTGTGGTTCTTAAAAATTGAAAAAAGTTTATGAATAACAAAATACGCTTTCCTAGTAATGTTAATACAATGGAGCGTAAATTTCAAATTTGACTGGATAGTAACTCCAATATCATTAATGTTGTTGACAGTTTCAATAATATCATTATTCAATAAAAAATCAAAGTTCACTTTGTTAATACCAATAGTCAATATTTTCGTTTTGTCTGGATTTAAATCCATCTGCCAAATGTCGGCCCATTTAGCAACATTATCTAAATCTTCTTGTAATAACATGCAATCATTTACATTTTGAATAGACTTATACAGTTTTGTATCATCAGCATACATACTAATAGAACTATGTTTGACAACGTTAGGTAAATCTGACGAGTAACACAAAAATAAAACAGGACCTAACACAGTCCCTTGAGGGACTCCTGATTTAACATCGGTTGTGTGTGAGATTGCATCATTAATTTTTACTTGTTGAAGTCTTCCAGTTAAAAAGTTCTTTAACCATTGCAAAGCACAACCTGATATCCCGTATCTTTCTAATTTGTACATGAGCTTATTATGACATACTTTGTCAAAACATTTAGAATAGTCCAAATATATAACATTAGTAGACAATTTCTTATCAAAGTTACTTGTCCAATCATTCAAACATTCCAAAAGATTAGTAACTGTAGATTTTTTTGGCAAAAATCCATGTTGAGATTTTGGTATGATATCATTTCTTAACAAGTAGTCCAACAATTGAGATCTGATAATACGTTCTAAGATTTTACATACAACGGAAGTCAAACTAACAGGTCTATATTGTGATGTACATTGTGCATCACCCTTCTTGTACAATGGAACAATAAGGGCCGTTTTCCAATCACTGGGTAAAATATCATCACGTAAGGATTGATTATAAATTCTGGCAAGGGGATCAACAATATGTGCAATAATTTTCTTTAAAAAATACACTGTGATACCATCAGGACCTGGGGATGAATTACTTCTTAGTTTTCTAACAACTTTTATAATGTCATCAGGTGTACAATTGAATCTACTGAGCGTATCGCTACAGTTGGAATGGAAGTCAGGAAGAGTATTATCATCTTCTACAAAAACACTGGAGAAATAATCAACAAATTCAGAAGCTTTCTCATGATCTGTTACAGCTATAGAACCATCAGTTTTCTTAATGCATGGGATACTTGATTTAACAGAAGACTGGCTCTTTACATATCCATAAAATTTACTAGAATTATATGTAAGACAATAAAATATATATAGTAGTTATACCATGGGCATATGTGGTATACGGAGATATATACAGCCGAGGTGGTAAATATAACCCGAGGGCGTAGCCCGAGGGTTATATTTACCACCGAGGCTGTATATATCCCGTATACCACAAATATGCCTTTGGTATAACTGATTTATACCATTATTCGCTGTTTCAGAGGATTATTTTGTTATCATGTGTTTGGAGATAAAGACCGATTTACTAAAAATGTCTTTATTTTATTACCAGAGATACCAAAATGGTCATAAAATTTTTCTTTATTTAACAAAATTAACAACTAATTTTTTTAATCAATATTCCAGTGCCAATAACTTAAATTATGTTCAAGCTACAAAAGCTCCTGTAAACTCCAGAGTGAGGCTCAATGGCATCTGTCATGACGTCATGATTCAAATGCTGGCTTCTGATTGGCTGATTCAGTGTTTGTGCATTGTGACATCACCACTTGTCACGTGACCACTAAATATACGTGATATATGGCGATATATATCATGGTAAATATTGAAGGATTTATCAGCGAGTATGGTATAAATATATATATCTTCCATTCCAAAAGTGGGAAATAAAGTATAATTGGGTGTAAACAAACTCAAAAATTCATGAAAAATATGTATAATTCTACTAAGTTTTTACTGGTTTTTGTACATGAATGCTTGTTTAGGAAGTTGTGTGTAAAATTGGGGATACATTTCACATTGTTGTAGCTGTGTAAAATTGAGGATACTTTCACATTGTTGTGACTGTGTTTTAATAAATGATATTCATAATTTTTAGGAGTCATCAAATTAATTTTTGACTCCCAACTTCGTCATCAGCCATGTAGCTAGCCAGGTAATTCGAAAGAAGGGAGGATTAGCTCTGGGTAAACAGTCTCTTGGAAGGGGGGAGGGTAAGGTAACACCATATAAAATTTTGGAATAGTAAAAACTATAGGCATAGTAAAAATTCTTTAATAACATATCTATGTACTGCATGTGATTCTCATACAAGAGGAAATTGATATGCAGAAAAATGCGTTTACATTTGCTCATTTTACTGTTGTATAAAGTCGGAAAATAAATTAAGAATTGCTAAATATCAAGAAAGATATATACCACTGAAAACTTGAGCACGCCAATGGTAGATCCGCCTACCCACCACACCCACCCCCACCTCTAAATCCCTTGTTTTCCCAAACTATCTGGTCTGTCTGAATTGGCTCCGGCTGGCTTTTATAAGTATCTTACCCCATCCCCGCCCTCCACATCCACAAATTATAGGAATACTATAAGAATTTTGGACTATTTTATTCATTTCAAATTGACAATTGACAGAGATGGAGGAGCTATTTAAAAGTCACTAGAGGGACCATCACTAAAAGCAATAATGACAAATAAAACAGTCATACTGACTTCAAAAACAGCACCAATACCAGGAAAAAATCACTGGCACTAAAACAAAACAAAAAACGTCATCAGAAATATAAGTGTCCACTAAAACAACACCAAAATCAGGAGAAGCACCAAAAGAAGCACTTCCTGGCCGACACGAAAACAGCATCTCACTGAAAAAGAGCTGAAACCAAAAACAGTACCCCATTGACACCAAAAACCAAAGCCATTACGTAAAAGAAAACAGCAGCAGCACCAAAAGTAGTAATGCAAAAACAGCTGCAGATTGCAAAAAATAAGCACCCTCAGGAAAAAAGCACGATACCAGAAAACGACACTGGCTTCAAAAACAGCACACAAAATGTCATCAAAAACCATGCATGAAAAATAACTTCACCAAAAACTGCACCGGTAACAGCATTGGCACTAAAACAGCATGGTACCAAAAGCAAATCTGGCACAAACAGTATGGCACCAAAACAAACAGCACCTGCAGTCCCGTGCCAAACACTGTAACAGCAACCAAGACATTAACAGGGGCAAAAGCAGTGTCTGCATCACAAACTGATCCGACACCAGGCAGCAACACTGCAACAGTACCAAAAATAAGGTTGACACCAAAAACAGCACTGCTCCAAGCAATCATAGGCACAGAAACAGCAATGTAGGAAAATGAAATAATACGCCATAAACATTATCGGTCAATAAAAGGCTCCGGCACCATATCAGAGCTAACACCAGAGAGCTTCATGAGTAGCTTGAATATCTTAACTCGCTCTGGACAATCTTGCCAAGTCATCGAATCATCTGACTAATGACTATTGAGCTAGTAACTCCTCTGGCACTGAAGTGTCTGTCTGTAAGTGACAAACATGTGACATAATCTGCGACATTCAAACTTTAACGAATGGTTTTGACATATTCACTGTCTACATTCCTGTACTCGTCTAAAAGAGAAAAATAACGTGCAAGCACTTTAACAGCTGCTTGTAGATAGACATAGTATCTATCTATCTATCTATCTATCTATCTATCTATCTATCTATCTATCTATCTATCTATCTATCTATCTATCTATCTGTCGATCTATCTACCTACATGTATATCCTCCTTCCCTCCCTTCTCCCCCTCCCCTTTTTCCTTCCTATACTTTTCTTCCTGTTTTCCTTCCTATACTTTCCTTCCTGTTTTCCTTCCTGTTTTCCTTCCTTTTTTCCTTCCTTCATTCCTTCCTTCATTCCTTCCTTCATTCCTTCCTTCATTCCTTCCTTCATTCAATATTGAATCTGCAAACACTGGATCTGACTGCTGCTGTTGGTGCTGGTTTCACTGCAGCTGATCATTTGAAACTCCCGCCAAAAACGAGCATTTTAGTTTCGTAAATAAAAATTTTAATGTCACAGAAGTTTACCAAAAGTTGATGGAAGCAAGATAAAATTATATTGAGACTGTATGCTAAGTTTCAAGGAGATAGGTGAAATAGTGTGACTTCCTATATGGTCAGAGGCTTACCGAAAATTCCTCCTGTAATACAGGCTGCAAGCAGCTGTAAAAAGCATCAGCTGCTTGGTTTAGACGTCCAGCTTTGTATTGAATACTGCAGTCATGGTCATAGAGAGACACTGAAAATTTAGGATAGTTCTTCTCAGAAGGCAACAAACTTCTACTGGTGAATGCTGGTTTTCCGTCCTGCTCCTGATTAAGAACAGCTCCTAAAGCATGAAAACTTGCATCTATATGTAAGATGAAAGGTTTGCTAGAATTGGCAAATGCAAGTATGGGTACATTGGTCAATGCATCAATCTATTTGGTGAATGCTTCCTGCTGTTCTTCATTCCATACAAATGGAACTTCCTATGTTCTACTTTTCTCAGATGTGTTGGAAGTCTTTGATGTCTTCTTCTTTATTTCGGACAGTCGTTTCTGTAAAGGGTCAGCCAACTTGGAGTAGTTTTGGACTAACTGACAGTAGTACACACACAATCAAAGATATTGATGGAATCATTTCTTGTTTATTGGTACAGGCTAATTAAGGATCTTCTCTGTCTTGGCGGGGGGGGGGGGTGTTGACTTGCTAATCCTTGAGTGCTGTCAAGAATTGAAGTTTCAGGCCTGAAGTTGAATCCAAAGCAAAGTGCTGTTTGTTCCTACACAAAATTAAATATCTTGGTAAACCACTTTCAGAAGAAGGGGTAAAGACAGACAAAGCCAAGATAGAGTTGGATGGATGATTGGGGCTTTATGTCCTGTATTTATGACTTGGTAGGCTAATTAGGACAGGATGACACAGCAATGAGGCGAAAGCCAACATAGCTACAAGTTACCTGGCAAGAGCTGGATTCAAACCCTGGACCTAGCGATTGGCAGCCCAGCATGCTGCACTAAACTTGTTCAAAATCGGAGCTGAAAACGATGAGATCATCTAATTACAATAGAAAAGTTCCAAATTGACGGATCCAATGAACTTCTGGAAAGTAGTGGCAGAATTGGACAAACCCATTGGCATACGGATCCATTCAAAGAAGCCTAAGTCTCTTCTAGTAAAAGCTGTATACTTTTTTCTTCGGATTCCATCTCACCTTGCCAGTAGCCTGCCTTCAAGTCAAGTATGGGAAACCATGATGAACCAGATAAGCTGTCAAAGGTATCCTCAATCCTTGGCAGGTAGTGAGCATCCGGGAAAGTTTTGTTGTTCAAGTCAATGCAAAATCAAAGAGATACATTCTGCTTCCTAACAAATACTGCTGATGTGAATCCCACCAGAGTCTTAACTTAACATCTGTGGGTGGGGGAGGTGGGGGTCACGCGTGGTGAATTGACATGAAATGACCCTCAAGTTACTTTACATTTTGCGTGTTACATGGCTTTCCTCTTTAGTGCATATGGATTAGCACTGGTACAATTTCTTGTCATGTTGTGTTTTATGATTGGAATTGATCATGTAATTATTTTTAGCCTGGGTTTTGAGCCCAGCCTTATGCAGCGACCGGAGTGTAATGTAAATGGCAAAGTTTGAATTGAAGTACACGTAATTCAGATGGAGAAATGAATAATGCATTCCAAGTTCTGTGACATTTGACGGACCAACTGGCCCCTATAACTGAATACTCTACTGCAAGTAGGAGTATTTCAATTAGAGAGTTTTGATAGATAGATAGATAGATAGATAGATAGATAGATAGATAGATAGATAGATAGATAGATAGATAGATAGATAGATAAGGCTGTTGATGGGGTTTTGTATCCCCTTGTCTCTTTACAATTTTACTTTTGAATTCCCAGTGTCCCTCAGCTAGATTTTTTGTCCCTTGTTCCTCAGGGTAAGTAGATAGATATTGCAGAGATGAATTAAAATGCCTTGGACTATATTTGATCGCCATATTTATATGGGGCGATCTCTGTAATCATCCTGTCGACAGAAAAATGTCGTTCACACAAAATGACGTGCACAAAAAATGACGTGCACACAAAAATGTCATGCACACAAAAATGCCGTGCACCAGCACAATTTTGTGTCATATTTTGGCTTGACACTTCTAGGCAATCAATGATGGCAATCAATGATGGCCTTCAAGGCTTCAATGATGGCAATCAATGATGGCAATCAATGATGGCCTGGGTATTTTATAATCGCAGATTTAAATATTCTCACAATGCAATATACCTGACAATGTATCAATAGAAAAATAGTCGCTTAGTCTCATTATGGTGATCTCTAGTCCTCCTACAGGACAGAGTACGTCTAGTTATCTTTAACTTTATGCAGGCCTGCTGATCATTGTCCTTAGTATAGTGTGATTCAGTCTTGTTTTGAATTTTAGTGAAATCGGCTGACATTCCCTCCCACTTTAAAGTGAAGTCAAATGGTCAAGATGGAGTGCTCGGTGTCTTCTAAACCTTCCATCTGTCCAGGACGAGTATCGGAAATACTCGATTACCGTTATGGATTAAAAGTTGATGTCAAGGCGGAGTTAAAATCATTTTCTGCGCAGAATTACCTCGTTAGTGTTGTTAATTGTAATGCTGACAATCACGATGTGGCTACGAAAAATTTGCTCGTTAAAATTTTGAACACTGAAGAAGCTCCGGTTGAATTAATTAGCTGGAGGTTCAGCGTCATGGACCAATTAAGAAGTCATGGATTTGTTTGCCAGAAGTTGATTCTCACCAAATCTGGAGAAATAGCAGCATTGGTCAACCACAATGAGCAGTTAGAAGGTAGGTACGGTGCTTGTTATATTCAATAAATTTGTATATTTTTTATGTATTGACTAGTTTTAACAGCATGAAAATATTGCCTGAGGACAGTAGTGATGAGTTTACAGTTTAAACACTGTTGTTATTGAATATACATTTAATATATTTTATGTACTGAACATAAAATATCCCATATGTATATATATTGTTTTAATTATCCCCCATGCTATGCTATGGGGGATTGTACTTTTAGTCTCCGTGCCATGGCGTCCATCAAATATCTCAAACACCACACCATGCACAATGCTCATCCTTTCCCAACATTCAAAGACCCCCCTAAACTTGTCAAATCTTACCATAAATCAATAAATATCATAACCATTTCCACATCCCAAATACTTTTTCCTGTGCTTTTGGCCTGCAGCCATGTTATTTTTAAAAGCTAACTCCACCCCCAGGTGTCTCCACATCCTTACATGTATGCACAATTGTGCTCCTGTTGGAAATATTTGGCATAACTAAAATTGGAGTTCTGGTGGGTATAGGTAGATGTGTAGGGCATGGGGGATATGGAGGCAGTATACCTGCTCTTGTTTTACTAATTAATATACCATATTATTATTAAAAATATTTCACATTGTTCTGTATTTTAACCAATTTGGTCGTTTGAAGAATAAAAAACATATTTTTATACATCGCAAAACAATTTATAGCCATGTATTGGTTGGTGTATTTTGCGTAAGTTTAACCTTTTTCCGCTTCTGTATAACATTCAGAATATTTTTAAATGTGTTCTTTTTTTTCCTGAAACAGAAACAAGAAATGCAGAATACACGTTATGTGTGATGGAGTACTTGAAAGGAACAGAATTATTTCATCTGGCGCCATGGCAACCACAACTGCTAAGGGCATTGGGATTTTGGATTGCGGAATTGAGAATATCTTTTGGGGTGACATAACATTATTTTTTAAAACCTTTTAGAAAATTACAAAAATAAAGCGAGCATTTCAGAAAATTGGAAGTTTGGTGGATGTTTAATGTAAGACCAATTAGAATTGATCAGTTAGGTCAAATTTTTGATATGTTGCCCTCTGTTGTAAGGTGTCAAATTTGAATTTTCCAGGAAATAACTATCTCTATGGCAACAGATAAATCTTCAAAAAGCGCAGATGAAAATTTCTGTGAAAATGCTGAATGGAAGCTGTCAAATTTGACTGAACTACGGAAACATGTCTTGGAAGTGAGATGAGATTTTTATTTCAAGCGATTTTTTCGGTATAATTTGTGATGCTTGTCTTTATATAATTGGCATTTTAAAGAATAATAATAAAGATTAATTATATGTCTTGAATGTTTGCAGGAGGCACACAGAGGTACAACTGAGAAAGTCATCAGATTGTTTGAAGAAAAAGTTCTACCAGTTTTGGATGAATTGCCAAAGGGTGACAAATTTTGATAATTTTAATATGTACTTTTAAACCGATTTAAGCTCGATTACGCAGTGTATTAGGATTTGTCAAGAGTCTTCTGTGTAAGATAAGTGCTCCAGTCTTTGCAAAGATCCAAACCCATGCTGGACCGAAATGGACATTTTGGTCATTTGAAAAATTCTAATGTATACCGGTGGCAAATCTAGACAGGATGGCCTAGTGGGGACGCGGGCATTTTTTTGGCATTCTCAAGCCTGCAACATTGCATGTTTTCTTCAAAATGTCAGCTATCATCTCAGTGGTCTGGATGGGGGTAATGACACTGTTTATAAACAACAAAATTTCAAAAGATAACCAACAGTTGGGAAGCAGAAATGTGCAGTCTGTCTGTCATATAAATACAGTATGCACACAATTTCATCTGCTGTACTCAAATAAACATATGGCATTTATGACAAAATAGAATGTAGTATGTTTTAAGAAGCATAATTTAAAAACAAAAAATTAACACAAGGTCTTCAATTAATTTTTTTTAAATTTTAGGCTTGATCCATGGAGATTTACATGACGAAAACATTTTGTTACTCTCTGATTTGGAATCAGATGTCAATTCCTCTGGAAGCTCTTCCTTATATGGTCTTGCAGCTCGTAAAAATGACGTTAAGAAGATATTTGGATTAATTGACTTTGAGGACATGTACCAGTCATATTGTGTTATTGACTTGGCAACTGTTTTGTGTTATTTTATGATTGCTTCAAAAAATGACAATATCTTGGAAATTTCTAGTTATATTCTCTCTGGATACTCTGAGAAAGTTGTACTAACAAATTCCGAATGGAACGTTTTGTATTCTCTTGTTTGTGGACGTTATATTCAAGAACTGGCGTTATGTGAAGTTGAAGGATTAAAACAGGACACTAACGATTATTTAAAGACGTGTTTTAAGGACGGTTGGCCTCAGGTTGAATTGTTGATTGAGATGGAAGAAGACCATGTCTTGAAAACTTGGCAAAAAGCGTGTTCAAAGGATTAAAGAAGCATTTATTCGTTTTGATATCTGAGCTTCCAAGTTTTGCTTCTGGTCATAAATAACATTTGTAGACTTGGTTTAGGCCGAAACCAACATAGGCGTATTTCACAGGGGGTCAGGGGGGGTGCAGCCCCCCCCCCCCTGGCATCAGGGCAATTGGTATATATATATCAGGGCAAATCCTGACCAATCAGGGCAGATCCACTGCTCTGGTCACATCTGCGCCGTGTTAAAATTTCAGGGCAAAATAGCGACAGCCCCCCCTCCCCTCCCCCACGAAACGCCTGTCCCGTACGCCTATGGAAACCAAGGTGGTTGTTGGCCTCATGTGCAACAATTGTACCTATTTACAGTGAAGGCTATAAAGTAAGAGAACTGTTCACATTGAAATGAAGAAAAAAGTCCCCCCATTGTTCTTTAATTAAATAGTGCAGACAGGAGTTGTCTGCTATTTTTCAGAACATCAAATGTGTCTATACTATTGTTTGATTAAAAGAGGCACTTCAACTAGTCCCCATATCTTATCTCTTTCTAGTATCAGCAAAACCTTTTGCTGCATTAACTGTTCTTAGGAATTAATATTCAGTTAAACCCAGTAAGTGCTTGGTAGTAGTAGTATTTTTATTTATTGCATGCAGCTCACACTGATAAATATTTTTGATTCATATGATGCTGAAAAATAGATACAATTCATGTCAGTCTTGACTGAGGATTGAGCATATAATATTGAAATACTTTATTGAATAAATATTACATGTATGAATGTAATGGGAAGCATGTGGTATGTGTGTTTGATTAATTAACTTCATTGCTGAACAATGAATTTACGAAAATTTTGTTAAATGATGTTCAACATATTTTGCTTCATAACGTCTGATAAATCGAAAATAATTATTATATGGCATGGTAAGTTTGAAAAAAGCACTTAACTTTTGTTGCATTTTTCTAAATCACTTGAGGAAACTCAGAATATCCCTGAAAAATACCAATATATCTAAAGAACTTCTTTACATTCATTTTCAGACTATTCTATGTCGAGCACCTACGGCAAAATGGCCACCCCAAAAGTGAAATCCCTTGAGGAGTTGGAATGGGCCATTGCGACAGAGGCTGATTATGATGGCGTCATGGATATAGACAGAAACATGTACGATGGAGTCGACTATTTGCCTAAGAAGTATTTTGGATATGTCAAAGACCCATGCAGGTTCTGTTATGTTGTCAAACATCGTGGTGAAGTAATTGGATTCGGTATGAAGTACATCATTGACGGAGGTGAGTCAATGACTTTCTTGAAAGTGCTGCACTTACAAATTTACAATTTAATTAAAGGGGTCAACACACCTATAAATTAAAATGATCCACCTTGGAACAGGGACCTGCTTAAAATTCGCCATCAGTCTCATGTTATGACTTTCCTCTGCAACTCGTACCAGGTTTGTTCACTGATAAAAATTGACTGTTGGCATCTGTAGTATTTCTTACACATTTGATTTTGATTTGATTTATTCAACAAATCCATTAGTGCATATATATACAACGAATGTGCTACATATGAAATAACCAGAAATGGCCTAATGAAATGGAAATGAAGTATTATACAGCGATGAAAATGTTAAGAAAGCAACATGAGATAGACTGTATAAAATGCAACTAGATTGCCCGCCTGCCACTTGGTGAATATGCAAGTATTTAAATTTAAAGTTGATTTGATATGGTTTGTTGTGGTGAGTAGTAGTGACAGTGACCACTCAAGCGGAATTGACCATCATGTCACCCGGATGTTCTTTATAGACGCCTGCATGTGAACTGAGCCCGTTCGTTTATGAAAAATATCGGTACATTTTGTGACTTCAATTCTCATGTCAATAGTATTGATAAACTTGTTTGAATCTTGCAGGAAAGACGGTGATAAACCAAGCTGGGAGAGTGCGCCCTGAATATCAAGGTCTGAGGATTACAACGCTAGCAGAGCAATTTGCCCATAAGTTTCTGGACAAGAAGTATAACTTTGAGAGGACGGTCTGGACAAGTGTCAACAAAGAAGCCAGTGACGGACTGGTCAGGAGACACAGTAATATCTGCTACATCATGGAAAGGGTATGTTTATTTCTTTTTAAAAGAAAATGTGGCACCGTTGAAAGAAAATTTTATGAAGGGAAGGGAAAGGAAGGGAAAGGAAGGGAAAGGAAGGGAACTTATGGAACTTAGGGAAGGAGGAGGGCAGGGAAGGGATGGAGGAGGGAAGGCAAGAAGGGGGGAGAGGGGGAGCTGCAGGGGGGAGCTGGAGGTTGGAAGGGAGGGGTAGAGCTGGTGGGAAGAGAAGGAGGGGGGAAGCAGGATGGAAAGAGGATGGAAGGAGAAGGGAGGAGGGGTAGCTGGAAGGGGAAGGTAGTCAAGTTAATTGTGTCCATATACTTTAATGGTTGGGCATGATATTTTCCATGTCAGCTTGGTCTGAGAAAATGGAATCACATGTATACAGCAAGAAGTTAATTTTTGTAAGTTTTTGGATTTCTTGTCGACATGTTGGGCTTTAACATTCAGAATGATTCATCTTTCAACTCACCTTGATCTTTATAATAATACTCCTTTATTTGAAAATTTAAAAAACAACAACATTTGAGCATAATTCTTAGTGCTGAGTACCGTGATACACCGTATCGAAATGAACCGGTATTTCATGTCGATATATGTACCGATATATCGTATGACACTATACCGGTTCATTTTCAAGGCTAAAAATCAGTATTTATTGCCGAAAATCGCTTAAAATCCATGTGGAATCAGCCAAACTTTGCGCCGAAACATCGCTTTTTGTTTGCCGCAAAACGGCGCAATGTTGTAAACATGCCGTTTTGCGACGTCATGTCGCAAAATACGGGATGGCGGCCCGAAATTCGCCAAAAAAAATGTTGAATTCCCAATAAATGCCGGTAAATCTATATCACGATAATATCGTGTATCGTAGAGATCGTATCACGATACGTATCGTATCGATAATCAGCTCACGATACTCAGCACTAATAATTCTACCTGACATTAAAAATAGAATGCATCAGCAATACTAATTATTGCTAAGGGATAAACCAAACAGATCATTTGATTCGGGATTACTCCGGGCGAGATATTGTGTCCATCCATACTCCCAATATGTTCTACAAATACATCACTTCAGTACATTTTAAAATGAAATGGTGTGTACATCTTCCAGTGAAAATATATATTAAATGAATCCGCTTCATTTTCCAGCCGAGGTTCTCACTTGACTTCTCAACTCAACAACTTTGTGCTGTTATGAAAAGTGGCGGATTTGCAGACGTTTTAAAAATGAGCCAGAAGTATATTACTCGGATGGTGCCTCCCTCTGGTTTCAAAGAAATAATGACAAAATATCCACAAGATGTCGCTGCGATGACTCCTGAAGGATTCTGGGTAGCAAACTGGGAACCATTTCAAACAATGGCATCTAACTGTGACTTGATGACGAGAGATGCTTATGTTTATGTTACGATGGCAAAGGACGGAGGCCTCGTAGCTGTTGGTTTTGGAGCCTCTGTCGATGTCAAAATTGGTCTGAAGTACAGAGCTGACTACTTCGTGTGTCCTGAGTTGGCAAATGATAAAGAATTGTTGGTTTCTCATTTAGCTGAACATTTAATTCATATCAATCAATTCTGCAAACACGTTGATGTCACATTTTCTTTGTTATATTCACAAAATGTTGCACATACAGGCTTAGAAGTGAAAAAACTGATTGCTACTAAACTGGATATACATTGTGTTAATACCTCAGAAAAGCCTTGTTTGGTGCTGGAGAGGAAGTTTGACCTATCACCCAGTAGGTCACCATCAAAGTTGTGAAATTTATTAAATGCAAGTGATGGATGATAGTATAGGGGCACCCCATGGTCTGTTATACCAATTATCCGGCTGGCTGGCAGACTGTCAGCTAGGATGTTCCCAGCTGGCAAAGTTGTCAGCTGGGATCCAATTTTTGGCGCCCAACCGATGAAATTTGCAGGCAGGTAATGAGAAAGCAGTTGAGGTGGCTGGCTGGGAAAAAAAGATGTGCAACCAGGAGCTTACGCTGATATGGGCATTATAATAACACACTGTCGTGAGGTGCCCCTGTAGTAGACCTCGTAGTCAGTCGAATGAGTTGAATAAGTCAGTTGAATTTCATTTTCAACCCAAATCAGTCACACTAGTCACTTGTGTGTTTTGCTATTCAGATGTAATTTTTTTTCAACTAAATCTGACTGAGAAACCTTGTCACAAGATGAAAACCACTTCAATTTAATTATTAGGAAAGTGGCTAAGAGCGATCTCTTGTCTTTATTGATTTTTTACAAACAAATTTTAGGTAATTGTAATTTTTAAAATGAGAATCCAATTGTTCAGTGATCTTGCCTCTCACCCTTTTTTGGAAATAATTTTTTGAAAAGTTGGATTTAGTCAGTTGTAATTTTTTAAGGCGTGTTGAAATTTACCAGCTAGTTGAATGAATCAGTTGAATTCCTGTTTGGTTAGTCATGATTTGATTTTCAACTGACTCCCTGGTCCTGATGATAAATGCTTACTTGCGTACCCTGTATTTAAGTTAAAGCTGATCATGTTATAATAAAGTTTTTCATAAATATACGTCAGACTTTTGTTAATTGCAGTAAATTGTATTTAACATCACAACTTAAAATGTGACAGCAAATTGCCTCAAGATTTCAGACAATCATTTTGCACAAACTTGATTATAAAAACAATAAATTTTCAAAAGTTTATCTTTGCTATGTTTGTAGCTCATGCTACATTTAAACAATTTATAAAGATTTCACTCACCTCACTTACAGCCAATGTATATAAGTTGGCAATTCCTAGTTTGAGAATCCACAGTCCTGCTTGAGACTGCATTGGAGCAGGGATTCTCAAACCAGGAATCTTTAGGGAGTTGCCAACTTTGTATGTATTGTGTGCTGGATAAGTTTAACAGTATGAGCATCACAATTACAGTGCTTTTCCTTGCCGTCAGCCACATTAGCATTGGCTTATGCATCCTCCATGTGGCTAATGGAAATTGCATATATTTGCATGAAAATTGCCACACATCCATGCATTTCACTGAAAATTGGCCCTTGTGGCTATAACTGAATTTTCGTCCTAGGAAAAGCACTGCAATTATGAGTTTTTGGTAAAACAATTGTAATGCGTGTGACGGTGTCGGTGTGAGCTGGCATGTCTGCCTCCACATTGACTTGTAAACATGATCCAAAATGATGAAAACATTCAAACTAAGTCGCTACATAAGACCAAGTATTTCCTAGCTTTCATTCAGTCTCATTGGAGCTTTCTTCTTTGCCAACAAGGAAATTGTCTGGTTTTCATACTGACATGTGATTTTCATGATTTTGTTGTTGAATAATTCTCCTTAATTCTCAAGGGCTATCAATTGTGGGCAATCAATTTAATATTGTTAGTAAATTAATTGGTATCTTGGGATAATCAAAGCTCCTGTATAAATCATCTGGAGGGTCAAGTTATGTGATCTTGAGACTTGAGTCCTTGACCAAAGAGAGGTATAGTCCAAACTAATTGACCCACTAAGTAAAACACTAAACAAAAAAATTGACCCAAAACTAGGGAAATCTAGAACAAGATAGTTGCACCCAACAACTTGACAAGAGAAAAATACAGAATGACAAATGAAGGCAGATGTGTAAAGCACCTTGACTATATTATTAACCAACCAAGAGAAAACTTTAGAAGAAACTAAAATAACTCACCAATGGAGAAAGTACAGAGCAAACTAGTTAACAAACTAAGGGAAAGTACACAGCTCGTTAACGGGGCAGGAGTGAACTTCAGTGAAGTCAAAAACCCAGTCGGGAAATATGGCACAATAATGAAATGATGAAAAAGAGAGAAAGTAGAGACAACTGGTTAATGAATGAAAATAATTTTTATGTTAATCTATTCAGATTTGAATTGAGGTAAACTTGATATAGAGTAACGAACGCACTACATTGGAGACGATAAAGCACTTTACAATTAGTAGAATTTTCATTCCTCAATAAGTGCAAAATTTTATTACTCTGCAATTATTACTATGTGTACAATCATTTGTATGAAATGGAAAGCAGCTTTCTATCAGCAGTCGTCAGATGCTGTCCACTGTTCTCACAGCTTAAACAGTCCAGGTTGTCCAGGGAAATCTGGCTGGTGTAGTGGCTCACACACTTTGGCCAAGAGGATAACTGCTGCCTATGCAAGTGACCACTATCCCCGGCCACCGCTACAAAAGATTCCTTCCAATCGTGTCTCGGGACCAAGGCTTGACTCACGTCCTCTCATGCGAGTTGATTGACAGTCCAGCGCTTTATGACGGGAATTCTGCTGGAACGTTAACCAACTTCTTGCTTCAACTACCTTATTTGTGGATTAATCATAAGTAAAGCACGAAAAGTTCTATGTACATATGAAACTGGATAATTATTGCAATTAATTTCTAAGTTAACTTTTAGTGAAAAAATTTAAGTCCATGTGAAATTATGAATGGAACTTACTGAAAGTGCTTTGATGAAAATTATATGTGATGAATAACGATTGCTGAACAATAGATTATTAAATTTGGTTACTTGCTTGATACAAGTATTTTTAAGTGTCAATATTATACACAATGCTGTTTGTAGAAAAAATCCCATTATGTTATGAAATTTTTGTAATTGAAGAAAAAAAAAACAAATTTGTGTTGGTGTTTTTCATAATCAGGACAACGAAAAAATGGTGTTCTCTGAAAAGTATGAATGTGTTCAAAGATTCCCGTTTCTCAATTTCAGATTTTTGCTGGTCAATAACCACAAAATGGCTTTGCAAAAGGGGAAATCCCCTCAGGAGTTTGAATATGCGATTGCCACCGAGGCTGATTATGTTGGAGTCATGGATATAGACAGAAATATTTACGACGGAGTTGACTATTTGCCAAAGATGTATTTTGAATACATCAATGACCCATACCGACTGTGTGTTGTGGTCAAACATAGTGGTGAAGTCATCGGATTCGTTATGAGGTACATTGTTGATGGAGGTGGGTCATTAAGGTACTTAATGGAGCTGTACTCTTTAGAATTTATATGTAGGTGATGGTCTACAGCGTTAAATTTAATGTGATTGACAATGGTACACAGCCCTTCCTATTAACAATGACGCTTCAACATGAGTCTTTTATTCTGACAGATGCTAGATTGGATCTTTGACTAAAGTACCCAATCACGTCTGAGATTTAAGAAAGAGGAATTAGATATCCAATTATGCTACTTATGTAATATCTGACTAAACGGCTTTCAAGTTTATTTTGTTAAGATGACCTGGATTCTATATAACAGCATTGTCGATTTGCCAGAGAAGCAAATGATACCAAAAATTATACCTTTTCTACATTTCCTTCATTTTCAGTCTTTGTTCAAATAAAGTGTCACAGATAAATAGTGACCGATAGTGAGCTACTGAGCTTTAGAATATTTTACTTCAAAAATAATAAGTATTTGCTGGAAGGCCTGATTTTGATCACTAATTATTTATTTTTTTGTTATCAGTTGAACATAATTTCCAGAAAAGGATCCATGACATAGTGTTTGTTTATTTCAGAAAAGACCAAACAAGTGTTTATTTCAGAAAAGACCAAACAATAATGTTTGTTTGTTTCAGGAAAAACTATCATAAGCCAAGCTGAGCGAGTGAGGCCGGATTATCAAGGTCTGAGGATTTCAGCATATGCTGACGAATATGCTCTAAAGATACTGACTAAGAAGTACGACTTAGAGAAGAATGTGTGGACAAGCATTAATAAAGAAGCCAGTGATAGACTTGTCACGAGGCACAGTGATACAACGTATATAATGAAGAGGGTAAGTTATGTATTTTCTCTTGCAACACTGTTACAATTTCATGAAATTTCCATCTGAGGAAGGCATATATGGGAAGGGGAGGATGAGATAGGGGAAATTTAAAAAAAAGAAGGGTAACTCTCTATGGTTTAGGCCACACATAATTGATCTTTAGCTTCTCGGATGCTCTCAAGGCACTTTTTCTAGGGTCGGTCGGTAGGGAAAGGTAAAAAAAAAATTTTTATAATGTCAACAAAAAAAAAAATTTTTTTTTTCCATCGGTAGGAAATCTATTGTGTCGGCTGGTCCGCGAAGCTAAGAATCAATTATGTGTGGCCTTAACATGACATTTTAAAGTGATATGTATAGTAAATTTATTAGCACTCATTGCCATGAAACCATACAAGCAACAAGTCTGCAAAATTTAATTCCGAGAGATGAAATTCCTACCCAAGAAAGGATCGAGCAAAAAGAACACATTAACCTGGTAAAAAACAGTGAGGCAGTTATAACCACTGCCATAATTGATCATTGATTACCATAATTTTCAAGATGTTTACTCTATTTTGATTAACATGGAAAATAATGACATTGTCTCCTGTCAACAGATCCTTTGTGATTTTTGTGAAATTAAAGATTGGAATTTAATATCGGAAACACTAGGGTTTGTCCACCCCTTCTGATTCATAATATAGTTATATCCCCACTTTACAGGGATAGCTCGTTTCTAATTCAGTCGATTGACATATTAACAAAAATTAACTCGCTTCATTTTCAGCCGAGATTTTCACTTGATTTCTCTCCTCAACAACTTGATCTTGTCATGAAGAGTGAGAGATTCGCAGAAGTTAAAGAAATGAGCGGGAAATATATTACTCGGATGGTGTCTCCCTCTGGTTTCAAAGAAATAATGACGAAGTTTCCACAAGATGTCACTGCGATGACGCCTGAAGGATTCTGGGTGGTGAATTGGGAACCTTTTCGAACACTGACATCTAACTGTGATTTGATGATGAGAGAATCTAATGTTTACGTCACTATGGCTGATGACAACAGCCTCCTGGCTGTTAGTTTCGGAGCCACAGTCGAGGTTAAAGTTGGTCTGAGGTACAGAACAGATTACTTTGTGCGTCCTGAGCTGGCAAATGACAAAGAATTGCTGGTTTCCCATTTAGTAGAGCATCTAATTCACATCCATCAATTTTACAGAAACACAGATGTCTCGTTTTCATTGTTGTATCCAGGTGATCTTGCTGAAATAGGCTCTGAGGTGAAGCAACTGGTGGCTACTAAGTTAGATATGCATTGTGTTAAAAGCTCCGAAAAGCCCTGCCTCGTGTTATTGAAGCAACTGTCACCAAGCAAATCAACGTCAAAGTTGTAGAATTTATTGAGAAATTGATCAACCTGTAGACATTTTTACCCTCGGCAATGTATACATTGCCGACGGGTATTGTAGTTACTTTGGGAAAATTTGTCCGTCCGGCGGGCGGGCGGGCGGGCGTCCGGATAACGGGCGTCCCACTTGTGTATTGGGAGTAATGCCAAAACTATGGAATGTATACTTTTTATTTTTGGGACATTATTATATCTTTTATCCTAGTTGTGCCTTTTAGGGGTTTAATCCACATGAGATTAATACTTTTTTCACAATTATTGAAAAATGTAAAAAAATATTTTTTTGTGTATTGGGTGTCAAGCCAAAACTATGGCATGCATATTAATCATTTTTGGGTAAATATGGTATCTTTTATCCCAGTTGAGCCTTTCATAGATCTAATCCCCATGACATTAATATTTTTCACACAATCATTGAAAAATGTGAAAAATTGTTTTTTTTTGTTTCTGGGACAGAACTAAAAAACAGCAGTACTTTTGACACTGAAATTTGCATATTGTATGTATTAAATACCCAAGATGTGTTTTTTGTGGGTCTAAATGCTCTGAGAAAGTTGAACGGACGACAATTTACCAAAAATATGAAAAAATACTATTATTTTAAACTTGTATGATTCAGTTAATTTTGAAGTTAAATCTATCAAATTTTCCAATTAGGTGTCTAAATTATGCTTCTTTAAGCATCTCTAATCATTTGGAATGTTGGTCCTATGAATTTTTATAAAAACCCAAAAATTCGAAAAAATCCCAATTTTCCAACATTTCTGCATGAAAAGCCAAATGGTAATGGGTAAGTTAGTTAACTTAAGGTCTTATTGTAGTTAGACACACTATTAACTAATACTCACAGCCATTGCATGAGTTGTCGCAATTTCTTCCATTGAAATGTATGATTGAAAAAATGCAAAAAATCATTAAAATGTCTATTTACTCTCCATTTCCTTCTGATGTCATACCAATCATTGACATTTTTTGTCAAAATAAACCTGACATGTTTCACATCATCATCATGCTGATTTTGAACAATATGAAAATTTTTATTCGCAGCAGAGGTCAATATTAACAAAATTAGATAAATATTAAGGATTTTCAGAAAATCATATATCAGTAAATATTGGCCCAGGTCAATAATGTCTAAATTTGACTTTTTCTGCTCTCTCCTCATGAAATATTATCAATAAGAAATATATAAATTTTATATATAATTATGTGGACTTTCAAAGCATTAATTAAGTATATTCAAAAACATGCATTTGTGTGTTAATATTTTAAAATGTTGACACTAAATCTTTAACTCCCAGTTATTATAACTTTATGGTTAATATCTAAACTCAGTGATGTAAATTTTAGAAGATGAATAAATGTCAGCCCCTTTTATTTAGTGGTTTGCATGAAAATTAAATGTAAATGAATCAGACAGATTGGCTTTTGTTGAATGGAGCACTGGAAAAGTCTTGATTATGTAATGTTATGTCACAGTGTAATTGTCTTCCCTGCTAATCCTTTGACAAGAAATCTTAAACTCTCGATTCTAACTTAATGGTTTAAATCTAACATCCGTTATGTACATTTTAACATATGAAGTACTGTCAGCTTACTTTTATTTTGGTCTTTAATGAAAAACATATAAGACAGACTGGCAATATGAGCACTATGTATATATATATAGGGTTGTTAAAGAAAATTACTTGGCATGCAAACCCCATTTCTGCAAATTTCAGCATATAATTTTACATTTTAAAACATTATTGGATAAATCTGTCTTTTAATTCATTTTAAAACTCACTCCAATTGTATTTTTAGCATTTTAATTGTTTAGGGGGTAAAAGTGTCATCATTGGAAGGGGTCCAGTTTTTGTTGAATGGGCCTAGAGACACTATGGCTGTGCTTCATTGTACCCCTCCCCTCCAGCCATTCATGTTATGTAACATTGTGTCACTAATCCTGTCCAGTGACCAAAGCTAGGAACAAAGGAGCACAAAAGCAGTGCACAGCACCCTCAACATTTTAACAAATTTTCTTTTTTCTTAGAAATATATCCAAACTGCATTGACACAAACTTTGTAGTTTTATATTGAACAAATAAAGAAATTTCCAATTTGAATAAAAGATTTAGGCCAACTAGAAGCTGAGATATGACTTTTTGTAGCCCATACAGGCTGTACACAGAGTTGGGACATGTTTCTTTTGTTTTGTTTTTATTTACAGCTATTGACCAGCATTTAACCTTTGTATTAACTAGCAACTTGCTTAGTCTTAAAAGATATATATATATATACTGGCATAAACCTTGTTTTAGTGTTACTATTTACAATGGTTTTGGTTGGAGACATCTTATCTATAATTTGTTTTTAGACCCATATTCCATATTTGTAATTTATGATAAGAATAGCTAAGACTAGATAGACTAGATAGATGGATGGATAGATGGATAGATGGATAGATAGATAGTTAGATAGATAGATAGATAGATAGATAGACACATGTAGATAGATAGATAGATATATATAGATAGATAGATAGATTGATAGATGCATACATAGATGGATAGATTGATAGATAGATAGAGATAGATATATAGATAGATAGAGATAGATAGATAGATAGATAGATAGATAGATAGATAGATAGATAGATAGATAGATAGATAGATAGATCAACATGTCATCCAAGAGATTCAGACATATTGTCTTAGTGTCAAAAACACCTAAATTCAGCAAATGGGACTGAATGTGCCACTTTACGGAGCTTTTGGTCGATTTTATTGTTATAAATTCGGACCTATAATCTGACTTTCGCCTGGCCCTGGTTGTTTGTATTATCTATTTGTAAATGTGGTCAGCAAGGTTGTTCCAGCGTTTGATTGGAAGCTGCTTTATTAGAATTATTCTTCTAGTTTACATGTAGGCCTATTGGAGCTAATATTTGAAATGAAACTAAATAAAGATGGCTAAAATTATATAATTTAGTGCACAGTAAGCTTTGGAGCAAATTCTCTGTGTTTTTCCGTGATTGTTCCTGCTTCACCAGACATATTTTCCCTGACATCAATTGCATTTATTGATGTGTTAATGGAATCCTTAAACTGACTTTAACAGATTTTTTTTAATTAAAAAAGGTCTTTCCATGTGTTATCACTTATCACAGATTCAACCAAATTTCTCGTTTTTATCCAAAGTTAAAGGGTGGCAACCTGGTATAAAACCAGGGTGGTTTGATTGACTGATCTGCTGATTGAGTGATTGCTTAAATAATTGTTTGACTGACTGATCAAATAATTAATTTCCTTGTGCAACTGGATTTTAATATTGCATTAATAACATACAGTATTTCTATATTACTATTAGATCTGTAGATTTCATAGAATGGGTGTAGACAAATTTCAGTCATATTCAGTAAATTCTAATTTTAAAATTAATAAAATTGAACTTCTGCATGCAATAAAAGAATAGTATTTCTTAAGATGGATGGATGTTTGGGACTTTACATCCTGTATTTATGCACTTGGTAGGCTAATTAATTAGGACAGGAAGAGGACACAGCAATGTGGCAAAGGATGATTGAAACAGCCATCCAACATAGGCCCAGGTGACCCGGCAAGAGCTGGATTCGAACTCTGGTCCCAACGATTGGCAGTCCAGCACGCTACCACTAGACCAACCCTCCCCCCTCAAAACCCTGTCTTTGTTTACAAATCAAGTATTGCTTAAGTTTTTTTGAACTGCATTTAAGTGTCTGCTCTGCAGTTACGGAAAGTCAGGGAAACTCATGAAAAACATTGTGGTGATGGAAATTCAACAAATTGCCAAAACAAATTTTGGCCTTGATTCTCGCTTAAATTTTTACAGATTTTCAATATGGCACTTGCTGTGACCTGGTGGAAACGGACGTCAATTTCAAGTTTTTAGGGACCTTGCCCCCTAAAAGCCTGCGCCTCCTGATTTCACTGCCTCCAGAATACCCACTGATTAGCCGAGGGTATGCTGCCGCGCAGCCTATGTTTATGTTGCTTTGTTATTGTTGTCTGTGACATAGCCAATTCTGTTTTGCTTCATACTAATTCAATCCTAAGTGAGTTTCTTTTTAAAAGTATAATATACATAGTTTACATACGGCTGAACTAAGCATCGGAAGTTGAACTTACATATATATATATACAAGATTTATTGTTATGTATTTCTTTTGTATCAAATTGTATATCATATATGCCGTAATAGTTATCCCAGCATTATTGTTTCTCTTCTCTTTATCATGTTTTATGGGAGATTTAAAAAAAAAATATAATGGCTTTTACAGATTAATGCTGTTATTATTTACAAATTCAACAATATTTTAAAACTTTCAATGTACACTATAATTTGCTGACGCAATAAATTTTCAGTTTACCATATCTGTGTGTGCAGTGTATAATATGATTTAATTATAAAATATTGATATGTTACACGGTTGTTCTATTCAACTGTTCAAGGAAGTTCAGATAACATGTCCTGTAGATTTCCATTGGATGTCTGCAAAAGCTTGTGTGAACTTGAACTGAATGCTGAAGGTACAAAAACAAGATTGGCCAGCGTACAACACCGTACATTTAGGTGTATCTGTGCACACATTTCACTAAGCCCATATATCGGAAAGGAAATTGTCAGGTATTCGTACAAAGCTGGCATGTGATATTCATGATTTCATCGTTGCGACCATTACCTGAAGTAATTATGAAAGGCTTTTGATTTTGCCCAATCAGTGACAGATTTCAAATTTTGTATTGACTCCTCTGTCCCTCGGGATAATCCTGTGCCAACCATCTGGAAGCAGAAGCTTGTTTTGATTCTGTTCTACGGAACATGGCTGAATTGGCTTATCCTGAAAAAAAAGGGCCAAGTAATTGACCATTTAAGGAGAAAGTATAAAAATTAGATTAACTAAGCTCCACTAATCCAGGGTAGATGGGACTAAAATAATTTATCAATCAGAGGATGAAGTCTTCAGAAAACTAATCATATGCTCAGTGACGTCGCCCGTTTTGGACCTGTGCCCCACCAGGTGCCCCCGCATATGAAATTTCCAACTCTGGCTAAAATATACATTTAGTATAGTTGGTGCCCCCCCAGAGAATCGCTTGCCCCCCCCCCCCCGCTCGAGACAGACCCCCCAGTTACGCCACTGCATATGCTAAGCTAGAACATATGGTGCAAAGATTGAATAAATATCATTCATCAACCCAGGGTAGAAGAATGCTCTCAGCAAATCACTTGACCAGACAAAGAAGAAAGTACATACCATGCTAATTAATCAAGCGAATATGAACATAAGCGGCAAACTAATTATGCCATAATAGGAAGAAATATTGAACAAACTAATGATATTATTGACCAATCAAGGGGGAAAAAAGTGTGGAACAAATAATTAACCAAACAAAGAAGAATTGTAGAGTGAAGAAATTGACCAACTAAGAGAGAAAGTACGGAGCAACCAGCCAGCAGGAAAAAAATTTGACCAGCAAAGGCAGGAAGTACTAAATTCTACCATTTGTGTGTTTGTATGTGGGGTGAATGTGATGGGAAACCTGAATATGCGTTGAAGAAAAGTGTGTGATATATTAAGGTTACTTTAATAATGAGTTATTAGATGTCTTTGTATTGTGTATTACATAATGTTTCCCTTTTCAAATAAATTTAAGTGTTAGTTATAAGCAATGTTTTAAGTTGAAAACTCTACTGTCAAAATTAATAAGGACAATGAAGACACGCTAGAGTGTAAAATTAAAAACCTTCCTTACTTTAATTTTCAGGCGTTCCTGGTCAATTACGCAAAATGGCTTCCCGAAAAGGAAAATACTCTCAGGAGTTCGAATATGCTATTGCTACAGAGGCTGATTATGCTGGAGTCATGGATATAGACAGAAATATGTATGATGGAATTGACTATTTGCCAAAGAAGTATTTCGAGTATGTCAATGACCCATACAGACTGTGTGTTGTAGTCAAACATCATCATAAAATTATTGGATTCACTGTGAAGTACATTGTCGATGATGGTTAGTCAAGAATTTATTTACTCATGCACTTTTGATATTTTGCATTTATACTGGGGGTCTATATGTGTTTAAATTTTCATGACCAACAATCACATATCAAGACAAAGTCATTCTTAAGAAGCAACATTTGTAACCAAGGTCTTATCGACCAACATGGTTCACAGATAAGAATTGACTTAACATCAACATCAGAAATCCATTCTTATTTATATCTCCCATTTGTTATGTACAGTATATATTTGCCCATCTAGTAAGTTGTCAGCTTTATATATTTTAGTGTTTTAGTTACATTAAGTGTAAAGTATTCTAGATACCCGGATCCTCCACCATATTGCATTCAGGTAGACAAGGAATCATAAAGCTTTTAAGATTCGCTCTTTCTGATGCCCAGTAAGTGTAAGCAATGCCAGATCGCTCTTTTTTAAAATAATTTCATTACTACCTCGTGTAACTATGCATGAAGAAAGTTCATGAATAGTTCTGGTGTGGTGTGTTACATACTTCTGAGACTTCGTAATTGTTCTGTCATCAAATCCAAGTGCACCCAGGTGCTATGACGTTGATTTTCTTTGTATTGATCACTTCAATTTTTTGGACATGAATGAACTTTACATAAGTTTATTCTTTCAGGAAAGACAGTGATAAGCCAAGCAGGGAGAGTTCATTCTGATTATCAAAGTCAGGGGATTTCGGCATTTATGGAGCAGTTCTCCCAGAAGTTGCTGCGTAAGAAGTACCCCATAGAGAGGATGGTCTGGACAACTACTGACAGAGAAGCGAGTGACGGACTGGCCAGTCGGCACATTGATGTCAGTTACATTATGGAGCGGGTATGTACATTTCAGTTTATTTTAGTTTACAGGCAGAGTGACAATGTTGAAATTACAGTGTAAAGATCGTTCCAAGGGTGAGTGCTTTGTAGAAATCAAAGGAGAGAATAGGCTAGGGGAGGGGGAGGAATGTATTATCTAGGTTCAAAGATGTGAAGTGACCAGTTTCTGCTTCATTCAGCATGGTCTTTAGATGATGATGATATTTAAAAAATCAACTTGCTTCATTTTCAGCCGAGGTTATCACTTGACTTCTCAACACAACAACTTGGTCTTATTATGAAGAGTGAGGGGTTCGCTGAAGTTTTTAAAATGAGTCAAACCTATAGTACTCGGATGGCGCCTCCCTCTGGTTTCAAAGAAATAATGACAAGATATCCACAAGATGTCGCTGTGATGACTCCTGAAGGATTCTGGGTAGTTGACTGGGTACCTTTTAAAACAATGCCATCTAATTGGGACTTGATGACGAGAGATGCTAATATTTACGTAACCATGGCAAAGGAAGGCGGCCTCCTGGCCGTTAGTTTCGGAGCCTGTGTCGAGGTTAGAATTGGTCTGAGGTACAGAGCCGAGTACTTTGTGCGTCCTGAAGTAGCAAATGATAAAGAATTGTTGGTTTCTCATTTAGTGGAGCATCTTATTCATATCCATCAATTCTACAAAATCACAGATGTCTCATTTTCCTTGTCTTGTCCACAAAGTGTTGCAAAAACAAGCTTAAAAGTTAAAGAACTAGTTGGTTCTATGCTAGACCTGCATAGTTTCAGTACTACTGAAAAGCCTTTTTTGGTGTTGAAGTGGCAATTATCACCAAGCAAATCCCCATCTAAGTTGTAGAATTAATTGAATGCATTTGAAAGAAGAGAATTGAGAAGGAGACTATTGTCAGTGATCAATTTCGCTGAATTTTTGCATGTGATCCAGCATCAAAGTAGAGACTGACAGTATGTAACTTTAGAGGCCTCTAATTACATTATCTTTTTGTGTTCAATGTATGTCATAAAATTAATAATGCCAAAATAGTGATCCCAGAGTTCTTGTTGAATTTTTATGATAATGATGGAAAATAATCCTGGATATTAATTGGTCAGGATTTTACAGATATAATAAGTTGTAACACTCTACCTCTGAAAAGGCGCTCTGTGGCCTCAATGGCTTTACTTATAAAATAACTTTTTGGAAGATTATCTTTACTCTATTTGTTGCTTATACATTTGTAATGTTCTTTGATAATAAAATTTGATTTATTGTCATTACGTGATTGTGTTTGAGTCTTTGAACTTCGAGAAGGTTAAGATGATGTCTCATTGTGATATCTGTGTTAAATATATTTCACTGAAGAGGATTCTGAAGGGCTTAAGTTTATCAGGGCAGAAATATTTGACTCACCAAGGAAGAAATTTCACACGATCAGCGAGCGATCGGGTTTTTGGCGGGAAACGCAATCACGTCGTCAAATCTCGCCGTGTGCGAGACATCCAGGCACCTCGACGATCGCCATCGCTCGGAGCTGTACACAGAAAACCTACCTCGAAACAAGTCGATATTTACAAGTCCCGTGTCCGTCTATTATCCTGACATCTTCCCAACTGCTAAACCATCATTTTGTTGATCTCCGGTTCAAGTATCATCGATCAGTTCCGCCCGAGCGTAAGCCAAATTACATTTTTCCTGACACTCTCCAGACCACGTGGTTTCAACTGTCAATTCATGGCGCCGCCCGTAGGCCTCATTCTAGGCCATAGCTTCGTGGCTGGCTTACTTCACCATCTAGACCACAATGGCCAAGACAATGGGCAACAACTTACCAAAAAGTTAAACATTGACAATATTGTTCAAGAAATTCACCTTCATGGCCAAAGAGGGGCACTCATATCTTCCCCCAGCTACACCCTGCCTCATTCACTCTTAACACAAGTCAAGCCCGACTTTGTTATTTTAGATCTAGGTACCAATGACCTTGCCAATGGTACCTCACCTTTTACGGTTGCTGCCCAACTGACAGACCTGGCCGACAAACTGAGATCCCGGTACCATGTCTCCCAAGTCATGATCTGTTCCGTTATTAACCGGACCAGCCATCTCAGGACCATGACCCCCCAGCAGTTCGCTTCAGCGGCTTACCAATGCAATGGCTACCTCCGGGACTTAGCGGACATCAGCCCCCATACAACATACCATGTCCACAAAGGCTTCTGGATGGACCCGGACCAAAACTGGTCGACAGATGGGCTTCACCCCAACACCCCGGCGGGACGAGCAAAATATATCAAGTCCATTCGCAGGGCAGTATTCCTAGCCCTCGAATCATTTACATCCAGTTAAACACCGTATTCTTCACCGTATGTTCCATTTCCAAATCATCATTTTCCAATTAACCATATAATTTTCTACCCTCCGTGGTACACACACAGTACCATCCATCCATTCTCCTCTTCCTCACCGTTCCTTATTTCCATCCATCCATTCCATTCCTCTACACAATATCCATCCACCGGTTAATTCTTTTAATTACCACCAACCGGTTTATCCATCCACTTTTATGATCTTATTATCTCACAATTCTCCATACTTTTCCATATATTTATATCTCCTCCATTGCCTCTGTTCCATCCAACGGCAATCACATCCATTTTAATTACCAATATATTTATCCTTTAACTCCTTTCTGTCTACTTCCAGACACCATGCCGAAGCGACGAGGCACAACTCCAAACAGTCGACGTCCGAAGAGGCACAGAACTGTACCAGCTCGTCTCCGGTCAAGATCACCATCCCCACCACCACCACGACGCCACTGCGACCGACCTCAGACCCCCAGGAGATCACCTTCACCACGTCGGCCGCCCACTCCCCGCTCACCAGTACGCCAATGCCGATCACCCCATCCACCGAACCACGATCGTCCATCCACCTCCGAACACATCCACATCCCTGACCTCAATCAGGGCCTCCCTGGCGCTGATCACCACCACATCCGTCACCCCCACCAACCAGTCCTCAACCCCTTCAATGACCCCCACCAACCAGCCCTGCAGCCGGCTTCAATACATCACCAACTTCAGCCCCCAGCCGCACCTCAACAGGAAACCACTAACTCCGCTGTCCTTAATGCACTGACAGCGATGAGCGACATGTATATGCAGCAACAACAGCTCTTCATCGAGGCCATGCATAACCTCAAGCAGACGCTCGCACCCGCGGCAGCTACATCCAACATCCACCAGCCCGCCCCGACCCATACCACCCAACACCCTGGGGCCTCCCACACGGCCACATCCCAGCATGGCGTTGGCTCCATACAACCAGACCAGCCCTACCAACATGGTGTTGGCGCTTGTCACACCAACACTGAGGACCAACGTTTCCTAAGCCAACAGGGTGTTGGCGTTTGCCACACTAGCTCCAGTCAGCATTTCCAACCACATCGATCAGACCGAACCACAACCTGTGGACAACTAGACTCAAACGGTGAGCCTCTCATCCCCCTTCCAATTCATTTCAAACCAACTACCCGCCCCCTCCGAACCACAGCTGCCCCATTAGGCCATAATATCCCCTTACCCCTCAAACAAAAGATCTGGCAGCACAAGTACATAGAGCTCGGCGACTTAATTCACACTACCCGCAGCACCGATTACACGCTTGCTCTTTCCACTGAGGAGGGACAACCCCAATTTAAGCTTGCGACCAGGAAAAAGAAGCCCCTTTCAGAACTGGAATGGAACCAAGCCATCGAGGTCTACATCGCTATTTACATCGACAAATACCCCGAACAGACCTCGGCCATCCTTACTTACGCCCAGAACGTCCGCGACCTCATGCGGAACGGTGTCAACTGGGCATGGTACGATGTCCAGTACCGCACAGACCGCGAGTACACCTTGTGCAACTGGGACGAAGTACGTCAAGACCTTGAGCTCCGGGCCTTTCGCCAACTCCAGCCCGGCGACGGCTCAAACTATAAGTCTTTTCGCCAATCAAACTCCAAGCAATCCCAACAGGGATCATGGCATAAGAAAGACGACAAGCCCCCAACCGGTTACTGCTACGCGTACCATTCCCGCAACCAGCGCTGCCCAGCACCATCTGCCTCCAGCTGCCCCTACAAACACAGCTGCCCGAAATGCCACGCCCCACACCCATTGTTCCTGGGCTGCGCCAACAACAAGACCACACGTCATTCCGACAACAGAAGGGACCACTCCCCAAAACGAGACCAATCCCGACAACGCAACACCCGTGAGAGCAAGAAGGCTGGAAGCTCTCCTTGAGGGATATCACAAAAAGGAATACATCATCAGCGGCATCTCAGAAGGTTTCATGCTTCACTTCAACGGCCCCCAAACTCCACTCTCATCTCATAATTCATCTTCAGTCAAACTGCAAAAAGAAATTGTCCGCTCCAAAATACAACTAGAGCTCTCACTGGGCCGAATAGCCGGCCCATTTACCAAACCCCCGTTCGACAACTTTAAAACATCACCCCTTGCTCTACGCGAGAAGTCCACACCAGGGAAATACCGACTCCTTCATAATCTCTCCTACCCTTACGACCTATCATCTGTCAATTTTAACATCCCCAAATCCCACTCGACAGTTCAGTATCAAAACATCCAAGACGCCATAGCCCTCATTCACCATCACTCACCAGCCCCTTTCATGACCAAGACCGACATCTCTGAAGCTTTCCGCATCATCCCAGTCCATCCCTCCCAATACAACCTCCTAGGCTTCAAGTTCGACGGCAAATTCTACCATGAAAAAATGCTCAGCATGGGTGCAGCAACTTCTTGCAGAATCTTCGAGGACTTCTCAGACTCCCTTCTCTGGATACTCAACACCAGATATAACATCACCAGTGTCGTCAAAGTCCTGGACGATTTCCTTTTCATTCACCACGACAGAGACCAATGCCTCAACTACCTTCAAACATTTCTCGACTTATGTTCCTACCTCGGTGTTCCCATCGCACACCACAAAACCGAGGGCCCATCCAATATTATCACTTTCTTAGGCATTCAACTAGACACAATCTCCATGGAAGCCAGACTTCCCCCTGACAAGCTCTCCTCATACTCCGACGACGTCGCAACACTTGCAAAACGTTCATCCATCACCCTCCGACAGCTCAAATCGGTCATTGGCAAGTTAACTTTCACCACATCCGTCATTCCTTCGGGCCGGGCTTTTCTCCGCCGCCTCCACAACCTCACAATAGGTCATAACCATCCCAATGCCACTATCTCATTATCTCACTCAGCTAAGAAAGACCTGACCATGTGGAGTACTTTTCTTGCAGAACATAACGGCTGCACCCTCATCCGCCCCTTGTCCCATGTCACATCCGAAGAAATAGCCCTCTGCGCAGACTCTTCAAAGACCGGATTTGGTGCCACTTATGGATCATCCTGGATCCAAGGCTACTGGCCTGCCCGCTGGACCAACCTCCACATCACGGTTCTAGAGTTATACCCCATCTTCGTCACCATCTCACTCTTTTCAAGGAAGCTTCAAAATTCCCGCATCAATTTCTTTTCTGACAATATGGCTGTGGTTCAAATCATCAATAAGCAATCATCAAAATGTCATTTTGTCATGCAAATCCTCCGCCCCCTCGTTCTCATCCTCCTTAACCATAACATTCACTTGCGTTCCTCTCACATCCCAGGAGTATTAAATGTCTTATGTGATGCCATTTCTCGTCAACATGTCACACCGTCCCTCCTCCATCGATTTGGGGCCAACCCTCTACCTACCACCATTCCACAGCATCTACAGCCCGCCAACTTCAGGCTCAACTGGACACCACCTTGAGGACGTCCCTCCAGCCGGCTACGGAAAAAGCCTACCAACACCACTGGTGTGCTTTCCAAGACTTCCTCACCTCCTCCCTCTCCACCACTCACACAATGCCTGCAACTCCCAACCAAGTCTGCCTCTTCCTCATACACCTGAGCAACACCAACCTTTCCTTCACCACCATCCGTACCTACATCTCGGCTATCTCATTCACCCATAAACTCCACAGTTTCCCGGATCCCACTTCATCATTTGTTGTTAAGAAGACGCTTCATGGCATTCGCAATCAAAAGCCGCACCCATCCCCTCGCCTACTCCCCATCACCAAACAGATCCTCCATCTTCTCGTATCCGCCCTTCCCTTTGCTCTCACCAACAACTATCAACTGTCCCTCTGGCGTGCAGTCTTCCTCCTTACATATCATGGATGCCTCCGAGCAGGCGAAGTCACGTTGGCTGACAACCCCAACAACCTCATCCACATCTCTCAGCTCTCCATTACACCTAATTCCGTCAGCATCCATTTCAAGACGTACAAGCACAGCCATGGCGCCACTCCCATCATCAACATAGCTGCACTCCAAGGACAAACGACTTGCCCCGTTCTCGCCCTCTCCACTTACGTATCCCACAGAGGCACAGCACCAGGCCCGGTTTTTCTACACCAGGATAAATCCTCAGTCACTCGCACTCAGTTCTCTGACATCCTAAAATTGACTGCGAACATGAGCTCCCTACAAGCTCATCGCTACAATACTCACTCCTTCCGAGTTGGCCGGGCCACCCAGATGGCCGCAGACGGCCGCTCAGATCAAACCATCCGGTCAGCCGGCCGATGGAAGAGTGCAGCTTATCAGCGATACATTCGACCCACACATGTCAACCTCCCGGACTGAAGGGCCATACCGTCTCCACAATCCTTGAAGCTCGGTGTTTACCGGCCTCCTCATCAATCCAGACATCTCTAAGGCTCGGTGTTTACCGGCCTTCTCATCATCGGCAGCAGCAAAGGCTCGGTGTTTACCGGCCGTCTCATCATTGGCAGCAGTAATGGCTCGGTGCTTACCGGCCTTCTCGCCCCACAAGACCCCATGACGTAGTCATTACATACCACAGCGGAACCACTCCACCAAGACATCAAGGTTCGGTGTTTATCGGCCTTCTTTCCTCGCGTCCCACTGACGTATGTGCTCACCATGGCTCAGTGTTTTCTGGCCACTCAGTTAGGGCTTCCCAGACCAGGGATGGCCGTAGATATATCCATTTTGGGCTCCACTGCCCTCCAACTCCCGATGGATCGCAGTGTTGGGAATCTCTGATCCCAAAAATCGATATAATGTGAACAATGGACTCGATCTCAAGATCTACTTGTATATGTGTGCCTTAGTCTCTATAGATTTTATATATATATATGTGTGTCTTAGTCTCTATAGATTTATACCAAATTTTATACCAAATGTACTCGCCTATTGTGCTTAACAATTTACCTATACTCCATGTTATCTTAGTCCTAGTCATATGTTATTCTAGACTAAACTACTCAAATCCATCTTGATACTACTTACCATCCATTTACTTTGTTCTACATTTTAAAACAAATATTTTTAATTAAAAACTGTTTTATTTAACCCAAAGTCTCGCCTATGTTGTGTTTCCAAAGCCAAATTCACACGATCAGCGAGCGATCGGGTTTTTGGCGGGAAACGCAATCACGTCGTCAAATCTCGCCGTGTGCGAGACATCCAGGCACCTCGACGATCGCCATCGCTCGGAGCTGTACACAGAAAACCTACCTCGAAACACCACCCACCCTCCCTACAGCTTTTGCAATATAATGTGAACAATGGGAATCTCTGATCCCAAAAATCGATATAATGTGAACAATGGACTCGATCTCAAGATCTACTTGTATATGTGTGCCTTAGTCTCTATAGATTTTATATATATATATGTGTGTCTTAGTCTCTATAGATTTATACCAAATTTTATACCAAATGTACTCGCCTATTGTGCTTAACAATTTACCTATACTCCATGTTATCTTAGTCCTAGTCATATGTTATTCTAGACTAAACTACTCAAATCCATCTTGATACTACTTACCATCCATTTACTTTGTTCTACATTTTAAAACAAATATTTTTAATTAAAAACTGTTTTATTTAACCCAAAGTCTCCCCTATGTTGTGTTTCCAAAGCCAATAAAGAGCAAAATGATTGGTCTATCAAGTAAAAGCAACCAGTCCGCAAAATTTAATTCCGAGAGATGAAATTCCTACCCAAGAAAGGATCACTCAATTTTGATTAACATGGAAAATCATGGCATTGTCTCCTATCAACAGATCCTTTGCGATTTTTGTGAAATTGAAGTGTAATGTATTTTTCAAAAGATGCTTGAAGGCAGAAACAGCATAACAGATAGCAGTTAATTCCAGTTCACTAATGCCATAATGCTTAGCAGCTTTTGGCAAAGCTTTTAAATAGTATGCTAGCAACCTTTCCATTGAAGAACACCACAAGTATTTGGAAACTATCTTGAAATACATATATATATATATATATATATACGTTTTTATTGACATAAAAACAAGGTCACAGACTCGCATTTTACCAAAATGTATAACTAATTAGTGATACGAATAATAATAACAATACAAAAGTATTTGTGAGTTTAGACAAGAAGTCTAATAAATTTCTGGAGAGACCCAACAGTTCGTACTGAGGGTACTTCTGATAAACAATCTGAGTTCGTGGAGACTGAGAACCACAGATTGTGTTTAATACACATGTTGGTGTCCAACAATGCTTGAAGATCGCCACATTTGTAGCGTAACTTCTTGATGTTGTACGTAGCAGGTGGTAATTGTGCAGGTAACTGCTTTTCTGTGTGGGCATAGTTCAATTCAGAAGGAACTAAGTTTCTGGAGCGTTTTCACAGTTCATTGATGTTATTTACAGCATTTTGGCCACAACACACCCATGCAGGCTTGAACCTGGAGACATGGATGATGGAGGGCACTTGTTTCAATTCCAATGTCATTAAAATGACATGGGAACGATCCAGGACCTCCTTTATATAGAAGGGACCCATATAATCCAGACGGATCTTTCTGGAAGCAGCTTGTAGTGCACTGCTACTTGGCAGTGGCGTAGCCAGAAATCCATGAGTGGGGGGGCCAAGGGGGGGCCAAGGGGGGGCCAAGGTCTGAACTAGGGGGGCCAACATTTTGCTACATTTTTACGGCATTATATGGATAAAATTGACACAGCGTTACGAGTCTTCTCTACGAATGTCACAGCAACATTGACCGTCTTATCTTAAAAATTTATGACTGACAAACAAAATGACCATACATCTCATACTTACATTAAAATCAGTTTTGACCCATCAAAAAACAATGAAACAGATCCTATGGTTCCGATATAAAAAGTATGACCATGACACCTCATCAATTACCATGAGTCACAAAGAGTATCTTTTGCAGTGACATGGTCCTCCTGTTTTGTTTTTTGTTTTTTTGTTTTTCATAACTGTCTTTGCAAGTTTTTGGTATATATTCTTGCTGAGAATGTCTTTTTTGGGGCTCTTTCTGATTTCATACATAAAGTATAAAATGTATTAAAGTCCTTTCGATGGAAATCTACTCAACTCCTCAAATAGGCCTAAAAGTACATGTAGTAGCAATTTGTGCAAATGACACAAATGCCAAAAAAGTAGGGAGATTCCGTACGCGCATGAATAATTTAGCAGTTTGTACAAATCACTCGAGTAAATCAGATCTGTTTACTTAGAAGCAATTTAGGAGCACTGCTTCTTTAACTGAGCAATGGCCACAGAAAGATTTCCTCAAAACACAATGATTTTAGGTGTTGCATGGAATCTCTGGATTCATAGGCATACTGGAAGAGGGAGTAGTCAACCTCCCCCAAAAAAAATTGGGAAACACTAAGATCCAGGCAAAAAGGCAAAACAATTCAGGCAGATAATAAAATAAACATAATTAACAATCAATATCTTGTTTCAAAGAGATTTCTTTTAGAATATTATTAAATCTAGATCCTGATTCTCGGGCAAATACCGCTCAGCCCCTAAAAGGTTTGTGCGCGGTACACATATTGCTAGATATATTCAAATAAGGAAAACAAAAATTATCAGATGCCTCAGAACTTTTCAAAGGGCAACTGTCATTCTAGAAAAAATTGGGGAAAAGTTAGCGCCAGCAACGACAACAACTTTAGACGGATGTATTCCAGTGACTGTTGCTGCTCCATTAATTTTTTCAAATCTGAAATGGGGGGGCCAGTGGGGGGGGCCACTTATCCATTTGGGGGGGCCCTGGCCCCCCCAGGCCCCCCCATAGCTCCGCCACTGCTACTTGGTGCCAACAGTAAACCAACATGTCAGGAGAATAGGAAGGAGGATTCCTCACTTTCCTCTTCTGTGCCTCAGCTTGGACATGTTGTAATTTTGCTTGCACATCAAGCATTGTTTTTCCAACTGTGTTAAGTCTGCTCTTCAAAAGAGCGATGTAATCCTGGTAGCCAATTGTAACTTGTGTTGATGGTGGACTTGCGAAAACCGTTGGAGGGTGACGCAAGTATACAAGCTAGAAAGGGCTATTGTTTACCAGAGCCAGCTCTATAATAAAAACTTAATGGGAGTGTGGTTCACAGCAATGAACCTCATGAATGTCAGGTCGCGTAAGAATACAACACGAGTCTAAACTTTCAATGTACACTATGATTTGCTAACGCAATGAATTTTCAGTTTACCATATCTGTGTGTGCATGCAGTGTACAACATGATTTAATTATAACATTTTGATATGTTACACAGTTGTTCTATTCAACTGTTCAAGGAAGTTCAGATAACATGTCCTGTAGATTTCCATTGGATGTCTGCAAAAGCTTGTGTGAACTTGATCTGAATGCTGAAGGTACAAAAACAAGATTGGCCAGCGTACAACACCGTGAATTTAGGTGTATCTGTGCACACATTTTGCCAGGCCCATACATCGGGAAGGAAATTGTCAGGTATTCGTACAAAGCTGACATGTGATTTTCATGATTTCAGCGTTGCGACCATCACCTGAAGTAATTATGAAAGGCTTTTGATTTTGCCCAATCAGTGACAGATTTCAAATTTTGTGTTGACTCCTCAGTCCCTCGGGATAATCCTGTGCCAACCATCTGGAAGCAGAAACTTGTTATGATTCTGTTCTACGGAACATGGCTGAATTGGCTTTTCCTGAAAAAAAAAGGCAAGTAATTGACCAATTTACAGGGAAAGTATGAAGAAAATTACTTGCAAAGGGAAAGTGCATGAAGCAAATTAGATCGACTAAGCTCAACTAATCGAGGAAGTAGATGGGGCTAAAATAATTTATCAATCAGAGGAGGAAGTCTGCAGAAAACTAGTCATATGCTCAGTGGCGTCCCTATGGGGAGGGGCACGGACCTGTGCCCCCCCATATTGGACCCGTGCCCCACCAGGTGCCCCCGCATATGAAATTTCCAACTCTGGCTAAAATATACAGTTAGTATAGTTGGTGCCCCCCCAGAGAATCGCGTGCCCCCCATGGTTCCCCCCCGCTCGAGACCCCCCAGTTACGCCAGTAACGCCACTGCATATGCTAAGCTAGAACATATGGTGCAAAGATTGAATATCATTCATCAACCCGGGGTGGAACAATGCGCACAGCAAATCACTTGACCAGACAAAGAAGAAAGTACATACCATGCTAATTAATCAACCGAACATGAACATATGAGGCAAACTAATTATGCCAAGATAGGAAGAAATATGGAACCAACTAATGATATTATTGACAGATCAAGGGGGAAAAAGTGTGGAACAAATAATTTACCAAACAAAGGAGCATTTTAGAGTGAAGAAATTGACCAACTAAGAGAGAAAGTATGCAGCAAGCTAACCAGCCAGGAGGGAAAAAGTTTGACCAGCAAAGACAGAAAATACTGAATTTTAGCATAAGTATGTTTGAAAGTGGTGTGAATGTGATGAGAAACCCAGATGTGCATTGAAGAAAAGTTTTTGTGATATATTAAGGTAACTTGAATGAAGAATTATTAGATGTCTTTAGAATGTGTGTATATATATATGTACGTAATGTTTCCCTTTTCAAATATATTCAAGTGTTAGTTATAAACTAACAACTAAGTTGAAAACTCTACTGCCAGTCAGAACGGCGATAAACACGAACGGCTATTCATATATTTACAAACAATACCTAAACGGCGATGATCAAAGTCCTAAACGGCGATGACAATTTTAGTAAAAAAGCAACTAAAATTATCTTTCAACAAAAAAACGTCTGATATCTGTTACTTAGTAGCAAAAAAGTTCAGATCCATAATATTTGTTACTTTGTAGAAAAATAACGTAACATTTTTGTTGTCTAATTTGACATGTTATAATGTAGATAAAACTTAGTAAATGTGTAAAACTTGATAAAACACAACAAAAAACGTAACTAAATGATCTTTTTGATAACAGAAACAATGTTTGATAACAAAATGTATTATTTTAAAGTGATATTACTAAGTTTTCAGCTATTTCTATCAAAAATTAGTGGAATAGCCGTTCTTGTTTTCTAGTAAAATTTATCATCGCCGTTATGGTAAAGATATGAATAGCCGTTCTGGTTTATCGCCGTTTTGGCTGCACACCGAAAACTCTACTGTCAAAATTAATAAGGACAATGAAGACAGGCTAGAGTGTAAAATTAAAAACCTTCCTTACTTTGATTTTCAGGCGTTCCTGGTCAATTATGCAAAATGGCTTCCGGAAAAGGAAAATACTCTCAGGAGTTCGAATATGCTATTGCTACAGAGGCTGATTATGCTGGAGTCATGGATATAGACAGAAATATGTATGATGGAATTGACTATTTGCCAAAGAAGTATTTCGAGTTTGTCAATGACCCATACAGACTGTGTGTTGTAGCCAAACATCATCATAAAATTATTGGATTCGCTGTGAAGTACATTGTTGATGATGGTGAGTCAAGAACTTACTTAGGAGGGCTGCACTTTTGATATTTCGTATTTATACTGGGGGTATATTTGTGTTTAAATTGTCATGACCAACGCAGTCTCACACGGAGACTGTCTTTCTTTTAAAAGCAGCGGCATTTGTAACCAAGGTCTTATCGACCAACATGGTTCACAGATTAGAATAGGAATTGACTGGCGAAATTTGGAGTATTTCTTTGACATCAACATCAGAAATCCATTCTTATTTATATCTCAGTATATGTTTGCCCATCTAGTGAAGTTGTCAGCTTTATATATTTTAGTGTTTTAGTTACATAAAGTGTTGAGTATTATAGATACCCGGATTCTCCACCATATTGTATTAAGTTAGACAAGGAATCATGAAACTTTTAAGATGTGCTCTTTCTGATGCCCAGTAAGTGTAAGCAATGCCAGATCGCTATTTAAAAAAAAAAAATGACATTGATTTTCTTTGATCACTTCAATTGCTTGGACATGAATGTTTATTCTTTCAGGAAAGACAGTGATAAGCCAGGCTGGAAGAGTTCATTCTGATTATCAAAGTCAGGGGATTTCGGCATTTATTGAGCAATTCACCCAGAAGTTACTGCGTAAGAAGTATCACATAGAGAGGATGGTCTGGATAACTACTGACAGAGAAGCTAGTAATAGACTGGCCAGTAGGCACAGTGAAGTCAGTCACATGATGGAGAGGGTATGTACATTCCAGTTTATTACAGTTCAAAGACAGTGTGACACTGTTGCGATAAAAGCCGAGAAAGGGTTCATCTGAGGGAAGGAGGGCAAAAGGAGGGAAGCACAATGAAAGTGAGGTAGAGCCCGGAGTCAGTCAAGTGAGGTTTGAATGACTTCTGTAATTGGCCCGTCAGTCAGTGCTGGACGGCGACTGACTGGAAACTTAGTAAGTGAGCCCCCCTTTAACTGAATTGACTTGAGCACTTCATAACTGGCGGCAACTCCGGGCTCTAAAGTGAGGGCTGTAGGGGGGAGGCACTATTAGTTAATGGTTCCATTGCAGCCGTTACAACCCCTTGTGGCAGTTTTTGTGACTGATTCCTAACTGCTTCCTACTAGAATAACCCCCTCTGATTGGTCAATAGACACGAAGTATGGCTTTTTCCCATGTTACCGATGTTGGTGACGATTCTGAATTTCAACAAAAATCAAAAAATTTCCAGAGGCGTAGTGGGAATAGATGGCAGTGTGGAAATCAAGAGGAACAGAAGGCAATTGGGGGGGGGAAGAATGTTTGATCAAATTTGTTAGGTGACCTATTTCTGCTTTATTCAAAATAATGATTAGATAATGATTAAGCTTTTTTTTAAAATCAACTTTTTCAGCCAAGGTTTTCACTTGACTTCTCAACGCAACAACTTGGTCTTATTATGAAGAGTGAGGGGTTCGCTCAAGTTTTTAAAATGAGTCAAACCTATACTACTCGGATGGCGCCTCCCTCTGGTTTCAGAAGAATAATGACAAAATATCCACAAGATGTCGCTGCGATGACTCCTGAAGGATTCTGGGTAGTCGACTGGGTACCTTTTCAAACAATGCCATCTAACTGGGACTTGATGACGAGAGATGCAAATGTTTACGTAACCATTGCAAAGGAAGGCGGCCTCCTGGCTGTTAGTTTCGGAGCCTGTGTCGAGGTGAAAATTGGCTTGAAGTACACGGCTGAGTACTTTGTGCGCCCTGAGTTGGCAAATGATAAAGAATTGTTGGTTTCTCATTTAGTGGAACATCTAATTCATATCCATCAATTCTACAAAAACACAGCTGTCTCATTATCCTTTTCCTGTCCACAAAGTGTTGCAAAAACAAGCTTAAAAGTTAAAGAACTAGTGGGTTCTATGCTAGACTTGCATAGTTGCAGTACTTCTGAAAAGCCTTTTTTGATGTTGAAGTGGCAACTATCACCAAACAAATCCCCATCTAAGTTGTAGAATTAATTGAATGCATTTGAAAGATGAGAATTGAGAAGGAGACTATTGTCAGTGATCGATTTTGCTAAATTTTTTCATGTGATCCAGCATCAAAGTAGAGACTGACAGTATGTAACTTTTGAGGCCTCTAATTACATTATCTTTTTGTGTTCAATCACGGATGATTGAATCGTCCATGGTTCAATGTATAAAAATAATCCTGGATATTGATTGGTCAGGATTTTACAGATATAATAAGTTGTAACTCTCTACCTCAAGATGGCTTTACTTATAAAATAACTTTTTAGAAGATTATCTTTACTCTATTTGTTGCTTTACATTTGTAATATACTTTGAAAATAAAATTCGATTTATTGTTGTTAACTGTTTGTGTTTGAGTCTTTAAACTCCGAGAAGGTTATGGCGATGTGTCATCATGATAATAATATTAATATATCCAATGTTAATAATTTATTTATACTTTTCTTAATATTTCAAAAACTACAAAATATCTATCAATCAGACCATGGAAAGGCACAACTAGACCATACAGGCTACATGTGTACCAAATTTCATCCATGTACATGCAATAGAGGCTGAGTCCTGGCCGGAAACTATCTATCCGCCCGGACGCCCGCCCGGCAGACGGACAACTTTTGACCAAAGTGATAACAATACTTTCTTCGAACTTCGTTCACTGAAGGTAAAAATGCATGTGTGCGAGGACGTGAAATACAGCACCTATTATGAAATGTTGTAGCTTGCTCGCTAGCGCTTGCAACTGAAGCAGGCTGCTGCAGCCTGGTTCATTTTTAGAGTCACTATTTTCAGTCATCTGCTTGAGCTTCTGTGTGTCTCCTTTGAGCAAAGTTATCCTGTGAGGAGAACTTCTGTTTTTTGACTGGCCGAAGTTCTGTTCGCGTCTATTAGAAATTTGAGCTGCAGTGCCAAATGAGCATCAGTTCCCTAAAGAGCACTTTCAAAGACTATGTTCACTGGCTCCAAAAGAAAATTGGTTGGTAAAAGAGCACCAGTTTTCAAAATAGCATCAATTCCTAAATGACTTTCCAAGACATTGTCAGTTCCAAAAGAAAATGTGTGACCAAATGAGCAGCAGTTCCCAAAATAGTCACTTTTCAACAGAACACTGGTTCTCAAAAGAACATTAGCACCAAACAGAGCATCAGCTCCCGAAACGTCATCGGTTCCCAAAAGAGCACTTTGACAACACTGTTGTAAAAAAGAACAGTCGGGCCCAAAAGAGCACTTTCCGAGACAACACCAGTTGCAAAAGAAAATTGCTAACCGACAGAGCATCGGTTCCAAAAAGAGAGCTTTCCACAACACTGGTGTCCAACAGCACACTGGGGCCCAAAAGAACATCAATTCCCAAAACAGCATCCGTACCCAAAAGAGCACTTTCAAACAACATCGGTTCCAAAGGAACATTAGCACCCAGAAGAACATCCTTTTCCAAAACAGCATCGATTCCAAAAAGAGCACTTTCCAAAATAGAATCGGCTCTCAAAAGAACATTAGCACCCAAAACAGCATCGATTCCAAAGAAAGCACTTTCAAAGACAACCGTTCCAGAAGAAAATTGGTTGCCAAAACGGCGTCAGTTTACAAAATAGAGTCAATTCCGCAAAGAGCACTTTCCAAGACATTATCAGTTCCAAAGGAAATTTGTAAGCAAATGAGCATCAGTTCTCGAAAAGATCACTTTCCAAGAGAACACTGGTTCCCAAAAGAACATTGGCACTCAACAGAGCATCTGCTCCTGAAACAGCATCGGTTCCCAAAAGACCACTTTCCAGGACAAAACCAGTTCCGAAAGAAAATTTCTAACCGAAGCAGCATCGGTTAAAAAAAGAGCGCTTTCCGAAACAAGTTTCCAAAAGAATATTTGGGCCAAAAGAGCATCAATTCCAAAAACAATTGGTTCCCAAAAGAGCACTTTCCAAGACAATATCAGTTTCAAAAGAAATTTTTAACCAAAACAGCATCAGTTCCCAAAACAGCATCGGTTCCAAAAAAGAGCACTTTCCAAGACTCCAGTTCCGAAAGAAAATTTCTAACCAAAAGAGCATAAATTCCCAAAAGAGAACTGTTTCCAAAAGAGCACTTTCCAAGGCAACACTAATGTTCAACATTGGTCCCGAAAGAGCATCTATTCCCAAAACAGCATCAGTTCCAAAAAGCGCACTTTCCAAGATGGAATCTGCTTCCAAAAGAGCTATGGCACCAAATTGACCCAAAAGAGCATTAAAGTCTAGACATTTTATTTTGGCAGTAAGTTTTTAGTCAATAAAAGAGAGGTTTAATATTTGGTTTATTAGGGTGAGTACACCATGACCAAGCATGATTTGGACTAAATTTATGTCCTCTGACCCCCCAGCTCCATCATGCAGGGACTTACAATGCTAAATTGCTGCTACTTTTCAGCAAATTTAGAGCTATTTTTAGCCTTCTGTTGTGACGTCATCAGCATTGTTGGCTCTATGACATCACTGAAACAATGGTGACGTCACAACAGCAGCAATAGAAGAAAATGGCTTCTTGAGCTGTGTTGACAGCAATGTTATTCCAATAGGATTACCTCAAAACTAGGGCTACAATATGTCAATGCTTCCAAATGTTTATGAAACTGTTTGGTCAAGGTGTCAGGAACAGGAGGAGACAAGTATTTTTGCCAAGAGTAAGGTATGTTTTTAATTATCAGCCAAAAACTTACTGCCAAAAAAAAATGACTTGACTATAGTTCTCAACAGCATGCCCGATTTGGTAATTTATATCTTCAAATACTGGCCGAAATTGTTGAGAGTACAAATGTACAGAAGAAACCGATCCTGAGACCGATCAATCAACAGATCGAGAAAGTATGGAGCTGACAGATTTGTTAAAACCAGGAGATGGCAATTGGACAAATTTGAAAGACAATCAAGGAGACAACTGATTACCAGTTACAATAACCATGCCATTCTATCCAGCTTGCTGCACTGCATTTTGCCTTGGTTTGATTTGTTTTTTAAGCAGACTAGCAGAGCCGATCAGGTTAGGCTAATATGGTTGGCATTTATCAAATGCAAGATGGAAAATAAACACACCTATTAAGATGACACAATACCAATCAACAGACTCGGAAGCCAACTTATTTGGAACCACTTTGACTCTGAGATACCTCCTGGTACGATTTAAACAGGGTGTCTGCAGCTTTTTTGAAACTAAATTCCAGGCTTTTTCAGGCCAAGTTTTCCAAAATTCCAGGCCAATTTGTCGATGAACTGACCGATTAACGACATTTTTTTCTGAACACGACATTTGCACTTTTGTCCGATCATCGCTGAAAATTGCCAAATATTTAGTAGTGGGACTATTTTTTTTTTAATACAAACTAAATTCCAGGCTTTTCCAGGCCTTTTTTTCGAAATGCTGTTTTTTCCAGGCTTTTCAAGGCCTGGAAAGTGAGAAACCAAATTCCAGGCTTTTCCAGGATTGGCAGACACCCTGTTAAAACTGTTCGATGAAATATTAGACTTTTAGCCATGAGGTTCCATTAATTCAGACTAAGACATCGCTGGAAAAAGCTTTAACCATTAAGCCACCCAGTTTCTAAGCCTGGAAATCACCTTCAAACTACCATCAATAAAACATTTTCAAGAAATACACCAAAAGAAGAGGAGAGGGGCATTCGATGCAGAGACGCCTGTAAATAATCCCATGCTGCAGTTTGTAGGGCATTGCCAGCTGCACTAATAAATGAGTACCATACATAATACATACATTAAATAACATATTTATTTTAAGAACAAATTGTGAAAGTTTGATATATTTTATACATCAATGTCACGTTTTATCCAAGACAGATTGAGATAGAGTAAGTCTGTTCTTCTGCAATTGTTGGAGTATTGCGCTCATCGAGTGTTGTTCATTTTTAGAGTCAGTATTTTCAGTCATCTGAGCTTCTGTATGACTCGTTTGAGCAAAGTTATGCTGTGAGGAGAACTTCTGTTTTTTGTTTTGGCTGAAGTTCTGCTGGTGTCTATTAGAAATATGAGTTGCAGTACCAAAGTTATCCAGGTATCCGTAACTGGAATCTGGAACTGGTGAATTTCTAGTATGTCCACTAGAGTGACTGTTTACGTTAACGTTGTCAAGGTAATGAGGGTTGCTATGGAAATAGTCTGTGTGGGTATCATGATTATGTCGATGGTGTGTAAAATCCTGCGGAAAGTTAGAATTTTGAACGTTTTGGAAATAATCTTGATTATGAAAATTTTGTGGATTACTTGGGAAATTACTTTGATCGTTCGAGAAATTCCAGGGACTTCGAGGTCGTAAGTTCATGTGCGGTGGCGCTACTGGTACATGAGGGGGTATCGTGGATCGCAAGGCATTGTGGGTACTGTGGAATGACTCGCTGATCTTCTGCATGAGCAGACTTTGATTAGTTGCTGTAGCTGTCGTAGAAGAGGGTTGTGAAGCTGAGCTCAGTGAGCTGGCAACATTAGCGTCTCGGGATGTTGAAGGCTTTTCAACTACATGTCCGTAAGAGGCGTTGAAGTTAATATCTGATCCGTTATCTTTTACATTTGTTGGTGAGCCATCGTTTGGATAACCGTGAGTCTCTTTTTGTGTCTTTTGATCATTGGTCTTCTTCTCGTAAGCTTTCAAAGGTCCTTTACTGCTCGTTGTCCATCCTTCTTTCATCGCAAATTGTTGTCTGAAATGAAAAACCGGACAAGACATTGATTAGACTAAGGAAAAGCAAGACAGAATAAAAGTATATGAGATAATTATAATAGTCTCTCAGAGTCTGAAAATTTAGCTTACCAAAGCTTTCAGCCACCTCTCATGGCTTTCCTCAGTGTTATGAAATAGCTCAGCTGACTGGTGTTGTTGTCACTTCTTTTGTTTGTTACCCAACAGTTAGATGTTAGTTGGGTAACAAAAGATGGTTGTAAAATTTCAGACTCTGAGAGACTATTATAATTATCTGATATATGGAATAGTCAGGATCAAATATACATTGGTTCAGATTAAAAGTAGATAGTCATCAAAAGTGTATTGGTAAAGGCCCAGATTTAAATAAGTTTGACTGTTTCATTTGTAATTTTACCGCATCAAATGAGTAAAATAGCAGAATAGCTTGAGATATTCTGTACTTCAAATCTGTAAGCCAAAGGAACCTTGGGAGGCTTCTTTATTATAATTCCCCCATTATAAGAGGCACAATGCCACACTTACTGTGAATGAGCCCGCCGATTCTTGTTCCACACTTTGCCAAAAGAGGGCAGCCATGTCGCCCCTGCTGGACCTCCTTTGCGGTTGAAGTTCGCCCCTACCCTGTTGGGAGGCAGTTTCGCCTTTGCTTCGCGTTTCACTGCAAAATCAATGAAAAAGTTCTGATAAAACTTGTAAGTGCAAATTTATAGATTTCATCACAGATTCTTTTAAAATACTGGAAATTTGCACAAAAATGATAAATAACCTACAGTGGGCTTCCCACAATTCCACACTTGCTCCAATTTCCCCGTCCTTCTTTTTGGAATCTTCGTCTTCCATCAGCCATGGCGGGGTGGCGCCACTGTGCACATTACCACATTTTTCATCAGCCTTTAGAAATAAATTTTAAATATGGTCAATACTTGTGACATAGTGAGCCTAAAAATTAATCTAATCTTTAAAATTATCACAGTTTATTATTATGGCAGAATTGATTTTCAAAAAAACTGAAATATCAAATTATTAAAATTTTACCTCCACAAAGACACGCCCCAGTCCTTCACCAAAAGCTTCAGATGTTCGTAATATTTTCGCACCAGTCGGCAGCACCTCCCTGTCTTCTTTAACTCGGCTAACACTTGATGCCTCTCCAGTCTTATTACAAATATTCAGGAAATTTAACATGCATTTCAACAGACAATACCATTCACATATATCTGGATTATATCATCTGATTTTTGAGTCAGATGAAACAATCCTGGTACATTTATTTTAATGAAAAAAATCTTAAAACATTTCGGCTAAAATCATTAACTGCAAATATATGACACTGCATGACTGGATGTTCCCAGTGCGCTTTTCTAGTCGCAAAAATATGTGGGTCGAACATAGCCCTGGGACCCACGTGTGCTATCACGTGGGTCATGGGTCGCTACATTGGAAAAACTTGAGATTTTCAACAAGGGTTTAGGGGAATGGCTGTAGCTCAGTTTTCAATGAATAACTGATATTGTGTGTTGGTATATTAAAAATAGACTATTTTTGCTGCTGATAGCACATATTTTCAACTTTGTGAGAACACTAATACCTACAATACAAAGGCATTGAAGTTGAGCTTAATGACTTTTTCTTATACATTGTAGTGAAACTGCGCTCTGATTGGCTAAGAGAGAGTGACAGCTGCATGGTGATGTCACAACATGATTGTTTACACAATCGCTATGACATCACCAGAGATTGTGACGTCACCAGTGTTTATGACATCATAACAGTGCTGCTGCTCTGTTTAGACCAATCACTGTTTAGCAGCCATTTTCTTTTCTTGAGGAGACAGTTTTTATGGGTTTTAGAAAATTTTGAACTGTTGTCTACAGTGTATGTGAGGACGTTCTGGGCTGAAATGATGTGCTATCAGCAGCGAAATACATGGAGATTATTGTGAGATAATCACAATGATTAATAGAGCCACAACAATGACACCATTCTGATCCTCCTGAAGGGTATGCTGAAATCTCGAGTTTTTACTATGTAGTGATTCATGACCCCTGCGCTACACGCAGGGTCTCAGGGCTAGGTCGAACATGACTATCAAAGGTTGTTATATTTGGCAACACAAAGAGAAACAACATATTTTGTGGATCAAGGCATATCTATAGGTGCCACATTGTTCAGTGGATATTACATTTCACAGATATATATTTCACTACTTCATTGAATGCGTGAGGGAGTTAAGTGTTTTACGCCCCTTCAGTATTGCCAGTGTGGGCTATATGGAGGCACTCAATACTAAATAAAGTAAGGCTGACATAAAAAAGGCCATCACTTCAGAAGACTATTACTAAATCACAGTCAAACTATCTAACCAATGCTAGCAGTTTGTATCACTTTGTCAAACTTTGCAAATGAACCTTTAAATCAATTTTCACATAAAAGATACAGATCAGTAGATATCCTCCACAGTTCAACCAACCATTGCTGTTCGCAGAATTTTCACTCGTTTAGCTGCTGACTGTTGAATTTGTTGAGCCACCTGAAATCAATGAGAAAATGTTATATTTTATCTTATCCGCAGATTCCAGAATGTGTGCTGAGCAGTTGTAAACCAAATTGCATAAATGTCTATTTACCATTTTGCGCTGGTATTCATCCTTGGCTTCGAAATCTCTCACCGCTAATTCAGCTAGGGCCAGAAAACTGCAACAAAAGAAGAGGCCAAATTTATAGTTCATGAATAATTTTAAAACAACAGAACACATTTCAACCATTTACCATGTAAGGTATAATTCTGTGCCATCCATAGTATTTCCATACCTCTTCAACTTGTCTTGGTCCAACAAAAACTTCTCGATCTTCACTTCAACTTTGTTGACTCTGATAAATTTCTTCGCCATTTCTTTATGACTCTCACTGAAAATAAAAGTACAAACCCTTGGCAATAACTCAAGCAGATCGCACAGCAACTTTTGCCAATTACCAATACAGATTGCACAGACACAAACCCTAGGCAATTATCGATACAGATCGCACAGCAACAAACCCTTGGCAATTACTAATACAGATTGCACAGCAGCAAACCCTTGGCAATTACCAACACAGATTGCACAGCAGCAAACCCTAAACAATTGCTAATTAGGGTTGCACAGCAGCAAACCCTAAACAATTGCTAATACAGTTTGAACAGCAGCAAACCCTAGGCAATTATCAAAATACCAATACACACTGCACAGCAACAAACCCTTGGCAATTACTAATACAGATTGCATAGCAGCAAACCCTTGGCAATTACCAACACAGATTGCACAGCAGCAAACCCTTGGCAATTACCAATACACAACTGCACAGCAACAAACCCTAGGCAATTACCAATACAGATTGCACAGCAGCAAACCCTAGGCAATTACCAATACAGATTGCACAGCAGCAAACCCTAGGCAATTACCAATACAGATTGCACAGCAGCAAACCCTTGGCAATTACCAATACAGATTGCACAGCAGTAGTGCAGTAGCTTAGCCCCAAAAAACCATCCGATTGTTCACTTTTATGGTAAAAGCACCAAATTTTGCATATAGGTACTTTTGAATATGCTCTTTCAGGAACAATGGAGTACCAAAAGATATCTGGCCCGGAACGGCCGCCATCTTGGATTTAAAAATGGCCGCCACAATTTTGCTATTTTCCCTTTATTTCAACCAATTCAGAAGATAGAGACATGATATTTGGCCAAAACATGTATTTTAAGGTATATCTCAATATCATATTCACTTTGTGTAAGTACTTTGGCCAAATGGCAGCCATGTTGGATTCAAATATGGCCGCCATCATTTTTGCTCTTTTCTCTTTATCTCGACCATTTCTGTAGATAGAAAGATGAAATTTGGTCAAACTGTGTATTTTAAGATATATTTTAATATTATAATCAATTTATGTTAATGATTCCACCATAGTGGCGGCCATCTTGGATTTACAAATGGCCACCGCTGTTTTACTAAATTTTCTCTTTATCTCAACTATTTTTTAAGATATTGAGATGATATTTGGCCAAGTCATGTATTTTATGATATATTTTGATATCATGATCACTTTGTGTCAATCATTTTGCCATAATGGTGGCCATGTTGGATTTAAAGATGGCCCCCACCATTTTTTTATTTTCGCTTTATCCCGACCGTTTCTGCAGATAGAAAGATGATATTTGGTCAAAACATGTATTTTTAGATATATTTTGATATCATAATCACTTTGTGTCAATAGTTCTGCCATAGTAGTGGCCATCTTGGATTTTAAAATGGCTGCCACCACTTTTGCTATTCTAATTTTGCTTACCTTGTTTATACTTGGGCAAAACATGTCTCATTGTTAAATTGTACAAATCAGTGCATTTTACATGAGCATCCATGTTTGAATTTATTAAGGCTCATCTATGAATAAGGTCATTTATGTCTTATAAATTAAGATTTTTCTAATCTCAATAATTAATTGATTAGGCCATGCAATGGCAGCCATGATAAATAGAAATAATAGTAGTTAGAGTATAATGCACATCTTCAATGAAGTAAATTCTGTATATTCAGTGACAATTTCAGCTCTGAAAAAAGTGCATCATCAATGCATGATGCACATCATGTGTTGGTTTTAAAATACGGTTTTCCCAAAAAAAGATCCGGACATTCAATTTGACTGCCTAAATATAGGCACAAACTGTTAGAATTTTGAATTTGAATTTGAATTTATTAATTTATAAAGCGCTCCTATTTGAAAAACATTCTTGGGCGCTGTACAATAAATAACGATTTTAATAAATTAAAATATAAGGAAAATGTAAAAAGAGGAAAAAAGGTGAAATAAGTTAATTATTGAGAATAATAATACAATGGTAAAAATATAAATTGGTAAGACGATAAAAACTAAATTTATAAATAAATCCGTACAATGTAGCTGCCCAAGCTGAAACGCTGTGATGCACATTTGAGACTATAACTTTGAAGCATTTGCACAGATTTTCAACAAGCCTTCTTGAAGCCACCGTATAATGTTGGTATATCAGGCCATAACATGCCTTCCCAGCATCGGCCAGATCTGTCCAATGTGGAGCCAAGCCTTATGCACTGTGTTTCCATCCGTATTCTTCAGGTACTGTATTACTTAACTGGATTGGCGATTAAAGCTTGTCTAAGTGCAGCCTGGAAATTGGCATTTTAAGATATTGAATGACGATAACATATGCTAGTGTATTCTTTGTAATGTGCGAGAACCATGGGCAAAAACCCTTTGCTTGGCCTCGTTTACCAACCGGACTCGTGTGCTCATGTCTTTGAGCAGTGAAGAACAGCAAAACACTCAATATGCCTGAACACCTCATACATGTATATTGAGTTTGTACTGTACATACTAGTTTGTACTGTACTGTACATACTAACTAATAATAGCAAGAACAAATGATGTTATATCTTAAAACACAAACTAGGTTTCTCATGCAGTCATTTCTCTACCCCTGCAAAACTGATGTTTCATCACATCTGAAGCTCTGAAAGAACAGGAGTGTCAGGAGTGATACCGCTCTTTCTTCACTCATCGACTGCATCGATTTACTCTCTTTCACCATCAAATGCAACCTCCAATCTCTCTCACTTGTAGCTTGTGAAAAAGGCAACAGGAACTAACAACACAACTTCATCAGGATCCACGGCACACTCAGAGTACTGTCATCTGGTGACCTTGCCTTTCTGCATCATGTGCATGGGCAGCATCAAGCGAGAATCTGCCTCCACTTGTTTTTATGATTGAAACAAGCAAGAATGGTCACCAACTTCCAGGCCTTTTGCAATCAGTCCTTTGTCACTAGAAGTGACATATTACTATTGTGCACCTACATTAATATTCATTAGCTTCTCAGACACAAACAGATAGACCTTTTCATTGTTGCTAGAATTGTTAAATTTCTAGGAATCAGCGTAATGTTCTTTTTTACCAACATCCCTGGATGGTTTATTCCTTTAAAGCTGTCTGAAACAAGAAATAAGTTCTGACTTTTTGGCCAGTCTTAATCTTGCTTTGTATTGTCATGGTGTCAATACACCTCCTGACGAAATAGCTGTTGATTCAAATTCGCATTGGTTCTCATGTGAAAATCTTGAACATGTGCAGATCATCTTTGCCAGACCCACATGCAATAAAAAGACAAGAAAATAACTGGTCTCTCTTGGATGCATCCAGTGGCAAAGATGATTTTGCAGTTTTTCTGCAAGAGGATTAATTAAGCAGTACAATATGTTTATTGTTCTTCCTCGTGATTTCACTAACAGCCTGTTTCCTTTTCTGCAGTATCTTAAAAACGTATGACCCATAATGTCTTTCACCAGAGTCCGTAGATGATCTTACAACTGGCATGGATTGCTCATGTCTTCGAACACAGCAGTCAGAGACATCCAAGACAAAGAGAGTCTCAAATAAAGAGACTCCTCATAGTGAGTGTGACCAGATCTTAAACACACAAATAGCTCCTCAAATTCATAAATTGACCGTAAGACTTCCGGAACTATGGCTGTCCATTTTTTAAATGCTGATACATCGTTAAGAAGTCCATGGCATCTCCATGTTTGCAAACAAACTTTCAGGGAACAATCCAGTCAAGGGAATCAATATGCAATAGAAGGCTCCTTCCCTCTGTGTCGTGAAGAACTGATGTTAAAGCATTTAAAATTCTGAAACCATGTCCGAGCAATAGAACTGAACAGGTCATCTCTGCCATCATATGTCTATTATGATGAATCTGAGAATTGAAATACTAGCCTGCATTGTATATACAATTTGAAATTGTGGTAGTCATCTTTGAGTTCAAGATGGCCACCACTTGGGTGACAAAATATAACTTAAAATACATGTTTTGGCCAAGTATAAACTGAACTCTCTATCTCCAGAAATGGTCAATCTAAGGAAAACTAGTATAGCAAAAGTGGTGGCAGCCATTTTAAAATCCAAGATGGCCACTACTTTGGCAGAACTAATAACACAAAGTGATTATGATATCAAAATATATCTAAAAATACATGTTTTGACCAATTATCATCTTTCTAACTGCAGAAACGGTCGGGATAAAGTGAAAATAACAACAAGAATCCGCAGATTCAAAACCGACCTAGCGCAATGAAATTGAAGGTGCCATTGCTTAAACCACTGAGTAACTGATATTGGAAGATAGGAGAAATAGTTGATTGGAAGATGCTAGACTATTCGTATAGAATCAATGCAGTTTGAACAGATTTCTAAAAAAAAAGGAAAGATGGCTGCCAAAATGGCCGCCCTCTTGGATCTCTCGACATGGTCCTCATCCATACCCACAGGGCAATACCTGTACCAAATTTCATATCTGTAAGTGAAATATTAAGGTCACAATGGCCAGTTCAAGAATGACAAAAGATGGCTGCCAAAATGGCTGCCAAAAAGTGGCTGCCATCTTGGATTTCTCAACCTGTTCCCGACTGATACCCACAGCCCCATACCTGTTCCAAATTTAATAACTCTAAGCAAATTATTGAGGTCACAATGGGCAGTTCAAGAAATCAAGAAAGATGGCTGCCAAAATGGCCGCCATCTTGGATTTCTCAACATGTTCGCAATCCATACCCACAGGCCCATACCTGTACCAAATTTCATAACTCTACCGAAATATTGAGGTCACTAATATTGAGGTCACTATTAGCAGTTCAATAAATAAAAAAAGATGGCTGTCAAAATGGCCACCAAAAAATGGCTGCCATCTTGGAATCTTGACATGTTCCCAATCCATACCCAGAGTTCCATACCTGTACAAAATTTCATAACTGTAAGTGAAATATTAAGGTCACAATGGGCAGTTCAAGAATGAAGAAAGATGGCTGCCAAAATGGCAACCACAAAATGGCCGCCATCTTGGATTTCTCAACATGTTCACAATCCATACCCAGAGTCCCATAACTGTACCAAATTTCATAACTGTCAGGGAAATATTAAGGTCACAATGGGCAGTTCAAGAATGAAGAAAGATGGCTGCCAAAATGGCCGCCACAAAATGGCAGCCATCTTGGATTTCTCAACATGTTCCCAATCCATGCCCAGAGTCTCATACCTGTACCAAATTTCATAACTGTCAGGGAAATATTAAGGTCACAATGGGCAGTTCAAGAATGAAGAAAGATGGCTGCCAAAATGGTCGCCACAAAATGGCAGCCATCTTGGATTTCTCAACATGTTCCCAATCCATGCCCAGAGTCTCATACCTGTACCAAATTTCATAACTGTAAGTGAAATATTAAGGTCACAATGGGCAGTTCAAGAATGAAGTAAGATGGCTGCCAAAATGGCAGCCATCTTGGATTTCTCGACATGTCCCAGATTCATGCCCATGGTACCACACCTGTACCAAATTTCATTACTCTAAGTTGAAAACTAAGGTCACAAATGGATTTTTACACACATGTTGACAAGAAATGTTTACATGGACACATGGACATCGTTTACATGCTGCCTAAATGGCCGCCAAAATGGCAGCCATCTTGGATTTCTCAACATGTAGCAGATCCATGCCCATAGCACCATACCTGTACCAAATTTCATTACTCTAAGTTGAAAACTAAGGTCACAAATGGACTTTTATACATGTTGACAAGAAATGTTGACATGGACACATGGACATGGTTTACATGAGTCCCCTTTCACTACCCACCCCCCTCTAATAACCGACGTTAGGTCGGTTAAAAATGGTGGCGGCCATCTTTAAATCCAACATGGCCACCATTATGGCAAAATTATTGACACAAAGTGATAATGATATCAAAGTATATCATAAAATACATGACTTGGCCAAATATCATCTCTATATCTCTAAAAATAGTTGAGATAAAGAGAAAATTTAGCAAAACAGCGGTGGCCATTTTAAAATCCAAGATGGCTGCCACTATGATGGAATCATTAACATAAAGTGATTATAATATTAAAATATATCTTAAAATACACAGTTTGACCAAATTTCATCTTTCTATCTACAGAAATGGTCGAGATAAAGAGAAAAGAGCAAAAATGATGGCGGCCATCTTTAAATCCAACATGGCTGCCATATGGCAGAAGTACTTACAAAAAGTGAATATGATATCGATATATATCTTAAAATACATCTTTTGGCCAAATATCATGTCTCTATCTTCAGAAATGGTTGAGATAAAGGGAAAATAGCAAAATTGTGGCGGCCATTTTTAAATCCAAGATGGCGGCCGTTCCGGGCCAGATATCTTTTGGTACTCCATTGTTCCTGAAAGAGCATATTCAAAAGTACCTATATGCAAAATTTGGTGCTTTTACCATAAAAGTGAACAATTATATGCTAAGCTACTGCACTACAGCCTAGCCAACTACCAATACACACTGCACAGCAAGAAACCCTTGACAATTACCAATACACACTGGACAGCAATTCACAAAACCCTTTGCAATTACCAACAGCAGCAAACCCTGGGCAATACCAAAGCAGATTGCACAGCAACAAACCCCAGTCACCAATAAAGATTGCACAGTGACAAGAAAGTCACTCAGGGAAAAGTATAATGAATTTATCAGAATTCATGCTGCACCAATTATAAGGGTAACCTAATTAGTAGGGCCAGCAAAATATTAGAATATTCACCTTGCAATATGCTGAAGTAACCCGCTGTTTTCAACCACAAAAAGACCAAGATCGTCATTCCTTGCATTTTCTTCGTTACAAAAGTAACACCACCACGTCTTCTTCTCCTGTTTCTCCACAGGCGTCACCACTGGCGCTTTCATGCTTCTCTTCGCAACTATGATCTGGAAGAATATTTCAAGAAATGACATCTCAAATTCCTGAAACTTTTCATGTCAATTTTACATGTATAGGCCTATTATAGCTTATTATATCCATAACCATGAGACCATCTATTCACCTAGATCTTTCTGCAAACCTCCATAACTGAAAATTTGGACTGTCCTAGCAGGTTTGCAGCAGAGACAGTGGATGCTGTGCCTTATGATTATATTATATGTATGTATTCATTTTGATACAAATAAAAGTTCAAGATGCCGCAATTTTCATTCTTTCGCAGAAGGCACCTTTTAAAATGACGGTGACCTCCGTATCGTGCACGAATGTTTTCCAATTTTTACGCAGCGGCATGACATGTAAACACATTTTCAAATAATTTTGGTGAATTTCATGGAATATCATCACCAACAGAAGTTGCAACATTATCATCACTTATTCACTATTATAAACATCAGAAAAATCTGAAATTATCATGATCCATGACCATGTACCCCCTATTCACTGACTCAGGTGTTACCTTATTCCCAAGTTTTCTCAGAATGTTCTTGACAACTTCTTGGTGCCTCTTCCCATACACATGAGACCGTTTCTTCTTGTGATTAAGCCTGCACAGGGGGCAATAATCAAACTGTCCTTTTATCTTGTCTCTCTCTTTCGCCATTTTTGTTAGAATGAATTTTACGTTATGGGGCAGCACCTGCTAAATCTAACAAAACCGCCATCTGCCGGTAAATTCATTTTAACCGAAAATGGCGGAGGAAAGTTTAGTCGACGAAACAGTTCTTATAAAATTTGCTCAAAAACTAGCTGGAAATGAGAAGAAATTCCGTGACAGGGCCTTGAGAAAGTTAAGGAAGTTCTTGGAGTCAAGGGCCCGAAGTCCCAAGGGTGAGAGAGTTGCTGAATTTCTGCTGTCAGGCAAAGTTTCGACGAATTTCAGTCCACAAAATTTACACGTGGTTTTTCGTTCCCTTTAATATGATGTGCACGTGTAAAATAGGCACTGAGTGACCGGAGTCTGACACTTCAAGTGCCAGTATTGGGTCAGGAAAGGTTTATTATTGTAAAAAATACGAAAGGGTATAGGGACAAGGCCAAGCCCAAAGGTTCAACTTTCAGTCTGCTCTCAGATTGGTGGGGGGGGGGGGCTTGATTATGAGTTGATAACTTGAGTTAGCCCCCCCCCCCCCCCCAACAAATCCTTAGCCAGCCTCACACTGCTAAGCGTGTTACTTACAAATTTATGTTAGGTTATCTGTTTAATGAACCACTATGTTGGGTATCCAGACCAATTGTGGACATGCAAATTGGAAGCCAGTGCCAATGGCAGATCCAGACACGGTTTAGGGTTCATGGTTTTTGCATTCGCATATTTTCTTCGAAAGCTGTATCCCATCTCAGTGGTTTAGGGGAAGGCCAGCCCCCTAGGCCGGGTAGGCTCCCTGGATCCGCCACTGGAAGCCAAACCAACCCGTAGACTACAACAAGGGTGCCGGAAGAGGGGGGGCAATTGCCCCTCCTGCCCTTGGCCAGGAGGGGCAGCCCGGGCAGGGGGGAGGGGGGCTAGGTTACCCTTTTCATCTCAAAGGAAAAACGTTATTATGCCCTAATTTACAGTGTGTTTAATCGAAAATATAGAAATATAGAAGTATATATATATTAAAATTGTTTATTGCCGCTACATTAAAATTTTGTCGCGCGAATTAGATTTGCCCTTTTCTCGTCGACCGCCCCTGCCGCCCTCATTTCCATCCGGCACCCCTGGACTACAATTTCCAACAAGCTGCTGAATAGCACATCCTCTCATGTCAATCCATGCCTTGAGGAAAGCACATGGAATGTCGTGAGAAAGTTGGCTTTTTCGAACTGGCTACACACCTTCATGGTTGACTAGATTGTAGACAAACTTTAGACATGGTAGAGTCCTATATCGATCTGTTGACTAATTATCGAGTGGTCAGGGTCAATATGATTCAGTATGAACAAGTGTAAACCTTACCTGGGCAAACTGATTTTATTATTTTAAACGTAAGTTGCCCGTAGGTATACACATAGTCCGTGAAAAATGTCGGTTTGCCGTTAAAAACCGCCAAAATGAGCGTGTGGCCGTCAAAAATATAGTTGTTACCTTCCCAAATGTCCAGTGGTTGGGCAGGAGAGTCAATGAGTTGATACAGCAGCCAATGCAATCAGTACATGCCTTTGAAATCACCAGTGCAATTTACAAACATCAATGAGTCAAATTGGACTCAGAAGTGTCAAATGGATTGCAATCAGCCTTTAACAGTACAGGCCTACTTTAGTCAATAGCTCATCAAATTGCAATTAGCGATGTTCATCTGTATTGAACTCTGGTTTAATGAGCTGTCTCTGAGAAAATCAGGCGGGGGTGTCCGGATGGCCCGACTCGGATTTTGATGAAATTTTCACCAAATGACCTTCAAATAGATTAACGAGGACTGGTGAAGTCCGTTTTGTCATCGGACAAATTTTTCCATGCTATTGGGCCTATTCAAAAATAGATGTCAAAACTGCCTAAAATATATTTAAATTAAAATTAAAATATATAGTAAAAATGCCCAACTTTGACGATGTAATTCTCAAATCCGGGCGTGTCGTTTGAAAAAGTGACCATGGGGCATCTTCAGGTATGCCTTGAACCTCCAAAAACCAATGTCCGCCCGGTGGAACTTTTCCGTATATTTTTGTAATTGACACAATAATAAACGCAAAAACGGACAATTTTGAGGAAAAATGACGGAACCACAAAATTCAAAATTTTTCTTATCTCAGCTAATAATACCTCTATTTCAACAAATAAAGTGTCAATTCCTATATTTTTAGACAAGGGGAACTGATTTATGGGGTTATTTTGATCATCAAAGGTCAAGGTCACCACGAAATGTCAAGGTCAAACACCAAAAAATCCAAAATTGCAGTTTTATGGCATCTAACACCCTCCAAAATACTCAAATCATGTAATAATGCCAATAATATAATGCATAACTATAGGATAGGTTATATTCATCAAGTTGAAAAAGGAATTATCCTTAAATATTATGCATACACAGCACAGCTCCTGTCAAAATACGGATAATTCCGAATTCGGACGACAACAAAAATCATGAATCGATGACGTAGATCAGGTCCTGATGTATATATTAATTGTATCTGTTCATTCATGCATTTTGAGAAGGCTTAAACACCAAGGATTTAAAAACTGGTATTTCCAAATATTATTATATGGGCTATGGCGGCCATCTCGGAGTTTCCCAAAATGGCCATCCGAAACACTTTTTTGCTCATATCATCAGATCTATTTCAGCTAGAGTGATGATTTTTGGGTCAAATTGTTTGTATTCAGGGCAGGGATATTCAGTACTTTTCCCCCTTACACTTCTAGTGGACTATTACCCACAAATTAACATAAGCACTTCAATTTGCTGGGGAAAATATTGTCAAATGAAATAGTCGTTTGAAGATACATTCCGCGTTCCTGATGTACCAAAAGGAATTCAGAGCTTTTGAAATCAATGCAATGTGTGCCTCTCTGCTTGTTTTAAGATAGCTTCATTAGCCATATAGTATTATTGGTGTTATGTAACAGGAATGGTTGGTAAGGAGGACAGAATTGATTTATGTTTTTAAGAAACTGAGCCAATTATAATAACAAATTGTAAACTGAAGTTCAACAATGCACAATGAAGCTTCATCAACTGTCTTTTTTTCCTGTGGCATAATACTTAGTGGCAGTGCCTTGTTTCCTTTAGGATACTGACTTGTACATCACTCACACTTTTTTTAGAATATATTTCAACGCATATTTTGCTATTCAACTACTTCGAATATAAGTGGCAATGATAAAATTGCTAAAACCTTTTGTTTATGTATTGGTCAACACAATATCTCCTTTTAACTTAATGGCCATATCAATAGAATTAGTGCATTTATTCATTTATCCTTAATACCTAAATTTCCAACTTTAATTAAAAATCAAATTTTTATATACACAAACAAATAAACAAAACCAGAAAAACTAATATCATATCGAAAGGAACATGTATGACACCAAAAAGTATTTTACATATTTTCTTAATTTTTTGGTTTTAATGAAATCTGTACTTGATTTATTAACATTTTCATAATTCTGTTCATATTATGAGTAAAACAATGATTCTATTACTTTCTTTTAAAAAAAAAAGATGAAAAACAAATTTTTTACATTCCTCATCAGCAATACATGTTTCTTAAACACAAAAATATGAGTTGATTGCCATCAATGCACCTTGTGTGGACATATATAATGTTGTAGTTCTTTATTTGGATTATTTGCCTTTGACTGTCTTTTCCAAAGAAACCTATATGAGTATAAAAGGTTACAGTGCTGTCTGTAAGTAGCCCAAGTGAACAGGTTATTCTTTGCCATTGGGACAACGCTAAACATCCGCAACCAAACTACTTGTAAAAACAAGGGTGCTCATCCAATGAGAAAATATTCGGGGGCCTTAAAGGATCATATTTGAGGCAAGTGGATACAAATGGCTGCCTATTTTCTTTGCTCTACCAACAGTTACATATGGGTCAAAAACTCAAAATCTTTGATAAATAAGTGAACTGCCCCCGTCATTGATGAAAAAATTGGCAGCTATTTGCATCCCATCCTACATGCCTCAAGAATTGCCCTTTATAATTCAATATATTTACATCTCTTCAGATGAGAATTCATGCATCCAGAAAATGGTGTGGATGAGGAATTTTACCATTCAGCCACCTGTTCAACTTACACGCAGCTCCTTTACAGTTTTGTGTATTTATATGTTTATGAAAAAAGACACCAAAGGCAAATTTTTCTAAATTATTTTATAAATAATTACAACTTAATATGCGGACATGATGGAATACATTTATTACAATTTTAACCACAACAATCTGATCAATTTTTAATATACATGTGTTTAATTACCATAAATGTTGGTAAATGTACAACTCATGAGAAATTTGAAAATTTGCTGTTCAATTGATTTTTTTTATATGAAATCAGATATTCTTCATATTTAAAATATGAACATAAGTACAATAGTAACAGTTCAAAACATGTTAAGTTACCTGTTGGTGTCACACCTGTTCAGTTCGATTATGATGTCGGGTTTTCTGTTGTTGTTTTTTGTGATTCTAAATATTTGACTTTTAATAAAATTTTGGTATGAAGGATTAAAATAACCTGTTTAATAAATGTGACGCACTAGATTGGCGCACTGTGTATTTTAGGGAGAAGATTTACACGAGGTAGGTGTGAAAGCTAAACAGCTACAAACAAGAAAGTCAGAAAACGTAGCAGCAACACAAGTCTGAAGTGAATAGAAACTAGAATGAAGAATAGACGATGGAGAATAGCACTGGCCAGGGTCACTCAATCGCTCTTAGTTTTAAACTAAGCCATAATTATTGCAAAAACGCATATATCATATTCACTTTACAGAAGATTGTGTGATGATATCTTTATAAAAAGAAAGTTTTGCAGTTTGTCACTGCCAGGCGGTTGATCCAGTGGCCGAGTGCTCTACTGAAGGTCTTTGCCCGTATGGGTTCGAGCCCCGGGTGGGGAACCGAAAATTTTCTGTGGATCTTCATGAGCAAAATCCCAGCAGAACCGGATGTTGTCAGGATGATAGGTTAAATTGGCCGCCCTTGTATCAGTGTCTAGTAAATGAAAGATCCCTCATACTGGATATCTAAATGTGTAGCATTTGAGGACTCCCGCTCTCTCCCATCTCATCAATCAACATGCCTGAGTGCCAAGAACAGGGCTTAGAAGGTTGCACTTACCATATCTATCTCTATCTATCTATCTATCTATCTATCTATCTATCTATCTATTTATCTATCTATCTATCTATCTATCTATCTATCTATCTATCTATCTATCTATCTATCTATCTATCTATCTGTCTATCTATATATATCTATCTATCTATCCACTTATATTCAGAAAAGTTCAATAGCTCCATCATATTATGTAAGGAGTCCCTAATATATCCGACCTGCCATTTAAAAAGCAGGTTGTAATTAATAATCTGTACTAAGTATGAGTTGAAAAATCTTCCAAAAATAGTGTCAGTGATGTGCAAGTCACTGTAGCCTGACTGAAAGACACCAGCTACTTCACTGACACTCAGTAATATGCCACAGGAAAAAAAGACAGTTGATGAAGCTTCATTGCGCATTGTTGAACTTCAATTTACACAATTATCATCAATTTGTTATTATAATTGGCTCAGTTTCTTAAAACTACAAATCTGTTCTGTCCTCCTTACCATCCAATCATGTTACATGACACCAATAATACTATATGGCTAACAAAGCTATCTAAATAAAAGCAGAGCAGCACACATTACATTGAATTCAAAAGCTCTGAATTCCTTTTGGTACATCAGGAACGCAGAATGTATCCTCAAATGACTTTTTCATTTGACAATATTTTCCCCAGCAAATTAAAGTCTTATGTCAATTTGTGGATAATAGTCCACTAGCAGTGTAAGGGGAAAAAGTACTGAATATCCCTGCCCTGAATACAAACAATTTGACCCAAAAATCTTCACTCTAGCTCAAATAGATCTGATGATATGAGCAAAAAAGTATTTCGGATGGCCATTTTGGGAAACTCCAAGATGGTCGCCATAGCCCATATAATAATATTTGGAAATACCAGTTTTTAGGATCCTTGGTGTTTAAGCTTTCTCAAAATGCATGAATGAACAGATACAATTAATATATATACATCAGGACCTGATCTACGTCATCGATTCATGATTTTTGTTGTCGTCCGAATTCGGAATTATCCGTATTTTGACAGGAGCTGTGCTGTGTATGCATAATATTTAAGGATAATTCCTTTTTCAACTTGATGAATATAACCTATCCTATAGTTATGCATCATATTATTAGCAATATTACATGATTCGGGTATTTTGGAGGGTGTTAGATGCCAAAAAACTGCAATTTTTGGATTTTTTGGTGTTTGACCTTGACATTTCGTGGTGACCTTGACCTTTGATGATCAAAATAACCCCATAAATCAGTTTCCCATGTCTAAAAACATAGGAATTGACACTTTATTTGTTGAAATAGAGGTATTATTAGCTGAGATATGAAAAATTTTGAATTTTGTGGTTCCGTCATTTTGTCTCAAAATTGTCCGTTTTTGCGTTTTCTATTGTGTCAATTACAAAAATATACGGAAAAGTTCCACCGGGCGGACATTGGTTTTTGGAGGTTCAAGGCATACCTGAAGATGCCCCATGGTCACTTTTTCAAACGACGCGCCCGGATTTGAGAATTACATCGTCAAAGTTGGGCATTTTTACTATATATTTTAATTTAAATATATTTTAGGCAGTTTTGACATCTATTTTTGAATAGGCCCAATAGCATAGAAAAATTTGTCCGATGACAAAACGGACTTCACCAGTCCTCGTTAATCTATTTGAAGGTCATTTGGTGAAAATTTCATCAAAATCCGAGTCGGGCCATCCGGACACATATATGGCTATCCGCCTGATTTTCTCAGAGACAGCTCATTAATGGTTTCCACAAATGATATGAGGCCCTGCAACAATTAGCCTTTATCAGCAGGGGTCCTGACAGGTTTTCTGTAATAGCAGAGGGATACACCACCCATTTTACAGCTTGGAATATATTTTAATTGACAAAGAATAAAGCATGGATAAAGCATAAGGGGAATAGGCTTCTCTGTCTGTTTTCTAGAAAATAATTTATGAATTTTTGTATTTTTTAAGATGCATCTTTTGGCATAAAAAAAAAATAGGCCTAAGTTGAAATTAAACCTATTTGGTCTTGAAAAAATAGCAACAAAATTATATTCAATGCAAGATTTGTGCAATACATGTATATAATGGTAGGCCTAAACTCACCAATGGGTTATAAGGCTTTAAATGATTAACATGCAGATTGGAATAACTTCATATTTTTGAAGCTCTAGAAAGCTACTTGGAATTATTGAAAATACAATTTCGGGCAGATAAGATTTCATTCGGGCAGGTAAAATTCAGAATCTACCTGCCCGAATGTCCTGTGTGCCAAAAGTACTTTTCGCGGACTCTGGGTATACAGTTTAATAATAAGTAAACTTTGAGGCCTGCTAATGTTAATTGGATCATTAATTTACTTGCAGGTGTCTTCACTGAAGCGGATTTTCTGAAAATATGGAAAGGACTGCACTACTGCATGTGGATGGCAGACAAGCCTTTGGTCCAGGTAATTATTATGCATCATATTGGTCGATTCAATTATTGAATGATGATGTCAATGGCGATTGAAAAACACTTATCTCCCGTGAGTTCAAGTTTTAAATAAATGTGCCATAGAGAATTCACCTATCTCCTGTACCTCATTGGCTCCTAGCTTCATTATGCTGCAATTGTAATTTTCAGGAAGAATTAGCGAAGAATTTGGCCAATCTGATCACATGTTTCAAGAGCCCCCAGCAAGCTCTTCTGTTCATCGACGTCTTCCTGCAGACAGAGTCAAGAGAATGGTTCTGCATCGACCGGTTAAGACTGGACAAGTTCATGATGGTGAGAATGTCAAATATTTGGTAGATTTGTTTTAATCGTTGTTTAAAGGTAGTAAGTCCTCCGATTTTATATAAAATTAAACTTGCATTTATAGATCATAAAATAATCGGTCATTAAGTAATAAGTATCTCTCTTAGACTTCTTATTATCAGATTACTGTAATTATTTTCAGTTGATTAGGAGAGTGTTAGCTGGCAGCTTGGAGCTACTGAAACGTCTTGGTTGGAAGCCAAAATTCATAAAGGCATTCACTGTAATACTCAGTAAAGGTGTCGTCAGTGCGAATAGTTCAACGCCAGACGGTTTGAAGTTCCATGTGGCAGACGCCTTTATGACCGAGCTGGAGAAAGTCGGAGCAGATGAGGTGAGTTCAGAAAACGAAAAATTAAAAAAAAAACAGCTTATACGTGTGATAACTGGTAGAAAAACCATCTGTTATTGTAGTTTTTAGATTATGATAAGTCAGTAATAAAAGTATCACAGCATCACAGGAAATATCCGGCGAAGCAAAAAAATGAAAATTTTTTAAAGGTATTTTGTTTCAAAGTTATTAAATCCAATTTATATGTATGTGTGATCCATCAAGTAATTTATTTCGATACACCATATTTGTTCCAACTATATGTAAGCTTAATGCATTCATTTTGGTTTGAAATCATGGCACAAAGGTCTATCTTTCTTGACTCACCAAAAGCTTTCACTTTCATTTGTTGCAGTTAAAACCTAAGCAGCTGGAGTTGTTCCTTCACCCGTTTGTTCAACTGATTGTAAACACTAGGAGGTGAGTTGAAAACTAATTTATACAAATGAAGTTGTATCTGCGCTAGGTTTGTGATGCGATATATGAATGCGATAACTGTGTGTAATATCGAAAATTTCGAAATGTCTCTAAAGCAAGTCCTAGATTTATACCTTAAACAAAAGTAAAATAATTATAACTTTTTTGTCAATAATGTAGAATTTTTATTTAGTTGCACCTTTCGGTGATGAATTTATTGCAATATTTGACATCTCAATAATGATAAATGGGCTTTTAAAAGAATTTGTCTAACATATCAATAACTTATTTTCTTTCAAATGCAGCTCTACGATAATGAGACACATTACGAAGACAGTCTTTTTCCGAATTGTTGACTACGGAGTGGAGAAGATCACAAAGAAATTGGAAAAAGAAGAAAAGGTGAAAAATGGAGGAAAAGAAGAACAGGAAGAAGAAGAAGAAGAAGAGGAGGAGGGAGAAGATGAAGAGAGTGAAGAGGAAATTGACGAGTTCACTGAGACCTTTGTTCCTCTTGAGGTTTGTGTTGTAATTTATGACCTATACACTAGCAGTTGTGCAGCGTACAAATTGCGTACGTAAATTCTACGCGGGAAACCCACAAAAAAGAGCCGATTCGTAGTACGTACGAAATTCGTACGAATTTATAAAAATAGTTATTTTTATGTAATTGCTTTGCAGGTTAACCTAGAAAGACTGGCGCAAAAATTACTCTCTGCAGCCGCAAGCGAAGGATGTCACAATGAGAACAGGAAACACATTTACAAATTAGTCAAAACGTAAGTTGTGGTTATTTTAAATTGAGTCTAGTTATTCACACAGTCCTTGAAAATCGTTAGATTTAAGAGGTCCTGGAAAGTCCTGGAGGAGTCCTTAAAAAGGGCAAAAAATCAGCTGGTCCTGGAATCCTGATTTTATCTGCAGAAAAAGGTCTTTGTAAATCCAAAGTTGCATGAATGTCAAGTGACTCGAGTGAGTTGAATAATCTTGAAAATCCAACCAATGTTCTCAAACAAATGGTATTAAGGGGAGGTATGGGTGAGAAATTCCCCAAAAATATGTAAGCTTCACATATTCAGTTTATGGCACATCTTTGACCAACACCAACCCAGGCAGCCAGTCCAAGCTTCAATTATATTAAAATATGTCTCTGTCATCACTTAAAGCCATGTCAAATACCAAATCATCGCCAAATTTTCGTGAGTAAATAGTGGCGTTGTGTCACTTCAAAGATGTCCACACAAAAAAGTAGTTACCATGGCAACATGGAATTTACTGTGGTGAAACATAACAATGATAACTAAGTCGTTGCAAAATTTTGTTCCTGTAGCTTCATTAGATTTGGAGAAATAGCCACAAATATTTTATCTAGTGGTCAATTGCCTGAAATGACGTTAACGTCACGTTTTTGCCATTTTCCGCAACATGTGAAAATCAACTTTTACCCTGTACGGGATGTGAAAAATCTTGACAACCATTTGTCGTAGGAACCTGTGGGATACATCATCGGAATCCTCGAAAAATTGTCTTGGAGATTACTGACCAGATTTTTAAAATTCTTTTTCGTTACAAAATTATATGACATCGTAGCGATAGAAACGAGAAATTTTTCAATAAAAATGACTTTGGACTACTTTACCCTAATTTCTGACACTATGAAAAGAAATATCAAATATCCGCTCTGTAATTCCCTGCGTCTTGCCTGTCTTCATTTGTAAATTTTTTCAAAATTTTTCGATCATGTCTGTAACTTCAGAAATTTCACATCCCGTGAGCAGTAAAAATCAGCCTTTTTTCGACTTTTAAACTGGTTACCATGGCAACCATTCATCAAAATCACCTGAAATCATCTAATTTAACTAAAACCTAACTTTTTATACCAAACTTTGTTCATTAAACTTAAAATTGCAGAAAAGTGCCCTGCTCACCCATACCTCCCCTTAAGGTGGCTCGCTACTCATGCAAAGTGGTTGTTAACGCACATTCACGCGCAGCCAGTCAGGCCCTATCTATCATAACGTCACCATTGCAGCTGATCTCTGCTGTCATATTTTTTCAATTCTGAGAATTTCAAGTGTCGGCCGCTTCGTTTGCAAATTGCGCCACTTCTATTGGGGTTAGAGACTTCCCGTTTGGAGCACTAGATGCGCTATGATGAGTACTACAAACAGCCGGAGTTTCAGCTTGATACTCAGAATAGAACATTTTTACAGGCGATTTTCCTCAAGCAGGTCTAATTTCTCAAAAATGACTTGGTAATAAAAAAAAAATTGTATATCAATTTCAAGTGTGGTAGGAAGGGTTGTCTGTATTATCATATTGTTCCCCACTATTTTTGGAAGTAAATGACAAAGAATTAAAAAATCCTATCTCGTCAATTTTTTTTAGCACTATGGTTTATAAAAAAAGTTAAAATTGTCAAAATCAAAACTTTTATTCCGAGACCCTTGGAAAGTACTTTAAACTAAATATATCTCTTTGAAATTTCAATCAGCTTTTCCCTTCAAGTGTCTTCTTTAATTTCATACTTCATTGCATAATATGGGATGCATGACCATGGAATAGCAGCGAAAACTTCACAGTAAAAAATTTAAGAAAAAAATTCAGTTTTTCAGGTTTGGGTGAACTGACTTTCTCATGCAGAATCTCAAATATTTTTTTTAAAAGGCTGGTAGCGAACACTTCTTCTGGCATATCTTTGCTATAAACTATATTTTGGATCATTCTAAACTATTTTTGAGAAATCCTATCTCGGAAAGTTCACGAGTATCGAGCCACCTTAAGTCTGTGGAAGAAATTTCTGTCAAAAATGCAGCTTCAAGTCCTTGAAATTTGTTTATTTTCATCCTGGAAAAGTCCTTTTATTTATTTCTCGAAGTTGAGCAAACCCTTAAGCAACATACTGTTTCCAAACGTGAGGCCGTCAGACGGCAGTGTGTTGTTCAAGTTAGATTACCTAGGCATCTTGTAGTATGTCTTTTCATGGCTATTTGGAAATTTTTTATTGTTGTTGGCTACTTCATTGTCTGTTTCATTGTCTATTCTTTTGTCTAGTCTTTTGTCTAGTCTCTTTTGTCTATTCTTTTGTCTAGTCTTTTGTCTAGTCTTTTGTCTATTCTTCCAGTTACCAAGACCTCGCAGCAGGAATCCTTCCAGCGGAGGAAGAATCGGAAAATGAAGAAAATGTGGATGAAATAGCTGAAATGGAAGAAGCGGCCATAAAGAGGCTGAAGAATTTTGAAAAGAGGCTGATGGAGAAGACTGGGAAGAAGAGGAAGCAGAAGAATGGTGGGTGCAAGAAGAATGTTTGTTTCTCTTTTGCTTGACTTTTTCTCTCTGAGGACTTGTGGAGTGCCCAGTAACAGGGGAAACTGGGGATGGAATAATTGTTAATGGGGGGTTATCTGCAGATTTGCATCTACTGTGACTGAAGTTGACCCCGTTGATTTACATTGCATCATATTTTTGAGTAAGTCTAAGAGAATACGACATTTCATTCCTGAAAAAAGTGTAAAGAAACCGTATTCAGTTCTGTGAAAAGCATTATTTTGTTTACATTTTGAGTATAGCAGGGCTCTCCCAGAAATAATAAAACATTAATTTCTACTAGGTCCAATTAAATTCTTTTATGGTTGGAATATGTAAGATGCATCTTATATCCATCTATAGACAATTTTCAAAATTTCGTTTCAATCTGTCAAATATGCTCCTTAAATTTGTTGCAAATGGAATAAATCATTTTAGAAAAGATTATGTATTTCATTGTAGATTCTAAAGTTGAAATTGAAGAACCACCAGTGAAGAGACAGAGGCAGGAAAAAGGAGAAGAGAAGAAATCGAAGAATAAATTCAAAAGTGACACGGAAAAGAAGAAGACAAAGAAGGAAAAGTTAGAAAAGAAGAAAAAAGTTCCAAAAGAAGAAAAAGTTAAGAATAAAGAAGAAGTCAACGTTTTCTCAGGAGGGTTCTTCGACAGTGATGATGAAAATGAAGAATCAGGAGCAAATGAAGTAGATGAAGAAGAAATGGAGTTTGTAAATGGAATAAATGAAGAAGACCTTGACCTAGATAATGAATTTGACCTTGACCCAGATTTGAGTGACCCAGAAGTGTCGTTCAAGGTCGTAGAAGATGAAACTCCAAAGAAATTGAAGAAGAATGAAAAAATGAAGAAGAAAGATAAGAAGAAGAAGAATAAAGCAAACAATGAAGAAAAGTCAGAAAAAACTTCACCTTCAGCGCAAAGTATGGAAGAATTCATCGCAGAAAGTATAGCGGAAAGTACACCTGTGTCCAGAAAGAAGTCAAAAACAAAGAGTGGTGAAAATGAGGACTCGGTTGCTATTGACAACAGCGTAACCAATGGCAACAGTTTGTTAGAAGATCCTGAAACAGAAACGCCTAAATTGAGCAAAAAGAAGAAACGAAAAAGCTTAGGCGATCTTCAGGACAGAATCACTGAATTGAAGAATTTGAAGAAGGCGAAAAAATTGGAACGTAGAAAATCTGTAGGTGGCAGCTCCTCACAGACGGAAGGAAAGGTTGAAAAGAAAACGAAAGAGAGACGGAAAAGTTTGGGCGATATGGAAGAAGGTAAGGGTTGAAATTATTTAAAGCTAGGGTAACTCATATAGAATACAAATGTTTCCTTCACAGAAATGTTGAAGTTTTAAGCTGGTAACTGGTCTGAATTATCTTTATATTAATGTATGATTCTAAGGATTCTGGGATAGCTACCAGGTGGTTGCCGTTTTCCATAATTTCAGCATTCCAGGTTCATTGTTCACCATTCTAATATAGCCACGTGCGTAGATTACTGTTTTTCCTATCCCAAAATACCAAATAAGACCATAATCATGCTATATTCTTGGTGTTATCTTGCTGGTGCGTTTCTTACCGAGAAACTTTCTGCAGCCATTGCTCATTATTCACACAACCCTCACCACTGTGCATGCTCAAACTGACCTATTTCCCCCACCCCCCACATTCCTGAGAGATCCAATGGTGTTACATTGACCACCTGCTTTTGACACAAAGAAAAGTATTGAAAAGTTTTAAAATTAGCTTTTCTAATTCTTGACCCCAAAAAAAGTATTGAAAAGTTTTCAAATTCATGTCACTGTGACATTAGTGCACAGCAGCAGTCACAGTGATTCTTTACACATTGAATCAAACACTTCATAACACATAGGCCTATAGATAGAAGGCAGGGAGGGTTGGATGGCTTAAGTAATGAAGGGATGAAGGAATGAAGGAAGGAAGGTGGAAGACAAAAGGATAATTCGGTAGATACAGGCCTAGTATAAATTGATTGTGATAAATTGATCAAGAGACTAGGTTTTCTTTGAAGTTTTGCGAAGAAATCCATGATTGGCCCTGAATTTCTCTGGGAAAACACGATGGTACACAATACATAATATTGTTACGCCAAGGCAATGTTGGAATAGCTATTTTAGTTCTTCGACTGAGGCTCTGAGCCACCAACAGTCAGTAAAGACTGGAAAGTGTGAATTAATTTTTGTCCTGTTCTTGAAAATCTGTTGTGGATTGTCAGAAGATCTTTTTGTCATATTTTTAGAATTTATCCGTCAATTTGTTTGTGAAAATTTATTAGATGACTTTAAAATTATTTGTCAGGAGAGGTAGAGATCTGGGTGCCAAATAAGAAGTACACTGGCAAAATGAAGGGATGGTTCGAGAAACAACAGAAGAAGAGTTTGGAAGACAAAAGTTCTAAAGACAACAAAAAGGGTGAAAATGTCGAACTGGTGTCATTCACAGGGATCTCGCAAACGCCTCCTGCTTTTGTGAGGAAGTCCATCGACAAAGCGACTCCTAAATCTCCGAAATCAAAGACAAAGGTGAGATTCTTTCTGCGTCTGTATTAGTTTTCCATTTCTGGTTGAAATAGTTGTTTATATGCATTAAAAAAAAACCCTATTCAAGTTTGGCTACTACCTCGGAGACAGGGGTAAGCCGAACAGTTTCTGCCGTGCTGCAAATAAATAAATTGCATGTTAATTTGTACTTCTGAGGTATTAATGAGTCTTAATTCTTGTTAGGGGGAGGGTTGGTCTAGTGGTAGCATGTTAGAATGCCAGTCGCTGGGTCCATGGTTCAAAACCGGCACTTGTCTGGTCACCTTGGCCTTTGTTGAATGGAAGTTTCAATCATCCTTCGCCTCATTGCCGTGTCCTCCCCCTGTCCTAATTAGCCTATCAAGTGCATAAATACAGGACGTAAAGCCCCAGTCATCCATCCATCCATACACTAGATGGCAGTGCAAATGACGGATTGCAAGTCTCTGAATGTATCTCAACTAGTCCAACTTTAATGTTTTTTTAAAAAATTAATCGACAGATCTCTCGAGTGGACACGCCCATCCCGGGTGGAGCGTCTGAGAAGAAGAGAGTGAGCTTCATCATGAGCAAGAACGAATCTAGAGGTGAGATATGTCCTTTCTCTTGATTAAATTTGATTGTAAAGATGAGGTTGCCTTAGTTGCTACTTTGCGATTTTTCCCTGAACTTTTTACATGTGACGGGTGACCAGGGCAATGCCTCTCAGTAATGATATTTGTGAATATAAATTATATTTGCCTCCTTGTAAAGTACAGTTGCTTACGGATTAAAAATGGTTTTTTGTGCCCTCAAAGTGAAGAGTCAAATTGCCAAATTTTGTGCGAGATCGGAGTCACAGTCTCCCTGACCCAGTCCTGAAGCATGACAATGATTGTTACTTCACACCCGAGTCTGAGGGCGAATCTTGGCCCGCACTTTAATGAGATAGAATAATTTAACTGGATGACCTTCTCCTGATAAATATATGATTATATGTACATGCAATTACATTGTGATGCTCTCTGATTCTTTAAAGTCAACCTAATGATGAATCTGCTCTTTGATCATGTTAATAGTATTCTCGATAATCAGATTTGTCTTTTCTTTCTCTACAGCACTCCTCGCCAACCACGTCTTAAGTCCGTTGCCTGCGTTTAACCCTGACGAAAAGCCGGCCAGTCCGATCATCAAAACAACAGAAGATTCCCCAGCCTTGCCTGATCTTAAGAAATTCAAGAAATTAACCAAAATTAACACTAAAAAGAACACTCCCAAAACATTTCCAATCGTCATCCAAAAGAAGAAACTTGGTGGCCAAGTCACGAGGGTGAAAGCTTCGGACTTCTTTTAATTTTTTTAAAGTCATTTAATAATTGTTATCAAGACATTTTAGGTCATTCAAAGTCATTAGAATAAAATTATTGTTATTTTAATGAAACATGTACATAGAATTGTAAATATTTTATTCTCTTTTTATGAAGTATGAAGTAGCTAGTGTCTGAAGTTTGTTTGTGGTACAGATGATATTGGAAGTATCTAATATTACCGAAAATATGCATTTTCCTAATTAAAAATTTGAAATAGTTACATTTGAAGATAGAAAATATTTTAATCTTTATTCATAGGAGAACTCTCGGCTTCAAGTACTGAAGACTGGAAATATATGAATTTGATTTAAAAATTTGAACAACCAATATACTTGTGGGTCCATCACTCAAAATATACTATGTCATGCGTAGACCTTTCTCTTTATACTGTGAATTATACGGCAGCACTGTGCTGGAAAATAGTTTAATTATCAAGCTCAATGTTTATTGAATTGCTAAATGAGGCATGCATGTGTGTTAATTGCAAGTTTATATGTACATGTATATTTATATAGATTTATATGGGCCTAAAACAGGAAATATTTCTTGCCTTATCCAATTAATATTGTTTAGAATGCACACGCATCTATCTTTTAAAAAATTTGAAGATAATTAGTATTAACTTTGTGGAAGATTTAGAAGTTGAATTAATCACATGTTCATGGGTTTCACTGTTGAACTAACACCATTTTACAAATATTTTTTTTAAAGGTGGTTCTTTTTCAAAATCTCATCCTCAAATATATTATTTGCATTGTGTTATGGGGTAACAAAAAATGTTTAGTAAGCCTCCATGTTTAACAAATGTCTTTTGATATTGTTCATTTGTTTGACTATTGTCATCACGATTAACTTTAAAGAAGTGCAATTTTATTGATGAAAATCCATGTCCACAAATAAACTAATCTATTTATATTATAATAGGAATTTTCTATTTCTTATTTTTATGCCAAATTGGAGTTATTCCAGTTTTTCTCACAATGCTTGATTGAAATTGGTTCCGATTTAGGGAAGTCACACTATTTCTTGGTAGATAGTTTCTTTTTTTCTGGGACTGTTGAGTTCCAAGTAGTCTGGTGAAGTGTACGTGCAATTCTCGCTGATGCAGATTTTATTGTGATTACCACATTGTCGTTGGCCGGCTCGGCGTGGTACATAGCATAACCCAAGATCCATTGTGATAATTAAAGACTGATGTAAAGATAGATAGGACCTGAAGACACATGAGTGTGTTACAAAATATAGTTTCGACGGCTGTGTGCATGTCATTGAGTCCCATTTGATATTATGAAATTTTTGATGAGTGTCATTGCTCAAATATAATTTTTTGCTCACCAGAGGACGACACCGTCTAGTCAGTGGCACCACAAGGTTCAGCCAATCAGAGAGCAGTATTATCCATGTCAAGGTCATTGACCTGTGGCAAGATTCTTCAGCTGATATGACAATGATAGAGCATTGTTGGGTTGACTGTTCACTAATCTGGTGATCTGGCTGTGTGTCAGCTGTCACAGATCATTGCATAAGGTATGTGCTATGTGCTGTAAGATTGATTTGATTCTAAATTGTGTTTTCAATGCAGTGTGTTGAATTTTCAGTCTGCAAAATGATTTGTTTTGAATACACCAGTCAGTATAGCTGTATAGAGTGCAGGGCTGCTGGCCTGCAGGATGTCACATGTGACAGGTGTATTTAAGTTTGACAATTTTCTTCTTATGAGTAATGTTTGACTTTGGTGGTGTGATATTTTGACACCCTTGACAGCCATGCATGTTGGCATGTAGGCTACACCTGTACACTAGTCACAAGTCACAAGGCTAAAGATTGCAAAAGATTGCATATTAAATTTGATTAGCAGTCTTTCCTGAACTGTTGACCTGCTAAGGTGAAACATTTTGATTTATAAATTTTATTTGTGTATCATGAATAATTACATACATTTCACTATGTAATATTTTAATTAACTAAATTTACCTGATGTTTAATTAAAATATTTAGCCTTTTAGGTCTGTTATTAGTGTGTAGGCTACATAGATGTGTATGTGATTCATTGTGTATGTGATTGTGAATTTGTATGCAAATTTGTATGTAAATTTGTATGCGAGTTGATAATTCACTGTTGTGTATACTGTTCAGTTCTAAACATAAACTGCATCCACAAGTCAGAAATAGTGCGTGTAAGAAGTAATAGACCAATTTCATGGACGGTTCTCTCAGTTAACACTAGGAGAAAAGTAATTTGGTTGTGATGGTCAATCAGGGCTCGACATTAATGACTGTCAGATTGTCCCGGTGGACAGGTGAAAAAAAAATCCTATTTTGACATTTATTTCAATTATTTGCCTAAAAAACAGCGCTCAGCTGACTATAAAAATGTGCAATGTTATGGTGGCTTAATACACAAATGTTCCTTTTCTTTCCCCTAAAATATTTTTAAAAATTGTAAACAACACCCGATCAACTTTACGAAATAAGGACTTTGTCCTTGTTAATGTTACCCTGAATGATGGGGTTGCAGTCAGAAGGTTGTTTGCTTGTGAGAGAAAGACAGGGCAGAAAAATAAGGACATGTCACAGGCAGTGGCGTAACTGGGGGTTCTCGAGCGGGGGGGCACCTGGGGGGGGCACGCGATCCTCTGGGGGGGCACCCTCCATACTAACTGTATATTTTAGCCAGAGTTGGAAAGTTCATATGGGGGGCACAGGTCCAAATGGGGGGGCACGTGCCCCCCCCCCCCCATAGGGACGCCACTGGTCACAGCTGGATAGTTTGGGTGAGTGGGATGCCCAAGGAAGGCATTTGGAGCTTTCCCAGCAGTGATCCTTTGAGCCAAGATTTAACTAAAATATTACCCGGAGGGATTCCAATTACCAAGACATAATTTCTTATCATAATGCACATAAAACCACCAATATCAAGCAAAGAATTTTGTCATTTAGATTGAACGTTAATATAGATCAACTGATGAAAAAATGCAGTTTCTTTCAATTTTTTTAACGGCAGGGTCTCATTTAAATTATTTACCCCTCAATAGCCATTTCACTTTTGAATTCTTCAAGTCAGAAAAAAGGGGCAAATTTGGGACAGGTAACATGGTTTTTGGGACAGGGTAAAATCTTACCATCACCTGATCACCTGTCCTGTAGACAGGCAGTTCAATTTCCTTAGTGTCGAGCCCGGACTAAGCTAAAGATATTGCATAGTATCTCACTGGCAGTCTTTCCTCAACTTTCGAGCTGCTAAGGCGAACATCTGTAAAACTGGTAAGCTCACTGTAGATTCGAGAGAACAGAATAAACCAGCTTGAAAACGATAGATAGATATTTAGATAGATAGATATATTGATTGGTTTTAATAGTACAGATTTTATTTGTGTATCATAAATAATTAAGTACATTTCAATGAGTAATATTTTAGTTAGTTTACCAACAGATTAAATTAAAAATTTAGATGTGTTAAATTTATGCAAAAAAAATATTGGTGTGAATGTGATGTTGAATTTGTATGATTGCTGATAAATTACAATTTAATTTATTGAAATTTTTTTACTATAAATACCTAGCTCTACGTACGTTTGTTGACATTTTTTTCAGTAATCTACATCGATCAGTATGAAACTACAAAGATGTATGACATTGTGTAGGGCTGTAGGCCTATAGGGGGGAGGGTTTGTCTAGCGGTAACATGCTGGGCTGCCAATTACTGGGTCCAGGGTTCGAATCCAGCTCTTGCCGGGTCGCCTTGGCTTATGTTGGACTGCTATTTAAATCATCCTTTGACTCATTGCCTTGTCCTCATCCTTTCCTAATTAGCCTACATAGTGCATAAATACATGACGTAAAGCCCCAATCATCCATCCAATCATGTCTAGGCCTATAGGCAATATAGCTGATAATTCGTTGTCATGTATGATGTTCTAAACTGCATGGTCAAGTTAGAAATAATGTGCATAAGAAGTTATGGCCAATTTAATACTTTTAACTTTGAATTATTTTCACAGAGTTCCCACCGACGTGACACCATGGATGTGGTTTTGGAGTACGCTGACCACTATTTCTTCACCCCCTACGTCTATCCGGATTGGTGGAAGGAGGAGGAAATATGGCGGCAGTTTCTTACTCTAAATATCGTCACAAATCTAGGAGCCGTTCTCCTGTATTTAATAACGGCGTCGCTATGTTATGTATTTGTATTCGATCACAAGTTATTAGAACATCCACTGATATTAGAAGTAAGTGTATATAATGTTTTACTTGAAATTTGGTTTTAAAATTATAGTTTCTTTACAAGAAAAACTTGTGAATATATATATCTTTCTTTGAAATCCATGTTCATGAAACTTAATTATATGGTCGGCCTACACAGTGGATATAAAGTCTATAATTGTTCCGAAATTTATTAATCTTGAAATAGCTACACTTTCGAGAGAATATAGCCTGTTATATAGGGTAAAATGGGGTAAAGTAGGCAATCCGGCAGAAAGTTGGCGACCAAGCTTAACCAATGTAATAGCAGAGATGCCAATTTTCCTCACTGACACAGGTGGCTACTTTGCCCAAGAAATCAGTGTCAATGAGAAAAGTTTGCATTTCTTCTATTAAGTGGGTTAAAATAGCTTGCCAACTTTCCCCGTGATTGCCAACTTTACCCCGTTCTGCGGTATATATGTTCAATATTAATAAATGCTATCATGATATAGCCTGGCCAGAATCTTTTTGCATGTATTTCATGTATATTATATATATAGTATACTATAGTCTGAATAGCTAAAGCTTTGGTATCTTAATTAAACAGTGAATTTTTTTCTTCAGAATCAAATCCAAAAAGAAATCACATTCACCCTAAAGTCCATTCCAACGATGGGTTTCTTGACGAGCATCTGTTTCCTGTTTGAAGTCCGAGGATATTCTCGGCTCTACGACAGTGTCAGTGATCACACATTTGGTGAGTTTTAATTATCCAAACCAGGCAAGTGGCCTATTAGCAGATTTTAGTGTATATATAGAGGATGAAGAGCCCAATGTGGTCATCAAAGAAACCTTGATTTTGATGTTGACCTACAACATTAACAAAGACTGATCGAGGTTTTGTCAGATTCACTATGCCCTATTGTTTGTATTAGACGCCCAATGAGCAGATTTAGTGATGAGATGGGCAATTAATAGTTTTTGCAGTAACAACTTCGGATAAAGTCATATTTAGATTGAATTTTGATTAAAACTGGTTCTTTCTTGGGGGGGGGGGGGAGGTTGGTTTATTAAAGGGTAAGCTTTAATACAGAAAATACGGTAATTCGTGTTTCGCTACAGTATTTTACTGATACAATGTATGAAGGCCAACTGTTTAATCTTGACGTTGTTTCCTTGCAGGCTGGTACATGATTGCTTTCACCGTGTTTTCCTTCATAACCTTCACTGATTTCTTGATCTACTGGATTCACAGAGGACTCCACCACAAGTTGGTTTACAAGCACTTCCACAAAGACCACCACAGGTGGAAGGTACGAAGGCAATTGTAAATGGAATTAGTTTGACCCTCGCTAGACTAAAGGGACATTTATTTGCATCCCCAGCTTACTGCCTGTTGGACCATTTATGTCCCTAAAATCTGGTGTTGTCCCTGGTGACGTCACAAGCACAGGATTGTTTTTTTGGGACTGAGCAGTCTAGTAAGGGTTAAAATCCTTTTAGGGGCAGCCATTTAATTTCCATGGGGGGAGACTTATTTATTTCACGGTGATGGCGGCTGTATTATTTATTTCGAGGGCGAAGTCCCTGAATATTCATTCCTAAATCAAATAACGCCTTATTAAGAAATGCCCTCAACAGAAATTATTAATTTCAAGACTGCCCAAAAAGAATTTATTTATATCGCCAAAACTGAGCAAGAAATTATCTATGTGAAGAAACCCTGTGACCTTCCTAACTCTCAAAACAATGATAGCTAAAAACAATTGTTTTATTCGGCAGGTACAATGAATTAATTCAATAACAAATATAATATTGTTTTATTCGGCAGGTGCCCACCCCTTACGCCAGCCACGCCTTCCACCCCATTGATGGATTCCTGCAGAGTATTCCCTACCACATTTACGTGTTCTGTTTCCCCATGCACAAGTTCACATACCTCTTCCTCTACGTCGCTGTCAACATCTGGACTGTCAGCATTCACGATGGAGATTTCAGGTAGGGAGATTTTCAGTTCTATAGTTAATTTACTACAAACAGGTTTTATATAAGTAAGAAAAATGTGTAATTGTAAAGGGATAAGCTGACAGGCAGAAGCTTCATAACTTGTGCCGTCAGTAGAACAGTATGTAAGGAAAATAAAAATCGAAGTTCTGATGTACCTTCTAAAAAATTTTATAGCCTCTTGGAAATAAGCTGACATATGGCCGAATCTGCACAAGTCACATTTATTTCCTAGTATCACAAACGTGAAGTTATTCTTAAGTCCTGACTTCTGGGTGTAGGCCTATATATCAATTCCTTGATGCAAAAAGAGCACGAAAAAAACATTTTAAAAATAGGTTCTGAGGAAAGAAAGTTGACTTGCATTATTAATTAGAATTCATGGCGAATGGAGCCAAAAAATATTACAGACTGATTGGCCTTAAAGAAAACGGTAAAAGTGAATATTAAAGGCTAAAAAAACACTTGAATATCCAAGTTTGCCCTGTTTACCTTTAGATTTGCACTTTACACTAATCTCACAACATCGTCCTCAGTATTTGTGAAACTACTATGACGTATATTATATCAACGTCGAAGTCTATTGAATGTTTGGTGTATGTAACTTTTCAGAGTTCCTGACTTGTTGAAACCTTTTGTCAACGGCTCAGCCCACCACACAGACCACCATCTTTTCTACAATTACAACTACGGCCAATATTTCACGCTCTGGGATCGTTTGGGGGGCTCCTTCAAAAACCCCACTGGTTACGAAGGCTGCGGCCCTCTAGAAGAGATAAAAAAACGTGAAAAACAACAACAAAACAAGTCTCAAAATGGCGCCGCTCATAAAAACGGCGTTGCCAATGGCGTTGCTAAGGAAGGAAAGAAGTCAAGCTAAGTTGTATTGTAATGAATTTAATGAGCCGAGCAGTCAACCAAAAAGTAATGCTAGTCCTATTCGATTTTTCTATAAGATTTGTTTTGACCAAGATGATGTAGCATTTCCTCAAATGTTCACTAAAAAAAGGTCTCTTTTCAAATGTAAAAATCATGGATGAAATTTTGGTTGACCACTCTGTTCTTAGTAGTTGTTACGCGTCTACTGACTTTTGTTGAATGATGATGAGCATTTGTGATATTTGTACATTGTATTAATGAAGTTAGAATGTTTCATTATGTTTATATTTTGACACGTTTTATTTAGAGAATATTCCATTTTGAGAGTTCGGGGAGAGGGGTGGTTGCAGTGAGCCATTTTCTATTTAGATCTACACCGACGAACGGGGTTAAGTTGGCATGTCTGCCATTGTCCGGGAAAGTTGGCCACATGATTTACCCCACTAAATGGCAGAAATGCCAACTTTCCCCAATGACACAGGTGGTCAAGTTTCCGAAGAAACCTGTGTTAGTGAGTAAAGTTGGCAATTCTGCCATTTAGTGGGGTAAAGTGAGTGGACTTCCCCCTTTGTGCCAACTTAACCCCGTTCTATCTTATTACTTCCAATTTGTGACGAACAATGAGATATCTGTCAACTTGGGAGTTCATGTCACACTGTGAATGTGATAATTTGAATGCATCTCAACAGTGGTTCATATCAATATTGATCCTACGCAACAGCCAATTATTTGAGTCAAATAAATGTTCAATAGTCTGCAAAGGGGGTAAAAAATTACTGACCCCCCCCTCTTTTAAATGGAGCATTCTCATTAGTAATTTATCTGTTATGTATTGACTACTACCTTATTTATTTTTATGTTATATGTTACAGTATATATCATACAAACCAAGAGAACAACTTCTGGTTTTATTACAAACCGGAAGACGTTCTAAATCGGTCGGATAGTTGTCTCGGTGAAGTATTTTATTTTATTTTATTATCTATGTTATGTTATATTTCTATTTATGGTTGATCAGTTGTTTGAATTTTCATGCACCATCGCATATTCATCTTTTGTTTTGCGCCTTCCATAGTAATATGGCAATTCTATCTAAATTATTTCTAAATTATTTAAGTGTAGGAAAAGCTATTGGATTTTCAAAAGAAAAATTCAGGACATGATTGTACTGCTGCATATTTCATTATTTGTCTTTCGTTTGTCGCCTTCCATAGTTATATAGCGATTATATATATATCTAAATATTTATTTAAGTAAAGGTACTGCTAAATTAAAGGAAAAATTCAGGACATAGTTAATTGTATTAATTAAATTATTAAAAGAGAAATTTAGGATTCAGTATATTATTCTTTCATCTGTCCATTACATATTTACCATTTCTTTCACCGTTCATTTCCGCTCTTATATTTTGTATCATACGTGTGACGAGTCATGTAATGTATCTGCCTCATAATCAGGGCTTTGGAGTCTGGTATTAATTGAACCGACTCCGACTCCTTCTGAAAAGCGACTCCGACTCCTTAGGTCTCCTGAATTGCGACTCTGACTCCCGACTACTCTATCGGCATCATTGTACACAAATATTATATGGTTGACAGGGGAGACAAATTAGTTCTACAAAGTTTTCATGGATTTTGTACATCAGTACATTCTCAGGAAATTTTGTGTGATACATTTTATATTTTTGTAAATTATATAAGTTATTTTTGGGAGTCGAGAGTCAACAATTTAATTTTCCACTCCGACTCCACCTGGAATTCAAAGTTCGATTGGACTCCACCCGGAAACATCAGACTCCACGACTCTGACTGCTGACTAAGACTCCAAAGCCCTGCTCATAATCCATAGCCATGTTCTGATGAATGTACTTGTGTGCCATATTTTTTAATAGTCATTTAATTTGTTATCTAACTATTTGTATCTTTTACTTGTAATCATCTTGTTATTTAGCATGTATGTATTAGATATTACATGTAAATTTATTTGAAAAATTGGAATTTGGGCATTAATTGAAATTATGTAATCATCAACATGATATGTATGGCGTACGCTGTTCACCTGAAGTTTCTTATGTAAAAACTAACAAATGTACATTGCCTTATTTTCATTGAATATTTTAGAAAATTTAGTTTCATCAATATTTCCTCTTGACAATACTTTTTTTAATTAAATTGGATAATTATCTTACTTTTCATATAGTATAACTTATAACCTGTCTTGCCATATTTATGTTTACATCTATGTAATTATTTTTTACCAACTGGAACCAAATAGATATTTCATTAATTTTATATAGTTAATCGGAATATTAGGGCAGAGTTTATGGCCGTTGACCTATTGTATGATCCGAAGCTTTTCGTTGATGCTGAATAGTTTTAATGTATGATATGATATACACTCCAGAAAGTTATTTAATTGGATTTTAGTTTACATGTATAATCTTGACCTTTAAGCAAGTTGCTATATATATATAGTGTATATATTGGAACATTATATGTACAGCATTTATAATTTTCTTCGTATGAATAGCATTTACACCCAGTGTCTTTCCTGTGTCAATGACAATCTTAAAAAAAAAAGCCTACGTTGTTAAATGTTTAACGTTTAAAAGGCAGACAGCTATTGTTTTAAGAAGATAAATGCAAGGCCCTGGTGAGAGAACCAGGGCTTCGGAGTCGGGTAATAAGTGAACCCACTCCCGACTCCCGAGACTTTCTGAAAAGCAACTCCGACTCCTTAGGTCTCCTGAATTACGACTCTGACTCCGCTTATCGGCATTATTGCACAAAAATATTAGTTGGTTAACAGGGGAGAAAAATTAATTCCACAAAGTTTTTATAGGAATTTTTACATGAATATTTCTTTAGGAAATTTTAAGTAAAATTTGGGATTCATTTCGTAATTTTGTAACTAATTTTTGTAAATTATATTAATTATTTTTAGGAGTCAGGAGTCACCAATTTAATTTCCGACTCCGACTCCAGCTGATAGTCAAAGTTCGACTCCACCCAAAAACCTCCGTCTCCACGACTCCCGACTCCAAAGCCCTGGAGAGAACTCTACATGATATAATGTTTGATGTTTTGGGCATATCAGCTGTAGGCCTATAATGATTTTGGAAAGGCAATTTGTATGAAGAACTAAACCTGCCATATCAATCAATTTGTGTAGGTTATAGTATTATAATATTAATCTCAATAGTCAATGCCACTTGCTCTGAAACTGTCTCAGCTTCTTTTTTATAAGCATCATAAATAAAGACAAGTAACAGTTGTGAAAGTTTTGCCATCTTGCTGAATCATCCCAAAAAAGAATATGTCAGGAAATGCTAATTGTCTTGTTAAAAAACAATCAGGTTTGGTTTGATACCAACTAGTCTGTGCCACCTTGCTGCCATATACATTGTACTTTGCAATATTTTTTTGTTATTTTTTATCCATAATAGAAAACGAATATATATGACGCATGTGTATATATAATGATTGCAATTGATTATTATTATAGTCTTGTAATCGCTTTTGATTTGACCATGTTATTCTTTGTAACTTGCATTTTCAATACATCATATTGATAACTTTGCATAGAGTGTGTGTGTTTTCTTTTGTTCGTGAATGACTGAATGTTATAACAGTTATAGAAAAGCAGTTCTTGATTAGCTTTTTTGCTAAATTTTCAAATTCTGGCTGCCTGAAGAAGTGCAGTGCATTGGTGCATATACGGTGATCACCTCATAATAATTATCAATTTGTCATGAGTCACTCTTAAGGCACAAGAAGTGAGCTGGGGGATGGTGGGTCTTGTGGTAGGCTGCTAGGCTACCTGAGTCGCTGCGTCCAGAGTTCGAATCCAGCTCTTGCCGGGTAACCTGGGCCTATGTTGGACGGCAGTTTCAATCATCCTTTGCCTCATTGTTGTGTCATCTTCGTGTCCTAATTAGCCTACCAAGTGTATAAATACTGGATGTTAAGCCCCAAAATCATCCATCTAATAGTCACCAGATAATTTCTTGATTACTCTTATCTCAAATGCCCAGTTACTCTTCAAAAAGTCACAAGACTATGTGGCATAAGATGTTTTATATTGATAGAGAGAGAAGATAATTTATTTTAAAAAGTGTAATCATCAAGTTCCATTCTATAACCTCTATCTGTGAATGTGATGGAATATGTTTGTTTTATTTTTATATAATATTTGATAAAAAGTCCAACTGCTTTCGGAGTCCTGATTATCAGCTGTTTAAAGATTATTCAACATGCGTGTGCACGAAAGTGGGACTGGTGTTTCCTTCTCATGTTATCCCGAGTGTGAATGGTCACTGATTATGCTGAGCATGCTGAACCTGTGTTGCAGACTTCGATACCTAGTCCAAAGTCAAAATTTCCATCAATTGCTGATAAATCAGTGTATTGATCTATAGATAATAGAATCATATTTCTTAGCATGTGGCAACACCTAGTCATATATATAGGCCTATAGGGCCATCTATTAGTCTCAGCACCATTATCTGGCCATTCCTTGTTCAAGCTGACACAGCTTCTTCGCAATATTCAGCATATTATTTTCTACAAATGGGTTGGGCCTATCAACAACCCAACCGAAGCCAGTCAATCTCTGGTAATCGCACCACAAAACTTTCCAAACACCTGGTGCAAGAGAGACTCCCAGAGTACTTCGCCGCATGTATTGGGTGCAGCTGGACTGGAAGATAAACTCTTTAACTGTGCGAGCAATAGCAATCACTTTCCAGCACTAAATACAGTGCAGCATGTTGGTGTGATGTCTTGGCAATGTTTTGGTCGACAAAACTTCATGCTTCACTAATTTTTTACCCTTCAAAACGATGATTGTTTGTCACAATGGTCTGTAACAAAATGGTCTGTAACACTAATAAGTCTGAAATCAACCACTCTTTTTTGGTGCTGCAGTGTATTCTCATTCACTAGTGTGTGACAATCGTTTTGCACCTTGCTTCAAACAATCGTGTCTGGTGACCATCAAAGTCACTGAAGCCTAACAATCTTGTTCAAGCACATTACTAAGATGTCAAAGTTAAAATTTCACGCAAAACTATGCAGCAAGAACAACTGATGTCAGAATAGCCACGAAGTAAATTCTTGATCTGCTTCGAAAGTTGACTACTGTATCTTATTTGAGCAACTGTTGGACCCAGCCTCAGAAACAACTATATAGGCGCAAGTGTACCAACTTGTGGACCTGCGAAACTTGGAAGTGACCGAGGCACATGCATGTCCCTAGTCACCACCACCCAGCAGAAAGAAAACGCATAATAATTATTTGCCTTGACCATCAGGCAACTTTTGTCCGCCGAGGGTTTGCTGCCGTGCAGTCTATGACTCCCACGTTTCACAATTTTCTACGAAATCAGGATGCACCTTTAAGAAAATATTACTCAACGGAGATCAGATGGATATGAGAAACTTTCAAAGATATCTCAAACTTAATCACAGAATTATTTCCAAACTTTATCACAGTTTATAAATAGTATTTATTGACATATCACTGTGATGTCAGTCTCTTATCATAGAATTTTGCTGTTGACAATGGACCCTGGTTGAAAAATTCTAAGAATTATTTATACACTGGGCAATGCAGGTATAATACAACAATGTCTTACTGGCAAGTTCCCACAAGCTGGTAACAATCTTTCTGTAACACAGCCACCGAGAGGGCAAAATTAGACATCCCTGAAAGTATTTTCCGAAACAATGAACAAAGTTTTTTAAAAATATAACCTGGATATCAAATGCCACCCAACTCCTCCCGAGCCTCCCCATCCAGGATCGAAATTGCAGTACATAAATGTATAGAAAAACCGATCTTGGATGGCGAAGCAGTTCATAGAACTAATCACGGAACTTTACAGTAGAGTGTAGAAGTTGTAAAACCTATTAGATCTTCATTATTTTAACCACTGCAAAGCCAGTAATACTTCTTGAAGTATATTTTAAATAATAATTTTACAACTTATTCAGCAATTTAAGCAGGTACATGGCATAACTGATCAGTTCTCACAAGTTGACAACAATCTTTCGGTATATAGCGGCCACCGGGAAGGCAAAATAAGACATCCCTGAAAGTATTTTCCGAAACACATCGATGAAATACATCAAACTTTCGTACAATATAACCTGGATATCAAATGTCACCCAACTCCTCCCGGGGGTAATCTCCAGACAGCATGAAAAAATTCTGATGCACAGAAAATACTGATATCGGCTGGAAAAAATTAGTTCATTAATGAGCAGCGTCAGAAAATCATGCAGAGCTGGTCGGAAGCCGTCTCGTAACTGACCGAAACCTTCTACACATCAAGGTTCTGAGGCCTTTAAACAAATGGTCAAAAGTCTAAATTTCTTTTTTTAAGGTTTTGCCATTTAGGCCTATCTTCAAAAATGGTGGGTTTCACTTCTGCATGTTTGAAGACCTCAAACACAATGTCTGGAAAAGTTCAGTCAATTCCGAGGCGGTCTTCCGACCAGACCTGACTTTGTGTTCTGAACTTCATGAGTTTCAGATACGGGTCATTTAAGGAGCTACAATCACAGAACATCACAAGTATAGCCTGTTGGATCTTAATTTTTTACACCTGCAGTAATTTTACAATTCATTCTGTGCTTCAATAAGCAGATATTGTAGATCTTCGGAAAACATCATGTATACTTTCTACATATTTCAGTTTTTATTGAGACATTTGATCACATTTTCAATGTCAATATCTGATGTTAACAGTTGCTGTTGGTATAATTGGACCTTGGTTCGTAAACATTTCATGATGCAAAATGGCAACAAAATGTCAAAATAACAAATAAATTGATGTAGAATTAAATAATCTAGAATTCGGCGACAAAATGAACAGCTTTTGGATGGACTTGGTATCCGACGACTGTGCCTTTGCCGATGATTTCTCCGACAACGAACCAACAGAGGACCTCCAGGGTGACGAGACCGTTGACAGCTGCCTCCTGTAAAATACAATAAAGAATTTTGAATGAGAACAAGGTTGAATACTGTGAATAGCTAGGGAAATCGTTGTGTAAAAGATTATTGACTTTTTACGAATCATTGATATCCAGAAAAACTGGATGGATTATAAATGGAAAAGGAGAAAACGGATGGATGATTGGGGCTTTATGTCCTGTATTTATGCACTTGGTAGGCTAATTAGGACAGGAGAACACAGCATGAGGTGAAGGATAGTTGAAACATCGTCCAACATACTTGAACATAGGCCCAGGCCCAGGTGACCCGACAACATTTCCCTGACCTGAAAGAAATTTCACTTTTCCGTGACCGCTGGACGCCACGAGGGAACTCCACATGAACTTGGTGGGAAAAGTAGAGGAATAGGCAATGTTATCGCGTGAAAATTACTAGATGGCCTTCAGACCATAATTAATACCTTAACGGTGACGTTTTTCCAGGCGCCAGTCTTTGCTCCTTTGATCAAGTTCTGGAATCCTTGTTGTACAGCGGGGAACTCTGCGGGGCTTGGGGGAACCAACTCAACTTTGGCGTATTTCATAAATGTGTTCAATCTAGGAGTGGCGAAATCCACGGTGGCTGAAAATATAAGACTCATTATTTAACATAATTTTATGTCAATAATTTACTGACTCAGTTATTGACATAATTATACATATAGTAATTTGTAGTATTTTGTAAAACATTCAATTTTCATTTTTTCCCAATTTTGTGGATCAGTCAGTGAATGACAGCCAGAGTTACTTAATTTACAGTAGCAATTTCAGCCAATGATTAAGCCCAGTGACACTGAAATTTCCCATTATAACTCGAACCTCCCGAAGTTGTGTATACTGTACTTTAATAGCTTTTAATGACAATAGTCAATAGCAAGTTTTTCCATAAAATTTGACACCCGGCTGTCATTCACATGTGTATTGACTTTGTGAATTTTGACATCGTACCAAAACAGAGGTACAAATTCGGTATTTACGCATGCCACGACTGTAGAAACCAACCAAATTATAGTTAGGAGTGTTGTCAAAGTTTCTACCATTAAATAAAGTTCAAACCTTTCGCCAAACCCGTGGATTTTGACACCAAAGAGGTCGCAACTCTGCCCGCTGCTGCCATTTTCTCTTTCCACAACCAAGGTCACACAGCTCCGCAGAAAATGAAGGCACAACGCTGATTGGTCCAAAATCACAATCAAATTTCCAACAGAGGACGCCACCAGTCAGTGCTTTGTATCTTTGATTTTTTGCTGGTTTTGTTCTATTTTGACTTCAAACTGTTTGTTATTCTCCATTTTTAGCAAAATCAGGAACCGAGAAAGTTAATTGCGCCTTTATTTTCCAAAAAACACTATGCATTTTCTCAACAAGTGGATTTTTGTGAAATTTGTGAAGATGCCCCTAGTGTGCGCTTTTAGAACTGATCTACAGGTCCGTAAAATGTTGCCTTTATTTTGTTAATTGCCTGCTCCCAATACACTGTGGCAACAACTGGACTTATTGAAATTTTAGGCCATTACACAATAGGCCGCAAGAATCTCCCCTCCAATTAATAATGTAATGCAGAACTCTTAGATTGAAGGATGTAGAGCTCTTATGACCTCACCTTATTGAAAAGAAGTCTTGGACCATGGATCATCTCTGAGAGTAGGTCTGGAAACACAGGTCTGGGCCAGCGCCATCTTTGCTTGGGTAAAATAACAGAATCTTTGGGGCATAATTTTGGGGTGATTTATGGCTTTGAAAAATCTAAAAAAAATTGAAACATCTAGAATTTACCATTAGAAAACATGTTGAATACTTGAAATATTTTTATCAGGCCAATTTTTAGAGAAACTAGAATTTGTGTCGCAAGCGGAACACATGCGAGTTCACCATGCTTATGTTGTTTTGCTTTGATGTGTTGATTCTTGCGAAAATGGTGTCGAATTTGGGGCGTAGATGTTCATGCATGATCGGAGAAATATAACAGACGATAAACTTAGCAGTGGTACAACCAGGAGGTGCCGGGGGGTGGGGGCAGTGCCCCTTCCCCCCGAACTTCAGATACTGATGGTTGCAAAAAGTGGAGAAATGGAATAAACAACTAAATGAAGTAAAAAAGAAAGTACAAGCGGCTTACAACACAATTATGGCTATAGCAGGAAGCCCAGATCTTAAAGGTATTAAGATGAGAACCGTCTGACAGGTGTTAAAGGCCTGCATAATACCAATTGCCACTTATGCATGGGAAGCAGTAACCGCTACAAAGAAGGAACACGAAAACCTATACCACAGCTATAACCCAGTCTTAAAATTCATTTTTAGTAGCCTAATGCATTGTTGTGTTATGGTAGAACAAGTAGGAATTTGAGTTATATTTGTTACAAATATGGAATCGAGAGGTTAGATTCTAGTCAGTTTAATAATATTAATATATTATATATTCTCCAGCCCTAAAGTAAATACATAAAAGCTATATCATTGTTCTGCAAATGTGTGACTTTTAATTGGCTGACACATTTTTATTTTAATTGAGCAATTCATTACAAAATCAAGAAAACGTTTTCAAATGCAATTGTACAGAAAAAAGGGTATCTCTAGCAAATAGTAATCGACAGATTACAACCAAAAAATCCCGTATGCATTTCCCATTTACATTTTGGGCCATGGAGGAACATATAACTAAGTTTCTCACTATTATCACATAATTATTTTATGATTTAATTGCAAATTCTCACTGAATGCCACGAGGTCTGCTTTAAAGTGCCTTGTGCACGTTATGTTTTAAGTATAGGGTTGAGGGAAGTGAAAAAAGTGAAATTGTGGGTAAAAGTAGTGATGGGGGTAAGTGGGGGTAAAGTATAAGTAGGGTGGGGTAAAGTAGAAGTAGGTTGGGGGTAAGTGAAGGGAGATGGAGTGATGAGAGAGAAGGAGATGTGGGGGACTTATGTGATGAAAGGAGTTATGATCTAGCTAGATGGTGAAAATTCTATACACTGTTGACAATGACAAGTATGAGTTCAGGTCCTAGATGGTGAAAATCATATACAATGTTTACTTTTGATTCCTAGAGGTGAAAATGGGATATAATGTTTACAAATAAGGGTTGGATGGTGGATGGCGAAAATCAAATACATGTACAATGTTTACAACAATGAGAGATGCGGTGGTTAGGAAGACAAGATGGTGAAAATCATACACAGGCTAGATGATGAAATTGACATACAATGTTTACATTGACAGCCAATGAGCTGACAGTATGATGAGAAAGTGAAAATTTGAATTAAATATGAATACTAGGAAGAGGAAAGGGAGAAGGGGAAGAAAGGAAGGATAGCAGAATGTGATGAGGGGATAGACAAGGGTATAAGAGGGATAGGTAGATGAGGAAAGGGGAATTTGAAATGGAGAGATGTGATTGGATGTTGGGATGTAGGCCTATACTACACTAAGTGTAGCGGTGAAATCACGATGTGCAACGGGCGTTTTGAAGGGCTTAAAGTCAACAATTTGAGAAAATAAAAATTACCAGTTTGTAGAGAATGAAATTTCGAACACAATGAGCCTACTTAGAGGTTTCTACGATGATTAGAAGTGGTTTAAAATTGACAGCAAAGTTGAAGGTGATGATCGAAAACTTGAAATGAAGAAAGAAGTGATTTGCGGTAAAAAGACGTTACCGTACGAGCGAAAATAAAGGGTCTTAATGAATAATCGGAGTGGAAATGGTGGTTTTATTACTTCAGGGACGTTCTAAACTGTGTTGTGTGAAAATTTAGTGAAGATCTGATGATTCTAAGTGGCTGAAATGAGCCTGTAAAGATTCACAACTGTTCCGAAAAATAGACCAGCATCAACACTGTAAAAAACTTTTTTTTTTTCAACGAATTCTCGGCAATGAATAAAGATATCTTCATGAAAAAACGAAATAATATATATTGATAAATCAGGATTCTAAAGAGCCTACAATTGTACCTTTAGCCCCAATAGAAGTGCTCGAAAACTATCGGGAAGACATCGAACCTGTTTCGGCCAATCAGAGGGCAGTAAAACAATAACAACAATATTTCTATTTCCTGTTTTGCCGTGATTTCATTGAAACTAAAAACTTAAATTGTAATTAAACAAGACACAAAAGACACACAAAAAAGCAAGACGCCTCAAGTTAGCCTATTCTACATTAATTTCAAGAAAAATAAACTTTGATAAGTGCTTCCTTGACTCTCACAAACGATCCAAAATTTCTGACTACCCCTTATTTAACTGGTTCGCTCACAAATGCGAGTGAACTCGCAAATGACAGGAAAAAGAACATGTCAACAAAAGTTCGGACATTGACTTCGTGTGCTTCGGACGCACTTTTGACATAGAAAGAATGGTCGTACAGAGCTGAAACTTAGCTCAAAATGTAGGAAATTAAATTTCCTAAACATTGGTACCAGTTAGAAGGTGCTGCGCCCGATATTAAGGCCTCCAGAGCGTGCTGCGTCATTGACGCAGCAATTGCACAAGGAAAGGTGGGATGGATACTGAGCTCTGCTCTGCTGATCTACTCTGAGAGATGATCCATGTCTTGGAGTCTTGGACAGTCTTGAACAACAATTAGGAAATTTAGGTGCTCAAATCATGCCAAAGAATTGGCCTTTTTAATGGCATGATTAAGTATTTCAACATAACAAATTGTCAATTTCTTAAAAAATGATTATTTATTAAGTTATCTAATTAGTCTAATTAGAGACCCAAAATTAAAGTCAATCATCATTCTAAGATTGGATTCATAATGCGCCTACAACCGATAAACATGTCATGATGTCCAATACCATGGGCCAGGTCATTGACTTAAAATTAATTTTAAAAATGATCATAAATAGTAGATTATTTGCGAGTTCACTCGCATTTGTGAGCAAACTGGGTTAAATAAGGGTAGTCAGAAATTTTGGATCGTTTGTGAGAGACAAGGGAGCACTTTTTAAAGTTTCTTTTTCATGAAATTAATGAAGAATTGGCTAACTTGAGGCGCCTTGCTCACATTTGTGTCTTTGGTGTCTTGTTTAATTACAATTTAAGTTTTTAGTTTCAACAAAATCACGGCAAAACAGGAAATAGAAATACTGTTGTTATTGTTTTACTGCTCTCTGATTGGCCGAAACAGTTGCGATCGTTTTTTGGACACTTCTAATGGGGCTAAAATTATAATTTTAGGCTCTTTAGAATCCCAAATCCTTGAACCATATGAATTCGTTTTTTTATGGAGATATCTTTATTCATTGCAGAGAATTCGTTGAAAAAAAAAAAAAAATATGCACAGTGTTGATGCAGGTGTGAATCTTTATAGGCTCATTTCAGCCGCTTAGAATCATCAGATTTTCACCAAATTTTCACACAACGCAGTTTAGAACCTCCCTGAAGAAACAAAACCATCATTTCCTGTCCGACTATTCATTAAAACCCCTTATTTTCGCTCGTACGATAGCGTCTTTTTACCGCAAATCACTTCCTTCTTTTATCAAAATTTCAGATTTTTCAGTCTCAACTTCTCTTCAACTTTTAAACCACTTGTAATCATCGTAGAAATCTCTAAGTAGGCTCATTGTCTTCGCAATTTAATTCTCTACAAGCTGGTGTTTTTTATTTTTCAAAACAATCCATAATAACTTCTATAAAACGTCCGTTTCACAACGTCGTTTCACCGCTACACTTAGTGTAGTATAGGCCTACATTCCAACAACCAATCAGATCTCTCAATTTCTAATTCCCCTTTACTCATCAACCTATTCCTCTCACGACCTCATCTATCCCCTCATAACATCCCTCTATCCTTCCTCTCTTCCCCAGTTCTTCCCTTTCTTCCTAGAATTACTATATATATACTTCAATTTTTCACTTCCTTCTCATACTGTCAGCCCATTGGCTGTCAATATAAACAGTGTATCCCATTTTCATAATCTAGCTCTTTGTAAACATTGTATCTTATTTTCACCATTCAGCATCACATCTTCATTTGTAAACATTGTATGCCATTTTCACCATCTAGGACCCAAACGTAAACATTGTATATGGTTTTCACTATCTAGAACCAAACTCTATTTTGTAAACAGTGTATAGCATTTTCACCATCTACATCACAACTCCCTTTTTCGTATAAATCCCTCACTTCCACTTCTCTCTCATCACCCCTTTCCCCTCACTTACCCCTCCCTTCCTATACATAACCCCACCCATCTCTACTTTACCCCCTCCTACCCCCACTTACCCCCACCTTCACTTTCACCCAAAACTTCACTTTTTCACTTTTCTCCCTATACTTAAATTACTTCATTCACCCTCACTTACCCCCATTTACCCTCACCACCTTTACTCTCTCAACCTCTCTCTCTTTCTCCC